>PVLA01002585.1:0-139290 GCA_004027455.1 Hydrochoerus hydrochaeris | reverse complement strand
ATCCAAATGAATTTTAGGAGTGTTTTCTCTAGATCTGTCAGGTATGTTGATGGTATTTTGATTGGGATTGCATTAAATCTGTATAACAATTTTGGGAGTATGGCCATTTTCACATTGTTGGTTCTTCCTAACCAAGAGCAAGGAATGTCCTTCCATTTTCTAATATCCTCTTCAGTCTCCTTTTTCAGCATAGTATAATTTTCAGGATATAGGTCTTTTACATGTTTAGTTAGGTTGATTCCTAAGTATTTTTTTACGTGTTATTGTAAAGGGCGATATTTCCATAATTTCTCTCTCAGTGAGTTTTTTGTTTGCATACAGGAATGCTATTGATTTTTGAGCATTGACTTTTTATCCAGCTACACTACTGAACTTGTTTATTACCTCTACCAGTCTTTTAATGGAGTTTTTTGGGTGTTTTATATAGAGTATCATGTCATCTGTAAATAGTGATAATTTAACTTCTTCCTTTCCTATCTTTACTCCTTTTATTTCTCTCTCTTGTCTGATTGCCCTGGCTAGTGTTTCCAGAACTATGTTGAAAAGGAGTGGTGATAGTGGACATCCTTGTCTTGTTCCTGATTTTAAAGTGAAAGCTTTCAGTTTTTGTCCATTTAGTATAATGTTGGTGTTGGTTTGTCATAGATGGCCTTTATAAGGTTGAGGTAGATGCCGTGTATTCCTGGTTTCTGAAGGGTTTTTATCATGAACATATGTTGGACTTTGTTGAAAGCTTTTTCTGCATTTATTGAGATGACCATGTGGTTTTTGTTTTTGGCTCTGTTGATGTGGTGTATTACATTTATTTGTTTGTGTATGTTAAACCATCCCTGCATTCCTGGAATGAACCCCACTTGGTCATGATGTATAATCTTCTTGATGATTTGCTGTATTTTATTTGCCAGTATTTTGTTGAGAATCTTTGCATCAATATTCATTAGTGAGATTGGCCTATAGTTCTCTTTTTTGGTTGCATCTTTCTCTGGTTTTGGTATCAGAGTAATACTTGCCTCCAGGAATGATTTAGGGAGGATTGCTTTTTTCTCAATTTCATTGAAGAGTTTAAGGAGTACTGACATCAAATATTCTCTAAATTTCTTGTAGAACTGAGCTGTGAATCCATCCGGACCTGGGCTTTTCTTTGTTGGTAAGTTTTTAATTACATTTTCAATTTCAATAGTTGATATTGAGTTGTTCAAAATTGCTATATCTTCTTGGTTGAGCTTTGGTAGTTCATATGTTTGTAGAAATCTGTCCATTTCCTCTGTGTTTTCTACTCTATGTGAGTAGAGATTTTCAAAGTAGGTATTCACGATCTTTTGAATTTCCATGGGATCTGTAGTAATTTCTCCCTTTTCAGTTCTTATTGCATGAATTTGGGTTTTTTCTTTTTCTTTTGCTTGATAAGGTTAGCTAGAGGTTTGTCAGTTTTGTTTATTCTCTCAAAAAACCAGCTTTTTGATTCATTAATTCTTTGTTTTTTTTTTTTTTTTTTTTTTAGTTTCAATTGCATTGATTTCTGCTCTAATCTTTACAATTTCCTCTCTTTGATGAGCTTTGGGTTTAGCTTGCTCTTCTTTTTTTAGATGCTTGAGATGGAGCATTAGGTTGTTTATTTGTGCTCATTTTGTTTTCTTGATATGATAGTTTATTGTTATATATTTCCCTCTTAAGACTGCTTTTATTGCATCCCACAGATTACAGTATGTTGTTTCTATATTTTTTTATTATTGAATTGTAGGTATAGTTTTAATTTTTTCTTTAATTTCATCTGTAGCCCACTGGTTGTTAAAAAGGCTGTTATCTAATTTCCATGTATTTATGCAGGTTTTACAATTTCTTTTGCCATTAATTTCCAGTTTCAGTGCACTATGATCAGATATTATGCATGGTATGATTTCAATACCTTTGCATTTACTTAAGAATGTTTTATGGGGTAATATATGGTCTATTTTGGAGAATGTCCCATGTGCAGCTGAGAAGAATGTGTAGTCTGATGTGGTTGGGTGGAACACTCTGTAAACATCTACTAAGTCCAATTGCTCACAGGTATGATTTGGTTCTGTTATTTTTTTGCTTTTTGTCTAGTTGATTTTTCTCTTTGTGACAATGGGCTGTTAAGGTCTCCTGTTATAATTCTGTTCTTGTATATTTGGTTTTTCGTGTCCATTAGTATCTGTCTTATATAGTTGGGTGCTTTTGTATTTGGCGCGTATATATTTATAATTGTTAGTTCTTCCTCTTGAATTTTACCACTAACAAGTATGTAGTGACCTTCTCTATCTGTTTTAATCATTTTAAGTTTGAAGTTCATGTTATCTGCAAATAGAATTGCTACCCCTGCTTTTTTCTGGGTTCCTGTTGCATGGAATACTGTTTTCCATCCTTTGACTTTTACTCTATGTGTTTCCTGTTGGGTCAGATGTGTTTCTTGTATACAGCATATTGTGGGGGTCCTGTTTCTTGATCCATTCTGTCAATCTATTTCTTTTTATAGGTGAATTGAGACCATTTATATTTATGGATATTACTGATATGTACTGGCTCAACTTTGCCATGTTATGTTCCAGTTGTTTCTTTCTGCTTTTCCTCTTATTTAATTGCTTATCCCACCTGGTGGTTTCTGTTGTTGTTTTGGGGATTGTGGTCATTTTCATCTCTGTCTAGTATGTCTTTCAGTACTTCATTCTGGATTGGTTTGGTGGACATGAATTTATTCAGTTGTTCTTTGTCATGGAAGTATCTTGTTTCTCCATTAAATTTGAATGAAAGTTTTGCTAGGTAGTGTGGGTTGAAGGTTGTTTTCTTTCAGTGTTTGAAATATCTCACTCCAAGCTTGAGGGTTTGTGCTGAAAAGTCTGCCGTGATTCTAATGGGCTTTCCTTGATAGGTGAGTTGTGCCTTTTCTCTGACAGCTTTTAATATTCTGTTTTTATGCTGTATGTCTAAGATCTTAATTATTATGTGTCTGGGTATGGATTTATGTTGGTTGTGACTGTTTGGTGTTCTATATGCTTCACTTATCTGCATATCAGATTCTTTCCCCATGTTTGGGAAATTTTCTGCTATTATTTCTGTAAAATACTTTCTGTATGTCATTTGCCTGGACTCCTGTATCTTCACTAGTGCCCATTACTCTTATATTTTTGCTCTTGGCATCATCATGAAGCTTCTGGATTGTCATTTCATGCTGCTTTGTTATTTTTAAAAGTTCTACCCTTTCCTGATCATTAACTGTGATCTTGTCCTCAAGGTCCGAAATTCTATCCTCAGCTTCCTTTAGGTGGTTTTGCATGCTTTCAATAGAATTTTTTGTTTCTTGGATGTCTCCTTGAGTTTGTTTCATGAATTCTGCTTATTTTCTATATTGTTCATTCAAAGTTTCAATCAGTTTCCCATGCTCATGTACTTTTTTCTCTAGTTCTTCTTTAGCTGCATTCAATAACTCCTTTACTAACGTTGTTATTTCTACCTTTACATGGGAACTACTTCTAATTTGATTTTCTCTATAGCCTGATGCAGTTGTTTTTTTTATTTCACTTGCTATCTTTTCAGAGATTCCCGGTGTGTTACTTTTGGGGTCCTCTATTTCAATGTCTCCTATACTTGCTTCTGGTGAACTATATGTTTGAGACTGCATTTTGGTTTTTTGTTTTGTCATTTTCACTGTCTGGTGTTTTCTATGTGTAGGAGGGGATCACACACACTCTTTTCAGATACACCAAAGTCTTAGAGTTAATTGGAGGGGGTTTTACTACTGGCCCTATTTATCCCCTGTACACCTCTATTTTAGGAGTATACTCACCACATTGATGCAGTCATTCTGGTGTAGTCTAAAGTTCGCCACCTGGGAGCATAGTTCCAAATTTTCTCACACTAACTGGATCCCGCTGAGATCTTCTGATGTTCCCAGTGGGAGGGCCAGCCCATCTGTAGCAGTCCAGGGCAGTTTTCAGTCTTTGCCGGGCCTCCTCAATGTTCCTGGTGGCAGGGCGGGCCCTTGGTGGAGGTTCTGGGGAGCCTACCCCTGAGGCGGGCTTTCGCTGAGTTCTGGTGGCAGGGCAGACCCTCGGTGGAGCTTCCAGGTAGCCTATGCCTGAGGCGGGCTTGTGCTGAGTTCCTGGTGGCAGGGCGGGCCCTTGGTGGAGGTTCTGGGTAGCTTACCCTTGAGGTGGGCTTGCACTGAGTTCCTGGTGGCAGGGCAGGCCCTCGGTGGAGGTTCTGGGGAACTTACCCTTGAGGCGGGCTTGTATTGAGTTCCCAGTGGCAGGGAGGACTCTAGGTGGAGGGTCCCGGCAGCCTTGCTCTGAGGCAGGTTTGTGCTGACTTCCCGGTGGCAGGGCGGGCCCCTATTTCTAGTATTTTTAAAAATTATATCTTATAGTTTCATTTTCCTTAATGAGATTACAATATATTCACTTATTATGGATAATTCTCCCTTGAATATATATTACATAGCTTCTTTGAAGTCTTTGCTAATTGCACAATTTGGCCTATCATGATGTGGTTTCTAATGATTAATTTTTTCCCTTGAGCCTGGGTGTATTTTTTTGTTTCTTTGTATGTGAAATGATATTTAAAATTGGATTTAGCATTGTAAAGATTACTCATAGATACTCCTGGTTTTATTTTCTTCTGAAGTATATCCTGTTTCTTTCTTTCCAAAAGTCAGTTTACTTGGCTGGACTCAGGTCCCAACATTTTCTCTACTGCTTCTTTGTGATGAGAAGCAGGTGGCATTTCAGTTCTGTTTTTTCTACTTGCAGCTGAAAGTTTCCATGTGTTTTTGTCCTGAGTCTCCTGGATCCTCTCCACTCTCCTCTTAAGGGCACATAGTTTAGAATTCAACCAAGGAGTAGGATAAATTTTATAGTCTTGGAGGCTCTGTACCCTCTATGGCTCCTTCCTCCTCCTTTTCGGAATTCCACTCTCACTATAAGCTTATAGTTGCTCTGCCAGCCCATAATTATATCCTTTGAAACTTCAAGCCAATAAATTTGTGTAAGATTATAGTGAACTTGAGCAGTGCTCAAAGAAATGTGTACTTGGGAAAAAAGATCATCATTGCAGGTATAATTGGTTAAGATAGTCTTACTAGATGGACTCTCCATTCAACACAAGGGAAATTTAATCTAAGAAGAAAGAGACTTGAACACAGAAAAGAAGGACAGGTGAAGACAAGCTGTCAAAAACCAAGGAACTTTCTCCATGTTTTAAAATATATAGGGAGGTTATTCTAACCAAATTAGTATGCCATTAGTGCACAGTAATTTGAAACAACTTTTCAGATACCATATTTCTTTCCCATAGATTCTTAAAACTTAGACTTTACATTAGAAGCAATGTTTATTTAGAAACTTAGTAATTAATTATTATGTGTTTATAAAAGCAGCCAGCTTATAAAATGGCATTCTCTGTTAGCTGAAAAATTTATAGCTTGGCCTCTTCTCAGTGTGTTTTCCAGTTGGCAAAGTAGCTATATGCCTTTTACAAAAATAAATTGTATCTGATATATTATGTTTGGATGCCAAACAGTAGGATAGAGAGATATGATGCAAGTTGGTGCTATATTTCTTAATTCATCTGAGTAATATTAAATAGCATATGTAACATGACTCCATAGTCATGCCTAGGAAAAATAAGATAATATAAGGTTGTATCCATGTTGCAGAGATAGATAATAAGCAATCAAACATAAAAAAAATCTCATTACATTAAAGTTTTGATGAATATAGAACAAGACAATGATAATGAGAATAGGGCATATTTCTGCATGAGTTGGGCATTGGAGACCTCCATTGTATTCACATAGGCTTTGGTCACTAAGGAACCCAGAGATGTGCAATGCAGCCCTGGTTTGGAGGGCCACTTTTTGTTGGGTCAGTGAACTTGTCTCTAGAACTTACATCTCATATAAAGAGAAGAGCCAGCTTTGCAAAGATTGATGTGGATAGACTACATAGCATTAGTTAAGAGCTTTATAAGGGTTCATCATGACTGAAATGGAGTGAGGAAAAGGTAGCTTGGGACTAGACTAGATAGGATTTGAGGTTGTAGTTCATGTATGGTTAGTAGCCCTTGGAAGGCTTAAAGTATGAGTGATTGGATCTGATTTGTAATGTTAAGATCCTTCTTTTTGGATTTTACATATAAGTATGATTATGCAATATTTGGCTTTCTGTGTGTGGCTTATTTCACTTAGCATATTTCACTAGCATAATGGTTTCATTCATCTAGAAAACTAAACTTATAGAAATAGCGCAGAATGGTGGTTACTAGCACCTGTGATCATGGGAGAGTTGATGGGGAAAGGTAAGATATTGATCAAATGGTAAAAATGCTTTGGTTAGACAGGAGGAGTAAGTTTTAATGATCTATTGCATAGCCTGGTGAATACAATTAGTAATAATATAAATAATTGGGTAGAAGAGTAAATTTTCAGTGTTCTCATGTGATACGCAAAAATGACAGAGGTGAATAACAGAGGTGGTAGCTTCAGTGACTGATTCAATTATCATACCATGTATATTCAATTATTGTACAATATGTCTTAAAACACTACATTAAATTTGCTCCATGAGTGTATACAATTATATCTTACCAACTGTAGACAGAATGTGGTGTTGTGGATAGAGCAGATGTAGAAACTGGGGAACCATGATGGGGACATTGCAGTCATGCAAAATGAATGTTTATTTGCTCTGAGAGTCAGTTATGCAGCTGGTGTTTACTCTGGAGACAGCCTAGAATATTTCTAAAAGCAGAAAGGAAAAATACTTGCTATTCAGGGGTCTTTGAAGAAGATATATCATTGATCTTCTAATATAAGTTCCTACTGTAAATATTGCATACCTTACACCAATACCTTTATATTTAGCTTTATTTATTTTGTCAATGCTGTAGTCAGGTAGAAGAATTATTTTTCATTTCCTGAACTTGTACTACTTTTTTTTTTGTACTGGGGATTAAACTCACGACCTCACACTTGCCAGGCAGGCACTTATGCCACTGAGGTAAATCCCTAGCCCCTCAGTTTTGTACTTGACAATTCATCCTATTTGAAATGAGTTTTCCTTATCATTTAAATAGTTGTTTTTGAGATATTGAGGTTATTTTTTGTTTTCAATTACATATGCTGAAGTTTATATTTTTTAAAGTATATGTACTAACATAATGTAATTGCTAATTCTTATTGTCAGGTATGAACTGCTTGGGAGTTTATCCTAATATCAAGATAACAAGTTACCAATTCACAGTTTCATGGAGGCTGACATTCAGTTCCAGGAAACATGAGATCCCTGGGTCAGAGATAAAGAACTTTGATGTGGTATAGAAGGTAGTATGTGTTTCAGATTCTGTGGGTTCTTCTTGTTCTTCAACTGCCATGCAAATATCTTAGAGAAGCCCAAGTAAATGCTATGCTCTCCGGGGCTTCATGTCTCAGAAGTTTCAAATTTTAGAACTTTGGCTCTTTTGTAATTGGCCAGAAATAATTCTTACGTGGCTTCAAAGGGTGATGCTATATTCATTATACTAGATAATCAACCTGATCTCTGTTCCACATTCCGGTTGCTTTTTCTTCAACAAATGGCTGTGATAGCCTGTAGCAAAGAGGCAGTTAGTGCTTCTGCTAGTATGATTTATAGGATCATGAAGGACTCATGGAGAATTATCTCCCAAAATCTTTAGTGGAAGGACAAAGTTCCACAAATGCTGTGTCACTCATGTTCCTAACTCAGTGCTGTTAATTCTTAGAGGATCAATACAATAGGTATTGCATAAATGATACATCTAACTACATTATTTTTTCCTACCGTCTGCATGTACAGAAGGCTTACTAGGATGGGCTGATACCAATTTTAAAACTCTTATAATTATTTTAAAACTTGTTTATAAAATTTTAAGTGTTATATAGCTGTCCTCTCTAGTTTTAGATTATAGATGGTGGGAAAAGTTGAGTTAGCAGATATTCACTAAAATATTACAGACTTAAAAGCCTACAGTATACAACTGGGGTACTGGCTTAATCAAAGTGAATAATTCTAGGAAGATCAATTCAGGAATAATTTCTTGGCTAAGAGTATTATTTAGCCAGGCTCCAAGCAAGTACAGTATTCAGAAAGGGAGCCTCACATCCTAGGCAGCAATCAAAATTTTATTCCAAAGTATCTCTCCTGGGATGCAGGCTTTGTTCATGTTAATTCTTCATTGTAAGGGTTTTCCCTTAGTGCTTTGTAAGTCATCTTACATCTCTCATTCTCAGCCCTGATGTGCCAGCAAGCCTCTCCAGGTACTGTTCATTATATATACTTGTCAAAAAGTACTGCGCAGTCAAAACAAAACAAAATGACGAAACAATATACCCTAAGGGAGAAGTGTTGTCCCTGTCAGGAACTACTGGGTAAGATGAAAAAGTCTCAAATCGATGTCCTGTATGCATTAAGAGCAAGATGAATTCTAATGCTGCATGAGTGCAGCTGCTGAATTTGTGGGAATCAACTTCCTGACAGAATCTTATTTTCCTTGAGGTGAACCTCATAGGTACTTTTGAGATTCCACTTGGATGCCAATTTCCCAATGAAACTATTGGAGTCTCTGATCTATATATTTTTTTTATCATATAGTGTTTATTCATTTGCTCTGAATGCTTGTTGAGTGTCTAGTTTGTGCTAGATACTGATTTTCTGGGTGTTGGGAGGAGTTACTGGGTAAAGAAATGTCTTGGGTTTTATGGAATTTGCATTTTATTAGGAGGAGGTAGACAATAATAAAAGTAAGTGATTAAAAGATGTAGTTTCATGTAGAAAAATTACCTTTGTTAAAAAGGGCTAAAAGTCTGGAGATATAAAGCAGTTTCCTAATAAGAGAGAAATCCCGGGCTCAACTTCCAGTATAAAACACACACACACACACACACACACACACACACACACACTGACAACAAAAATCACTGGGTTTAGTGCAACTAAGAAAGGGTTTCTTGTATGAGGTAGCAATGAAGTAGAGGTTTCTTCAGAGAAGAGGTTGAGTTTGCAAAAAGCTGGAATTTGTTCCAAAGGGAAGGAAGAGAAAAATGAGTGTATGTTTTATACCAAGTAATCATTAATTGGTTATTGTCTTGTGACATCTTTCATATCTTCACAATGAAAATTGTCAGTCCCTTGAGCCTTTTATAGGAACTTCCTATTTTGTGGTCTCATTCAATTCTCACAGCAACATGATGAGGTACATTTGATGACTAATTTAAAGGTGTGAGACACTACCCTAAGTCCTTGAAGCCTGTATCTGACTTATTAATTTGTTTTGTGGTGTTGCCCTCTCAGTATGTTTTGAACTTTACAAAAAATGGCGTTTAAACACTGGTATCTAACTCTTTTTATAAGGATACTAATCTACCCCATGTGTATACCTTTATAACTTCATCTAAATGTAATTACTTCTCAAACACTCTGCAAAGACCATCACATTGAAGGTCAGGGCCTCAATATATTAATTTTGGAACATCAGAAACATTCAGTCCATAACAAATGAAAACCATGCATCTTGTACATTGAGATTCCATTAATATACTTATCAATAAATATGTAAGTAACATTATTTGCATGAAAGAACAGTGCCAGTTTCATTAAAAGTAAGAGTAGATTTTGGAGTCATGTCAGTTCTGGCTTGAAACACATTCTATTTGCTCTTCTGAAATACTCTTAAACTAGCTCATTTTGCACAGCTAATTCTCTTCTCTCAAATTTCAGCCTCACTGTCAGTTTTCTAGAAGAAAGCTTATCTTGGGTTAGTTTCTCCTTCAGAATAATTTTATACCATGTGCTATCTCCATTTCTTATCAATTTTCTTATTCTTCTGTTGCTGTAAGCTCCTTGCAAACCATTTCCTTCATATTCCTAGTACATAAATGGACAATAATTACTCAATAATTGTTCATTTAAATTGATGTATGATTCTTGGTAGTTACAATCTTTCTGAACTTTAGTTTCCTCATCTGTAATATGTGGACAAGCCATTTTACTCAGCAGAATTTAGTCAACTGAAGGGTATAGAAGCATTGTGCTCTTTTCCTTTTCATTACCATCTACCATTTATTGACTTTTAAAGTTCTTTATCTTCCTTGCAGCACACCTTATGATTTAGCTATCTGAAAAGGTTAAGCAAACTGTGGCAGGTGATTTCAAACAGATCTATATCTCTAGCACAGTAAATGTAATTGATTAAATACCAAGGCTAACAAAACCAATGATGGCTTTGTCTGAAGGTGACCTTTTATTACACTGCAGATATAGGCAATAGATTTTCTTTATCTTGTGAATCAAGTTTGCAGTAACATAACTTTTTGATATTTAATTATGATATATTAAAAATATGGTTAGAGTAATAGTAAATTCCAATCAAAATGACATTACATCATCTGACAAGTTTATATATGAGGACAATGAGATTTAATATTTGAAATTGTGACTACCCTGGAAAATCTACAAGGGTAGATTTTGGAACTTTTGCATGTAGAAAAAATAGATGAGTAAAGAAAAACTAAAACAAATATAAAGGAAGGGAGAAAGAGAGGATCTGGGTGATTTCAAAGTACATATTTATTTCCACTCCCTAGGTTATTTATTTTACAAAGCTCCTTGAGGACAACAAAATACATCCACAGATATATCTATGTCTATATCAATATCTATATGTACATCTACATCTATATCTGTTTAACAGTATATTTTACTATTAAATGATGGGATTCATATGGAGTCTGTCATATTTTTAACTTTGCTTTCTTTGTATTTTTTTTAGGAATTTAATACATTATTTTGTTGATATTTTATGTTCCTGCTAACTACACATTGCATAGTGTAGTAAGAGCCACCTAAAAAAACAGCAAGACCTGTGAGATGTCAAGTTCTTTATAATTTAATTAATTAATCAGTTTATTTATTTTTGAGACAAGATCTTACTCTGTAGTTCAGATTGGTATGGAACTCACTATGTAGCTTAGGCTGGCCTTGAATTCACAGTAGTTCTGCCTCAGCCTCCCAAGTGCTGGGATTACCAGCATTTGCCACCATGCCTGGCCAGCTTTCTTTTATTAATGTAATGTACACTTCATATTAAAACACAGCACTCACCCTAGATAATAGGCCTCCCATCTTAATTCCACTTCAGCTTGTTCTTTCTGCTGGTATTTCCATTATATCAATAAACAGCATACAAATGATATTGATTTTAGACTGCTTTCTCTTATCTCTCTTGTATAAACTATCAATCCCCATTGTCTTGATGTAACTGCACTGTTTTTATTTCCACCTATAGTCATTGTTCACCCTATCATTATGTGAATACTGTTGATGAACTTCTTTATGCCATATTTCCCCCCCAAATCTGATGACTTGTTCTTTTCTTGTCCTGTCCTTCTCCCTCCCTTTACATTCATTTTAGTTTTCTCTATACTCATCTATTTTTTTCTACAAATATTCAATAGTCTCAAAACTTTCCAGATGCTGAAAAATATTGGCTAACTTAGCACTTCCTCTCTGTTTCCCAGGAAGCCTCCTGTTGCAGTCCTCTCCCCCTGCTGTTGCTTGACTGACTTCTCCAGAGATATCACCCAGCTTCTGCCGACCTTTCCTGGTGTTAGTAATCCCATGTAGGTCTCACATCTTCCTGTTGATTTTCTTTTAGTTTGCTATGAAATGTTCACATGAATTGTCTGAAAGAACATAGCATCGATGGTCTTTTTTTTTTTTCAGTCCTTACATGGTTCAGAATATACTTATTTTACACTTAAAATTCTACACTGAAAATTATTTTTTCCTAAAACACTTGGCATTATTGACACATTGCTTTCAGAATCCCATTTTTGCTGTTGAAAAGTCCAGTGCCATTCTGATTTTCCGTATGCAACACATATTTTTCCTTGAATAATATATATCTGAGTGAATTTTTATGTACACATGTATATCACATGTATAAACTTTTCTAAATAACTTTAAACTTAGAAAAAATTGTCAAAATGCTACAAATAATTCTTGTATATCAATCCCAATTCCCTAAATGTTACCAGTGTTTTATATTTGCTATTTTTATTGTAAATTCCTTTTTATATTGACATACATGGAATTATTCATTTTGAAATGTTTTAAATTAAGTTGCAGACATGATGCCCCCTTCCCCTTAAATCCTTTAGTCCATATTTTCTACAATGAGACCCTTTTTAACCACAGTATAATATCCTTGAGGAGGAAATGAAGTTTGACCTAATACTATTATCCAATCAGCAGACCTTTTTAAATAACAAATGAAAAAGTAATTCCTGACCAAGATGCATCCACTATCATATACTGCATTAGTTGCTTATTATACTGTATTTATCATCAATTTTCTTTAGTTTCACTTACTTATTCTGAAAATGTACCAAGGATTGCAATTTCATGATGATGTGCTGAACAGTCTGTGGACCCTTTTGATCTGGAGATCTATGCTATTCATTTGTGTGTTTTTTTTTTTTAAATTTCCTATTTACCTCCCCCATTTTTTCTTTACTCTTTCTTTCTGGAAACAGGCATTATTGGAATGTTGGATATCTTGAGAGGATGATGATCAGATTTCCTTATCTTTATTCTCCTATCCTCCATAGTCCTTTCATGCTACTGTCTGGCATATTTATTTTGCTCTTTTATAATCTGTATGGCATTTTCATTTCTATTAAGTAAAATTTTAATTTTCAAGAGTTTTTCTGTTCTGATTGTTTCTTTTTCTTTGGGATTGTTCTTGCTGATGTTGGTGGCAAATGCTTCCATTATTTCCCTTATGTTGTAGTCAGAGTTTGCAAGGGAAACAATTTAATACAGGACATATAATTTATAGGATTATTTTATAGTAGTCTCCCAAAGAGTCAAACACAAAAGAATGCAGGAAATCTGTTCACACACTAGAGACAATTCAGCTGAAGGCCTGGATCCCATGGCAATGTCCTGCGTGAGTCCAGCTGAAGACCTAGAGCCCATGACAGTGCCCCTCATGAGTCCAACTGGAGGTCTAGAACCCATGACAATGTCTCATGCAAGTCTGTATCAACGATCTGCACTAAGAAGGCCCAAAAGTCAGTGGTGGAATTGAGAAAATCTGCATAGGCTGAGGGATCTGCACTGGAGCCAGGAAGTGATGCCCAAAGTCAGGACCAGAGCTCCCCCGAAAAGGAGCACAGCCATCCTCAGTTACAATGAAGTCCCAGGCTCCTTCAATGAGAACTGCTGAATTCATATCAGGAAAGCCAGCACAACCA
The DNA here is from genome assembly GCA_004027455.1 of Hydrochoerus hydrochaeris. NCBI lineage: Eukaryota > Metazoa > Chordata > Mammalia > Rodentia > Hydrochaeridae > Hydrochoerus > Hydrochoerus hydrochaeris. The sequence goes on along the minus strand of PVLA01002585.1, from coordinate 126,002 downwards.
GCTACTCCAGGAGAACCAACATACCAGCTCTTCCTCTCCAGTTCTCTTTTCCATGCTCTTGGCAACAATCCTCAGTGAACCCTCCACAGCTAGTACCACACTAGTTCAGTGGAGCTGGGTGTTACAAGTTGACCACCAGTTGTTAATTCAACTCACCTTATATGATAAATATAAATTTTTATAGCTGGTTTAAAAATGTCATTTTCTACTTGCTTTATTTGATTTTTTTGGAATCAGTGGCCTCATCAGGGTCCTGGTAAATAATAGTTGTCACACTCAGGGAATGGAATGGAAAGGCTTCTTTCAAGGGACTATTGACAGGGGTAGATGTAAAGAAAGAATGATAATGAAAATCCAGAGTCTGGCCATAGGAAGGAGCTTTACTGGTCCCAGCCCTAAAAGGCAAAAGCAGGGAGAAATTACAGAATTTGTAGAAAGAACTAGATATAGTTTCTACTGGAAGAGAGGAAGCTCGAACATTAGTTTTAAATCAGTACTGTAGTGTTTAATAAAAGAGTGTAGCTCCTGCCAGCCAGTGGCCAGTGGGAAGAGAGATGTACTGTTCACTTGCAAGCTCTGGTGACTGCCTCCCTTTCACCTAGTTCACCCAGTGCTAAGACCCTCAGGAGCCTGGCAGGTATACTATCTCTGGCTCAGCCTTCTGGGTCACACTGTAGTATGGAGAAGGGTCATGGTTCTAAAGGGAATGTCCCTCAGTGAAGCCTACTAAAACACTAATGATGTTTGGCTGTCCACTCATATGTGAATGACGCAATTGAAAGCTAATAGGAAATTCTAGGATTTCTTACAGGCCAATCTTTAATCTTTTATATGTTAGATGGTAGAAGAAAGTACTACAGAACACAGTGACAGCCTGATTGTGCTGGGTTAAGAAATTTGAAATATAATATTTGTATACCAGCTTTTAACACATCCAAATTTTTATTCCTGCCACTCTGTTCTTCTTCCCATAGCACTGGTATCTCCATTTGGTAAGTGGTTTCATCACTTTCTTGTCACGGAGATAAAAAGCTAAGATACAATTTAAAAGAGGAGAGGTTTATTTTTGGCTTGTGGGTTTGAAGGGTCCAGGTTATGACTGACTGACTCTGAAGCAGAGATGGACTGGTGCAAGAGCACGGCAGAGGGGGAGGGAACAGGACAGGGAGAGAAGGGCAGAGGGAGTGGATAGACAAAGAGAATCCACTGCTGACTATGGCATCCTCAGCCACTTTCCAAAAGCTCCACCTCTGAATACATAGGCTTTCGGTGGATTTTGCATCTTAACCATAACAATGAGATTTCTGTAAATAAGCAATCTGAAGTTTATTCTTCTAGTTTCCATCTTTCAAAAATTTACGGAGACATGATTTTTTGCTGTTATCTTCTTTCTTAATCTCTTTGTATTTGTGCTTCTTTTTTGGTCTTTATCCTCTTATACATTAACCTAAGAAGTGAAAAGAATATCTTATGTGTTTAAGCTTCTTAGACTATATTGTTGTTGTTTTGAGACAGAGGCTCACTGTGTAGCCCAGGCAGGCCTTGAACTCACAGTGATCCTCCTGCCTCTGCCTCCCAAGTGCTGGGATTACAGGTGTGTGCCACCACATTTGGGTGCTTCTTAGACATCATGAAGTCGAGAAATTCCATAATCTGAAAACTGTATGGTACAATGAAAAAGTCTATTGTAGTTACCATACAGGTTACTTACTACATATTATTTCAGTCCACTTTTATTGTTTAAGCCTAAGCAGTGTATTTTATTACTGTTTTAACGTTGGAGTCCCACAGGTGCCACAGGTTGGATGTATTTTCATTACTTTTCATTTTGTTCCTTCTCTGGAAAAAGTGCTAAAATACTGACATTGCAAAGCACTAGGGGAAAGAACTACAGGGACTGACTTATTCACCCTTTAAAGACTGAGAGTTGGCTACAACAGATACTAGCACCACCACCACCAAAAAAATGTATAAGGTCTATTTTAGTCCTTACATTTGTAACTTAACACTTGAGTTAGTTCCATTTAACTGGCAGCAGATGATATGTGATTATTGCCTTAATACAAAACTGCCTGTCAATACTTGTTCAATATGAATTAAGCTGAGTTATTGCAACTTCTTGAGTTTTCATTAATATAATTCACTCAATTTGAATTTGGCAATTAAAGTGTGCAGAAATCCCCTAAATTGTTTATGCATTATGTATCTTGGCACTTCAAACTCAAAATGAAATAGTTTGATAATGAATTATTCTGGAAATGTAACTTACTTTTGCTATTTTCAATTAGAAATTGTCCCTTTGTAAACATAATCAGAAGCTTGCGTATTTTTTAGTTGATGATGTTTGAGAAATACTACCTTTAAGCACAGAACCCCAGGAGACTTGGTAGTCTGTACACTGAACCTGGCATTCTGTCCACCTGAAAAACAGGAGTACAGGCTCCAAGAAAACACATTTCCTAGAAATTCAAGCAGTAGGTTTGAATTAAAATGATATTTTTACACTGCAGAAGCTGCAACCATAGTTTTAAAGGCAATTATTACCCAACAAATCTGTAAACCTGTTCAGAAGAGTGTAGGTTCATTTTTAATTGACTCCTCTGATTGCACTCAGAATAACCTGTGTTATCATTTGGAAGTTTTGGGGAAGGAAAAAATGGGTGATTGAGTGGAACTCATTGTATTATATATGTAGGAAAAACAGGATGAGTCATTTTGTCTCAGCTTCGAGAGTTTATTTCTAATGAGAACTGACTGTTTTACTGAGTTCTTTGTTTATTTTCAGACCTTTGCCTCTCCTGAGGTCCATTGTTCATGTATAGTTCATTGTTCATTTTTCTGGAAATCTGGCTTTTAGGCCCAGGCCTGGGGGTGGTTCCTGCTGAGACTTCCTTTTTCTCCCTCCAAGGCTCCATTGATCTTTCAATAGCAGTGGATCCATCACTTTCCTTTCGGTTTTAACACAGCATCAGTCATTCTTCTCCTGACTCACTCAGATGCCTCTTTCTTCAATTTAGAAAAATATTCTCTGCCAGTGATTTTTAAATTTTATTTACTTATTTTTATTTTAAAGAGAATAAAACAAAACAGAACAAAGCAGAGCAAAGTGAAACATTGTAAATAACACAGGATTTCAGAAAAAGTAGCAAATCAACAGTGGCTACCATAATGTCTCTTGTTTTCTTTGAAATAGTTGCCCATACCTTCACACACAATAAGTTAATACAAATCCAAATAGTATAAAAGCAGTCAAAATACAAGAATGAGAGCCTTAAGGGCTTTCAAGAGCAGACATTAGAAAATCAATAATGGCTATCATAGTGTCTCTTGTTTTCTTCAGAATAGCTGTCCATACCTTCATACATATTGAAATCAAATAATTGAAAACAGACTAAAACCAATCAAAACCAAGAGTAAAAGCATTATCGGCTTTTGAATCAAAATGATAGAAAATCATCAGTGGCTACCATGGTGTCTTGTTTTCTTCAGTGTAGTTATTCATACTATTACACATAATAAAATCAATTCTTACAAACCCTTTAGGTGAATTTCTAGGCACATATAAGCATATATATGTACATCTCTCCTTTCTGTATTAGAAGGAAAAACAAAACAGATAAATAACTATAAGAGTCCAAAATAATAACAAGGTAGACTTTAAAAGCAAGGTAATAGGAACATAACAATTTTTGTATAGTTATCTTCAAAAGTCTTACTCTAATTACCAGATATAGTCATGCAAAGTAACTATCATGTAAAAATAGTTATCTATTTTGTTCCAAGAACTAACAGAATTAGTAATCTGAAGTGTTTATATACAAATTTATATCTTATTTCATTTCTCTTCCTTCTTTTCTCCTTTTACCGGGGAGTTTAGCTCAGCAGCACAAGTGCCTGTCTGCCAGTGATTTTTTTTTTAAATAAAATTTTTAGAAGACATTTGGTGTGTGTGTGTGTGTGAATGTCATGAACTTCTAGAATAAAATAGGAACACAGAAAAAGATATAGAAAGACTGTGGAGACAGTTATAGCTCAGCATTTATAGAAACCTGCCATTAAAGCATCATCTAAATCCTGTATAATTTTGGGACCCTAAACAGAAGTTGACCTAATGCAAATTAGGGAACATAATAAATTGATCTGTGTGTAATTTTTGTAGAAAACCAAATGAGTATCAACTTTTTTTCATTGCTAAGCATTGAGCCACGCCCCTTGCACTGATCTAAATACTTAGCCTCCCCCCTTTTTGAGAGAGGAGCTTCTTAGGTCAGTATGTTGCCCAGGCAGGGCTTGCATTTTAGATCGTAGTGCCTTTGCTGCCCAGTGTGCTGAGAATAAAGGCTACATGCCAAGGCCTAACCGAATGTCAGCAGTTTATGTAATTTGATTTTATATTTTTTTAATTTCATATTTGAATATATTTTTAAATAAAGTTAATAGCACTTGATAACTTATTAGATGGAAAAAAGAGGAGTTAAGTGACTTTGAATGTTTATTTTTGATATTTATCTTAAATTTAAATGTTATGATCACTTATGCCAAAGTTATCATGTAAAAAGCCCACTCTGTTTTGAGCTCAGTTCTATATAATTTATATCTCTGTATATGTATGAGTGAGGAAAAATATATGAATAACACTTTATGAGTAGTAGGCAGTGGACCTTGATTTATGAGCTCAGTTCATTCACCAGGACTATAAATCAAGTTGGTTGTAAGTCAAGACTATTTTTCCATAAGAAATAATGGAAATATCCATAAAGCATTCCAAAATTCCTGAAGCACCTTTTAACTAACCTTTTCATAATAAAAAGTGTTATATAATGTGTATAATTTTACAGAAATGTCAGTAACTTTCCTAGTATATTCCCCAAAATGTTATAAAATGTGCCTAGTTTAACCAGAAACAATTTCATACTCAGCATTCAAGTTGACATCTTTGGCTTGCAGGAAGGCAGTGCAAAATGGAAGGTGGTTACTTTTGGGGAGGAAAGTGTGCTTCCATAAGCACATCAGGAATCTCTGGTGTCCTTTCTCTCCCTGGGAGAGTGCAGCCCACTAGAACCTGCTTCTGGCTCACCAGTTCTCAACCTTTCAGAACTAAAAACTGGTCTAAGTTGTCTGTTTCTGTGTTTTCTTTAAAACTGTTATTGCAGTATGACATGATACGGTCATTAACCCAGGGAATGCAATGATTCGTTTTTTTCTTTCTCTGGGTTTGTCTTTTTTACAAATGCTTGTAGCTTTGTCCATTTTTAAAGGAGAGAACAATTTTGCTGCACTGATTGTTGATACTCCCCCTCCTCTTCAGAAAGCTCCTCAGCTGCCGTTCTCTGTTGCTCAGGCAGAAGATGCTTAGGTTCCTCTGTAGACAGTTCCTCAGTGTTCCTCCACTACCTGCAAGCCTGCTCTGCTCTAGTGACAGTGTCATCAACCACAAGGTTGGAGGCTCAGGCTTCTCTACATAGCTTTCAAAATCTCTCTCCTGTATAATTTTAGGCAAACTGTCTTCCAGGCAGATCTCAGTGTCCTCAGAGAGATACTGGCCTAGGATTTCTCAGATAACCCACACAAGAAAAGATGTTGTAATGTTCCTTCTAGAACTCTTGAAGGGTCAAATCTGTATCTTAGGCCATCTGGAGACCACCTCAGTAACATTTTCCTGATATATCACTTTTTGAAGTTCACTATAATCTGCTGGTCCATAGGCTGCAGTAGAGGATGTGTATTAGATGGGGAGAGCTCAACTGAGAGCCATGGAAATTCTTCAGCCAGTTTTCCAAATCTTTTATATTTTATATTCCAAAAAAATATAAAATCAAATTACATAAACTGTCAGTGAGCAGGAACATTATCCATGATGAGGAGAGCCTTGAGTGGTAAATGTTTATCACCTAGATATTTCTTAACAGTAGGAGAAAAAGCCTCCCTGATTCACTGGAGAAAAAAGTATTCTTGTTGCCTAGGCTTTTGCATTAACACATCCCATGACTCCTGGCCTGTTTTTCATGACTTTGTTTTCTGAACACCGCAGGAGTCTTACAGTGATAAACCCAGAGAAGCTTTACCCTGAGGTCACCACTCATATTGGCACATAGCATTAAATTGACCTATCCTTCATAGGCTTGTTACTGGCATTTTCTTATCTTCCTGGTCAATGTATATTTTCCTGGGCATTTTCTTGCAGAAAAGGTGAGTTTCATCACAGTTGAAAACTTTTTTTTATTATTTATTTTTTATTTTTTATGGGTACCAGGGATTGAGCTCACGACAATGCACTTGCAAGGCAGGTGCTTATGCCACTGAGCTAAATCCCCAGCCCTATAGTTGAAAACTTGAAAGCAAAAGCCATTTCTCTCATTGCTCATTTTAAAGTGGTGCATCAAATTTTCAGCAGCACTTTTATCAGTGCTGGCTGCTTTACACTATGAACCTCAGTTTTCACTTTAATGCTGTGTACCTTCCCTTGCTGGAATGAAATGTTTCATTATTATTACTCATTGATGGATTATTCTTTAAATGATTGACAGTTATAGCCCCAGCTTTTTCACAAGTTACAGACTCAGATAGGCTGTAACCTGCAGTCTGCCTTTTGTTTATCCACACTTTCTACCTCATCTAACACTGTTGCTCATGATTTACTAATTTGAGTAACACCTTTAGCAACACTAGCTTCCTTATACATATTTTTTCTTTGAAAGATTGTCAAGATGGGGGATTTTGACACATTGTACATATTAGTGAGCTTGGTTACATAAATGCCACTCTCATAGTTCTCCACAATTTCCTTCTTTTTTTTTCACTTATGATTGCTTTTTCTTACCTTCTGTATCTCCCTTAGCTTCTTTTCTAGCTTTTTGGAGGTCATTTTGTTATAGTAATTGTGGAAGTATATGAAGCACTGACTAAAATCACGTCCACAAACACACACATATGGGCTCAGGCTGACTTTTATGGTGCTTACATACACTTTTCTGGCATCATGAGTCTTTGTTTACAACCACACAAACAGCTAGCATTCAGGATGTAACTCAAGACTTTGGTCATAATTCAAACCTAAAATTCCGGTTGTAATCTAAGTTATTCATATGTGACACTGGCCGTATCTCAATTATCTGTTATCTATTCTCCACAGAATGTGGTGTTATTACCTCTGTAGCATGGAGCAGGAATGGTAGAATCAGACTGGTTATTTCATTGTGTGGTCACATCATTACAATCTGGTAGAAGCAGAGTTCACAATCAGATTTTCCATTCTAGTCTGTTCTGTAAGACCTGCATTACCCTCTGTCCTGTTATATCATTGTCCCTGTGCATTTACTTTTCTCATTTGTCCTAGGACTGTTTTATACCTCTCTATTTACCTGGAGCCTATAGTACTTTCTCTCCATTACTCATGCTCAGCATGTAACTTTTCTGTTCTGCATCTCTGAGAAAACTGAAGCAACCCAAAGGCTATTTTCTTAATCTATGCCACTGCTATCTATTTTTTTTTTAACCTAAGTAGATGTTCCTATACTCTTATTTCCAGCATGTGGGTAACCTAACCAGCCTCTCTTTCTCCTGCCCTGAGCATCAGAGTGCATCTCCTTTCACTCACTCAACTATCATCCTTCAGCATTTTTTCTCTCCTTCAGCATTCTTGATTTTCCCTTTTTTCTTTGGATTACTTTCATGTACATACAAACATACTGTAATTTCCTTATTCTTAACAGAAGCATCCCCACTGACCCACATTTTTTTCAATTTATTTTTTTCTTACTGTGATACAAGTCCTGGAAAGAGTTACTAGTAAGCGTTTCCCCAAATTCTGTCTTCCCATTTGATCTTGAGCTCCAGATACCTCTTCTGTTCTCTTGAAAAATTAATATTAAACTTCATTATACCCAATGGTCAGCTCTTTTCTTAGATGATCTCTTGGCTGCATTTGACATAATTGATCTGTTTCCGCTTGAATTTCTTTTTTAATTTCTCTCCTTGAGCCCTGCTCTCTTTGCTTCCATCCTGTTGCAACTGTTGCTTCTTCACCAGTCTTGTTTCTTATTTTTTTGGTTTCTAAGCATTGGAGTAACCCAGGATACAGTTTCTTGCTCCACTCAGCATGTTGGAGTTTTCAATACTGTGTCATGATTTTCAGTATTGGTTGGAGGACCTTGTAACTCTTGTGTACCCTCTTTCCCTGTATACCATTCCAGACTCTCATTATCTTTTGTTCCAGCTCTGTTTTATGGAGTAGGAATGGGAGGACAAATAACAAATCCTTTTAGTGACACCCTGAATCTATTATTTCTATTTTCACTCTAATATCTATCAATTCCATCTGGAGACCATAAATATTTGTGCAACCCAGGACCAAAGCTAACACTAAATGGGAGTAATCAATTCTTTTCATTTTTTCACTTTTATGTCTTCCATCACTAGAAACTTCATTCCATCCTCTGGTGCTTTAGTATTCATTGCCTTTACACAGTTTTTTCAAGAATAGAAGTGAACAACAGATACCATTACATTTTCCTATAACATATTCTAAACATTACTTGATCAAAATATTATCATTAGATTCCAGAACTGTTCCCAGCACTCATTATGCAAACTTATTTTTGGTTTGCTGCTCTGTATCTGTCTCCTTGCTAAATAACACTGAATGTATACCTTTGGATTATTTCATAAGTAATTTCTTTGCTTTTCCTCTCATCCAGTCATAAATGATAGTTTTTCCATTAATAATTTTACTTTCTATTAAATTTCTATTAAATTTCAATATACATTTCTTGTGTTCAATATAGGTGCATTTCCAAAACTATATTGATGGTTTGGGATTCTTTTTACTTTACTTGTTGAATCTTCTGGTTTTCTTCCTAATCCTGCTTTTGTGAATCATCTGTATTGAAATTATCTTTCAGTATCTTGCTGCATGTGTCTCTGACCTCCGCTTCTCATCTCAAAACTATGGCATATACAGTTTATATTTTCTGACTTCGAATTTTATTCAGCTGTTATTTTAAGAGCTCCAAACAGATCTGAGATTCTAAAAGGATGAAGCAAAAGTAGTTCACGGAAAATAGAAAGGTGAATACAGTGCAAAAGATTCAGATGTGTCTTTGTTATCATGGAAGAGGAAAAAAATCATTCTTTATTATTCACTTGACATCTTCCTGTTCTCTTTTAAGCTTTTGAAGCTCAATTTTATGAAATTTTATAGTCATAACAAGCAGCCTGTCCTGTGGATCTCTTTCCATCACTTCTACTTCTGTACTCCGGTCAGTGAAAAAGGTTGAGGGCAAGTACAAAGGCAAATGTCAAGCCATTGTGCATCACCAGGATTTAATCACAACATTTAGCATATTTATTACATTTAGCATCTGATTTATCTACTTTCTAAATTTGAGCCTGCAATTCCATGTTTTCTATATGTCATATGGAAGGATGAGAGTTTTAACCACATGTTAGATAGTAAAAGTAGCACAATACTAGTTCTATTGTTTCCTAAACATACACATACATGAACACACACTTTAGTAATCATGTATTTCTTAAATTGAACACCTTAACATTAAACAGCCCATATTTCTTTTTCTTTCTTTTTTTAAAAAATTTTATTTTACAGAGAATAAAACAAAAGAGGACAGAACAACGCAGATCAGAACAGTACAAGCAACACAGCACTTCACAACAAGACAACTGGATATCAACAGTAGCTACCATAATATCTCTTTCTTTGAAATAGTTGAGTATTGCTTCACAAACAATAATATCAAACATAACAAAATAGAATAAAAGCATTCAAGAGAATGAAAGTATTACAAGGCATTCTGAACCAAATGACAGAAAATGAACAATGGCTACTATAATATCTCATTTTCCATAAAAATTATATTATTACACATATTAAAATCCAGTAAAACACAACATGATAGAACTAATGGAAATAGAAGAACAAAAGCATGGTAGGACTTCAAAGCCAGATGATATTGTATCAGCAATGGCTTCCATAAAGTCTTATCTTCTTCAAAGTAACTGTTCATACAGTCACACATATTAAGGTCAAACAAAACAGAATAAATCCATTCCAACCAATGAATGAAAACATTACAAGTCTTCAAAGCAATATAATGGGGATCCATTATTACCATAGAATCTTACACACTCTTACCTTTTCTTACACTAGGGAGACTAGGCAGTATTTATACCTGTGAGTTTGATTTATTTCACTTATGAGTATGTTCTCAAGTTGCATCCATTTATTTATAAATATCTCAATGTGATCATTCTTTATAGCTGAGTAGTACTCCATTGTATAAAAGTACCACAATTTTTTATCCATTCCTCAGTTGATGGGCACTTAGGTTGTTTCCAAGATCTGCTATTATAAATTGTGCCACTATAAACTTGGGTGCACATATATCACTGTGGTATGATGTTTTCAGTTCTTCTGGGAATATGCCTAAGAGTGGAATAGCTGGGTCAAATGGGACTTCCAATTCCAGCTTTTTGAGAAATCTCCAGACTGACCTCCACAGTGGTTGCACCAGTCTACACTCCCACCAACAGTACAGGAGAGTTCCTTTTTCCCCACAGCCTCTCCAGCATTTGTTGTTGGTGGTTTTGTTGATCCTGGCCATTCTTTCCGGAGTGAGATGTAATCTCAGTGTGGTTTTAATTTGCATTTCTCTAATAACCAATAATGATGAACATTTTTTCATCTATTTATTTGCCATTTGTATTTCTTTATCTGAGAACTGTGTGTTCATCTTGGATGCCCATTTTTGGATTGGGTCTTTGGTTTTTGGGGGATCTGATTTTTTTTTAATTCTTTGTAAGTTCTAGACAGAAGTCCTATGTCTGAAGGACAGATCACTTTTTTCCCAGTTTGTAGGTTTTCTTTTCACTCTGCTGGAGATTTCTTTTGACATCCAGAAACTCCTTAATAAGACGTGATCCCAGTTATTGATTCTGGGAGGTATTTCCTGTGCAGTTTGGTTCTTGTTCATCAATTCTCTACCTACCCCTATGTCTTCAAGATTTTTACCTACTTTTTCTTCCAACAGATTTAGTGTTTCTGTTTTAATATTTAGATCTTTGATCCATTTAGATTTTAGTTTAGTACTTGTTGACAGGCATGGGTCTAGTTTTAGTTTTTGGCATATGGATAGCCAGTTTTTCTAGCACCATTTATTAAAGAGACTATTGTTCTTCCAGTGAGCATGTTTGGCCCCTTTATCAAAGATAAGGTGGTTGAGTGTGTTTGTAGTTGTATCTTCTAGTCTATTCCATTGATCTTCAGGTCTGTTTTTATTCCAGTACCATGTTGATTTTGTTACAGTAGCTTTGTAGTATAACTTCAAGTCAGGGATTGTGATGTCTCCTGCCTTGGCTTTGCTGGTTAGAATTGCCTTGGCTATTTTAGGTCTCTTCTGGTTCCAGATGAATTTTAGGAGTGATTTTTCTAGATCTATGAGATATGTTCGTGGTATTTTCACTGGGATTGCATTGAATCTGTGTAACAATTTTGGGAGAATGGCCATTTTCACAATATTTATTCTTCCTATCCATGAACAAGGGATGTCGTTCCATTGCTCATTCAAAGTTTTAATCAGTTTCCCATGCTTCTTTACTTTTTTCTCTATTTCTTCTTTAGCTGTGCTCAGCAACTCCTTTAATAAGGTCGTTATTTCTGTCTTTACATGAGGGAGTATTTCTAATTTGATTTCCTCTATAGCCTCGTGGAGTTTTTTTTTTTTTTTTTAATTTCACTTGCTCTCTTTTCAGAGGTTTCTGGTGTGTTACTTTTGAAGTCCTCTATTTCAATGTCTCCTGTACTTGTTCCTGGTGTACCAGATGTTTGAGATGGTGTTTTGCTTTTTCCTTTTGCCATTTTTCCCCTTTCAGGTTAATATGTATTCCTTCAATCTCACTAGTGTCCACTCTTGGTAGTATGTATCTTTTGGTCCTAATGTAAGGTTAATGTTTGTCCAATTGCTGGGTCCCACAATGAAGAGGTGGGCCAGTCACCTGAGTTCCCACTGCAGGGCCCGTTGGGTGAGTTCTGTATACTTCCTTGCTGTCAAGTCTAGTAGTATTGATGCAAGTCAACTTTTAGTTAGTGCTATTACTTTATCTTCTGGTTATTCCAGGTCACCAAATCTCCCTGTCTATATTATTTGTATTAGCTGAGGCCCTACTGTGTCCCTGTTGTGTGCCTCTGTGTCTCATAAGCCCTTTTGATTTTCTTCAAGTTGGGGGAGTCCTTATTGGCACACTCCTCACTCTGTCTGATTTTCTGTGTGCAGGGAGGAGTCACCCCCACTCTTGTCAGACTTACTAAGGTCTTACATTTAGTTGGAGGGAGCTTTACTACTAGCCCTATTTACGCACTGTATACTTCTATTTTAGGGGCATACTCACTAAACTGACTGGAGCCTGCCCAGATCTTCCGATTAGGGGAGGCAGTCACTGAATCTCCCCTCAAGCTAGTTCAGTTAATCCGCTGTAGTCCGAGATTTTGGGAGAAAAGGTGGGGGCTCTGGCCGGAGTTCCCTGGTCCCCAAATGTCATCTGTGGAGAAGGTGGGGCCGCAAGAGAGGCCCCGAATCTAAACCGGCCTGGGCGCCTCCGGCTGGAGTTACCGGCTCCCACTGGGTGGTCTAGTTCTTGGAGGTTTTAGTCTGTACTCAGTTGGCTCTATGGCAGCGTGGCATGGCGGGGCTGCAGTTCATGGCAGCCACAAACTGCAAGCAGAGACCAGCAAGAGAGCGAGACACACATCCTTCTCACCTTTATACCATATCCTAGCTCCATCTCAATAATAGTCTTGACAGAGTGAACAAATGCTAAGAAACACTATAAAGTATCACTTTTTTTCAATATCTAGGCTAAGCATTGAGACTGATAGTTTTGTCTCTCACCTTGTCTACATCCTTAAAGAATTAAAATATTTGAAAATAGATGTGCTCTTTCTTACATCCTCATCATATTTCTAGGATGAAGTTTCAAAATATTAGTCTTATTTCTTGATATTTTTGTTCTGTCAAGATACATCTCATGTGAAGAACAATTTTACTTTTTAGCCTATTACAATTTTCCCCATGCTGTTAGTGGCTACAATGGAAACTTGGCACACTTAAACCTCTTTAAGCAGCATCCTAGCATTTTGTTGTTGGTGATGTTTTGTTTTAATTCTTTGGTGAAGTGTCGTGTCTCACCACTAAATCGAGCAGTTCATTTCTGATATTAAAGGTATTAAGAAAAGAGCATTTTTACATATGTCAGGATGAGAGATATTTCCTCATAGCTTATGCCTCGTAGTTCTATTTCCATAGAAATAAGGCAAATACCTCTGTTATAAATTACCATCAAAACTGAAGATATTTGGTAGTTTTCTTTGATTTATCATTTGTTCTAATAAACTGTTAAATTTATTTTAGGGCCCACATTTAGGTTACCTTACCATTCCTATTGTCCTCTTCACATTTTCAAGATTTCTTCCCAAGCTAGTTACTTAGACTGAATACTACTCTCAAGAAAGTTTCGTTGAACTCTGTAGATTGGGAGTAGAACTTTAACTTCTTTAGACCTGGATATAGTTTGTGAAAAAAAAAAAGGGTTGGATTGTCATATGTGAAATAACCATATCTCACATCAAACTCTGTAAATGTTAGTTTTCACAAGAACCAGGGGTTTTACCCAGGAGTTTCTATAGGTGTCAATGTAGTCTAATCTTGGAAAAAAAGTAGAGTTGTTAAGATTTAAACCTCAGCTCTGTCAATTGACAGTCGGACAAAACTGAACATTTAATTAACTTGCTAGTCCTTAGTTTTAAAATTTGATATTAGGATTTAAAAATTCTTATCTTGACGGATATTGTGAGAATTTATATTAGCAAATACATGCCCATATCTTGCATATGATATAAACTTGATAAAAGCATTAATGTTTATTATGGCTTATATCTAGATGTCTCCCCAAAAGTCTCATGTGCTCATTGGTTGGCTTTTTTTTGAGGTGCTGGATCTAAGATGTGTGAATGTGGGTTAATTGCGTGTAAATGGGCTTAGTCTGTTGATTGGTTAACATTGTTCTGGTTGTGGGAAACGGGAAGCTTCACTCTATATGTGGACCAACCAATAGGCTTGTAGCCTGAACAGAATACAAAGGGAAAGATGGAGTGCAGGCTTACTGCTTCCTGCCTGCTGTTCCATGGACTGTTTCCCCTCTGTGATTCCCCCTGTGCCATGCCACCCTGCCTTGGACCCAGCTGACCATGGACTGAAACCTTGACAAACTGTGAGCTAAAATCAATCTTTTTCTTTTAACCTGTGGGTGTCAGGTATTTGTCTCAGCAACTAGGAGGTAACTAACAATCATTTATTATATTTTAAGTAGTTCTGTTTTAAAAAAACTCTGATTATAAAAATGATACATGTATATTGTTTAAACATTCCCCACAGTAAAAAATAAAGAACAAGAACAATTTCAGCTTCCAGAGATGATCACTATCAGAATTGTACCCATTATCTTCTAGATTTTTCTGTGCGTGTATGTACATACATTTTTTAATAGAATTCAGAAAACTCTGTAATTATGCAGCAGAAAATATTTCATCCACTCTTATTGACCATATACTATGTCTTTTTTTACATAGTCTTTTGTGTTATTTTGTTATTACTGTGTAATACTTTAAATATATTGGAAGTATTTTTTAGATTGCAGGTTATGCAAAAATAGACTAGGGGCCAAATTTGGCTTGTGTGCAATACCTGGTTTATATCTTGATTTTTTTTTCAATAGCTAAGTTTTTAAATGTTTCATATTCATTAAGCTTTTCAGCTATTCAAATTTTCTCCAATTTTAAGTGCCTCCAAAGTGAACATTTTATGTAAAACTTTTAGAGTAATTTCTCTCTCTCTTAGAGAAAATTTTAGAAGTGGAATTACTGGGTTAAATTTTTTTGATCCACATTAAAATTTATTTTTTTTTGGTACCAGGGATTAAACTCATGACTTTGTGCCAGAGCTTATTCCGCTGAGTTAAATCCCTGGCCCCACGTTAAAATGTTTTTAAGCTAAATATAATACATTAAAGCAAGGACCTGTAAATTATTAGTTATTATCCATTGCTTCTAGTTACTGAAGATGACTTAGATGTCCTTAATCTAATCTTTTCATGAAAGCAGAATGAATTTCATGACATACATATATTTAATTTTCTTTTAGTACTAGAGATTGAACCTTTGGTCTCCATATACTGGGTAAGCATGGTGCTAATGAGCTACATCTCCAGCTTTTTTATTTTTTGTTGTAATACAAGACCTGCCTATGCTACCCAGGAAGATTCTGAACTTGTGATCCTATTCCCTCAGCCTCCAGAATAGGTGGCATCAGTGTACAGAAATCAACATACTTTTACTTTGACATCATCCAATTTAGAATTGCTTGGAACTTTCTAAACAGACATTCAATTCAAAATAACTGTTTCATCAAGTATGTATTTTCCCATGTAGATCCTCATAGTATCATAGGTCATCAAAAGACTACCTAAAATCAGATGTTTTCTTTCTTAATGACTTGCATGCTTTCTTTGAATTATTATGACATAGTTCCTCTGGATTGTCAATCCTTGATCTGAAATTTATATTATGGGTATTTGTTGTGATTTTATTTTCTTTGAAATTGCCTTGTCATGTGCTGTACATTAGTAAAGATGATCTCATCTCTGTCCTCCCTTCTAGAGGGGATTGAACAAAAGGGCCATCAGAATCCACCCTGATGATTAGTATCCATTTCATATGTGGCAACAATTTGTGTAGAAACTTAATTAAGTTTCTATGAGTTTTGAAATACTGCAAAGATACCTGACACAGTCATTTCCTGAGGTTGTGTCAGTGCACTGGGACATTTAAACCAACTTAGCATTACTAATTATGAACTGTTATCTACCATACTGGTGCTGAGGTAGCCTGATAGATAAATGGAAGTCTAAGACTGATAAGCATTAAGCAGAAAACAAAGCACACAGCTCACAACAATAGTGTTTCTGCATTCTGAGTCCAGAGTATGGATTTTCAGTTTAAGAACGAACTAATGGGAAGAATGAAGCAATTTGGAACATTTTGCTATTAAAAGAAATATTCAAAAAATAATAGCTTGAGAACATTTTAAAAAACATTATTACCTTAGGAAACTGAATCTTTTAATTTGGTGTAGTAAATTCCTGGTTTCAGTAGCTGCCTGCATTTTGTGTACAGGGTATCATTTATGTCACTCAGTAGATTTAAAACTTTCAAAAAGTTTTGAAAATATTGCTCAGGGCATATTGTTATAACCAAATATATCAGCTTCCATGTCAAGAAGACAAAGTGAGTTCTGGACTTTAATAGATGGGTTGTACAGGATCCTTGATGGAGATGAAATCAAACTTCTTTCCTGTGATTGATCGCAATTTTGAACGCTATAATTCTTCACTTGAAAATAAGTTTGAGGCCCTCTAAATATATCTCTAGAGCCAGAACTCTGATTCTCATTACTACCTTCTTTCTAGGATTGTTGTTTTTTTTTTTAGATTAGACTTAATGGTTTCCTTTAAACTGCATCATATAATATAAAAATTTTCACAGGCCTCTTTTTATTTAAAATATTCATTTTTTGGTACATTAAAAGTCACCTGTATTAAATGAGAATTATTTATAACACCATGGTTTGGGGTTAGTTCTGAAACAGAGAAATGAGGTTATCCTCCTTCCTGTAACAGATCACCACAATGACTGCTGTATGCCACTCTGTTACTATTGATGTTCATGTAAGTGAAGTTTTCTTTGTATTTTCAACAGAATTTTAGATAAATTCTATATAGAGATGTGATACAGTTTGAATCTGGAATGTCTTCCAAAGGTCCATGTTCTAAACTCTTGAAGCTGTTGGTAGGTGATAGATTCTTTAAGGGATGGGACCTTGGGAGGTTCTGGCCACTGGGAGTGTGGCCACAGAGAGCATCCTGGGACTTGGTTTTTTGCTTCTTTTTCCTTTTTCTTTCTGGCCACCATAAGGTAAGCAGGTTGCTCCATCTCTGCTCCCACCATGAGGGGTTGCCTCCTCCCAGGTCTCAAAACAACAAGACTAATAGACCATGGACTATAATTTCTAAAACTCAAGCCAAAGTAAACTTGTATCCTTTTAAGTTGATCATATAAAGTATTTGTAACAGTAATGATAAATTGTTCAACATAATCTGGAGTTCATAAAGTATATATTGTATAGAAGAAATTAGTATGCAGTTCTGGAGAGTTTACTGTTATTTCCATGAAGTAGGTGCTATGCTGTCATAACTCCAATGCCCAGCTGACTGCTTGACAAATAATAGATATTCAATAATTGTTATGTGGATAAGTGCCACTCCTATTAGAGTCTGCATGTGTGATTTAAGGACAAAAATAAGAGAAAACTAGAGTGAGAGTCTTCTAAATTATTTAGAACATCTTTGGGAAAATTTTATAAATGTACCTGCACTTCTTTTTCAGTAAGATTTTTTTTTAATTTTAATTTTTTTGTACCAAGGATCAAACTCACAACCTCATGCTTGCCAGGTAGGTGCTTATGCTGCTGAGCTATATCTCTGGCCCCAATTTTTTCTTTTTTAAGTTTAAATTAAATTTATTTTAAAACCAGAAAAGTTGTTAATATTAATAGTGCACCACAAGATATTTCCATACGTGTATGACTTGTATAATATGACATCAGCTTGAACTTTTTTTTTCTATTTTAAAACAAAAAAATGATGATATAGAACTTCAAAACAGCATAGTAGGAGATTAACAATAGTTACTATATTGTATATTATTGTCTTCAAAGTAGTTTGTCAGATTATAAAACACAGGCATGAAAAAATGATCAGTGTAAGCACAAACCATTCTTTTTTGGGAACTAATAGAGATTAGTAGTTTAATAATCTTATCAGATATAAATATACATATATTTTCCCTTCTTTGTTTTCTTTCTCTCATTTCAGTTGTTCTTTCCTTCTGAGCAGTTTCTTTCACCTTCAACTTGCACAGTATCTGTTGAACATTTTGAATCCTATCTATTCTTTCAGTTTTTTAACTGTGGAGACAATATGCAATATTTACTCATGTGACTCTAATTTATTTCACTTGTGTGTATGGTCTCAAGTTGCATCCATTTACCTATCTTCTTAAACATTTATCATTTCTTTATGGTGAGAACTTTCAAGATACTTTCTGTTAGCTCTTTGAAATGTATAATGCATTATTGTTGTCTGTAGTTTTCTACTGTGCATCAGCAAAAAGAACATCTTGTTCTTATTTAATTGTTATTTAGTACCCCTTGTTCAATCTTTCCTCATCCTTCACTCCATTTATCCACTCTGTCCTCTAGTAACCACCATTTTATTAGTGAGATTCAAGGTTCAGTCATTGCCTGGGTTAAGGCACTCCTAAACCAATTTTACCTCAGGATAGCTATCATACAAGTCAGAGAGTGTTCTTTCCCTGTATATTATTTGCAAATGTATAATAAATTAATCAAATACCCACAGATAAAGTGAGCTAGTAGAAGATTACTTTTTCCCATTCTTTACTTTGTCAAACCCCAGAACTTCTGTGAATGTGTTGTCTCACTTTTGATTGTGGGAAGTATGGAAATCTTCCATTTAAGATTCATTTCTTTTGGGGGCTGGAGTCTCACTTAATATTCATGTGTTGTGCTTTCTCCTCCTCTACAATCTATGGGTTAAAGACCTGGGGCTGGTTGTCCAGCCTAAGCTGTGCGCTCCCCCCACTCATAAAGTATGCTTTTAAGTGGCTTCACATTAGAAATTATAGTAGACTACTGGTTTGATTGTAATTTTTAAAAAGTGACTTCAAATTTAATAAAATAACATTTTTTAAAATTAATAGACTGGAAATTACATAAGAGGCCCATGATAAAATGTGCTTTTTCCTCTGTAAATTCCTTAAATTAAAAAATCAGTATTTTATCTTCTTTTTTCTTTTTTATAGTGTTCTATATTCATGTTGTTTTATATTTTTTGACTTTAATTATCTTTTCTACTTAAGATGCTTGGCTTGGGCCAGTGTGTTAGTGACAATAAGCTCCAGGGCTATCTTCAAACTCTTCTAGATGTATACTCTTCTTTTGAAACCTTCAGAGCTGATAGTAAACACAATATATTATCTTTTACTAACCTAAATGTTTAGTTGACTGATAGAGAAACTTATGTAAAATCTGCTTATATAAGTGAATAATCTCAAGTCTAGATTCTGCTTTGAGTGTGGCAGTATTTAATGTCTTAAAACTGCAGACGTGTTCATTTTTATCTCTTGGCTCAGTAGCTCCTGTATTTGCTCTACTCTTAGGGAGAGTTTTCTAAAATCCTGCCCAATCTGGTGTTCTTTCTTTTTCCCTCCTTGCTGCTTCCTCCTTTAATTCCATCCATCCATCCATCCATCCATCCATCCATCCATCTATCCTTCTGCCTTCTGTCCCTCTGTCCCTCTCTTTCCTTTGCTTCTTGCAAATCTTCTCCCTCTTTTCTATTTTTCTTCTTTCTATATTACTGTTTGATCATTTTTTAGTGGCTGACTCATGTATTAAAAGACAGACACACAAAAACAGGACTTTTGTCCAGTCTGTTTACTGATGTATCCTTAATAAAAAGTGCTTGGTAATAAGTTTAATAGTGATTGAACAACTCCAGACCTAATGTTTATCTCCAATAAATCTCTGTCATTCATTTTTTCAGGTAACTTGAATAAAGCTGTGTTGTGGGTAACTAAAAGGATGAAGATCAAAATATTTCTTGTGTGAGTAGCATTGATACTGTGAAGCAGGTTCTTCATCTGTGTGCAACATGAACTAAGTCTGGTTGTCTATATAATCTGTCTTGAAGGAAATTATCTCACTTAAATGGACAGAAATGTTTGCCTTTTTCAGCAGTGGTTGAAATTCACCACAATATATTACCTTGTTATTAAGCTTCCTTAAAGAGTGAAAGTTTATTATTTTACACTGTGAATTAATCCAGAGGGTGTACCTTTTAGAGTCTAGGAGATGTCAGAAAGAGATTTGGATGATGAGTTGAAAAGATTTGAAGAACCCAGTGCTAGGAGATGGAAGGCAAGTTGGACAGCTGCAATGATGTGAAGCTGGGCATCTAGCAGAGAGGATGGAGGAGAGGTGGGGAGAAGAGATCACCTTTCAGAGTCAGGAGTCAGAACAGAGTCTGTCTGTCTTTCTTTCTTTCTTTCTTTCTTTCTTTCTTTCTTTCTTTCTTTCTTTCTTTCTTTCTTGTGCAATGGGGCATTGAATCCAAGACATTCTACAACTGAGATAAATTTTCAGCCTTTTAAAAATTTTATTATGAGACAAAGTCTTGCTAATTTTCTGAGGCTATCTTTACACTTGAGATCTTTCTTTCTACTGCCTTCCCATTAGGTAGGATTACAGGTGTTCATCACCATGCCTAGCTCAGAGCTGACATTAACCTTTATGTGGGTGCTTTTTATATCTTGAGATAGTGACAGAAATGGAAGAGAGGACAATGGGAGGATCACAGAAACTTAGAAATGGAAGAACCATTTAAGTCAGTTCAGTTTCTGTTCCCTTTACTTTGTCTCTCTTTTCTGTGTTTACAATTGACAGAGCACATGCAATAATTTGTTCAAGGACCTCAGCCTTTTGGAGGAACTCTGCATGCCTGACAAGGTACAAGATATTTAGAAATGATCAGACCAGGCTTCTGGCTTTTCCATCAAGAGCTCAGGTGTGAGTTATTGTGTCAGTAGATGTTGTCTCTTTGATAGATAAGAAAGTTTAGTTATATGCTCACAGTTGTCTTGAAAAGAGAAACTAAGATTTTTTGGAAATCTGGCCTCTCTTTCACTTTTTCCACTTCTGCAGAGTCAGTTCTCTGTGGGATTATATTTTCTTTTTTTCTTTTATGGCAGAATCCAATAACAACAAACACCCACACCATCATGGGCAGAAATAATAGAACACAGCAATTTGAGAGATCATACAATTTTGATTACTCCAGAGCCTCTGGATGGCTCTTCTTCAATTAGGAATGTGATCATCACACAGTTCAGCCAAGACCTGGGGGAACAAAGTTGTCAAGACAATATTTTTCAAATCTTAAAGGCAAAAATTATGTTTAGTTTGAAAAAAGATAAGTGTTGTAACACAGAACTTTTTCTGATGTGGTTACATTGGCTTGGATAGAACATCTAAACTGTTAAGGGAATGTTTCAAGAAAATTCTCTGTGCTTTGGTCTCGTATTTTCATATTCAAGGCTTTCTCCAGCCTACCTCTGTCTCTCCGATATTAGAGACTGTTCCTTTGTTTCTTTGGTCCAGCCCTTCATTCATCTTGGGATCATGAATATTTTAGCATCTGCTGTTTGGATGGAGTCCTGAAGTGCAAGTGATGTTGAAGGTTCCTTTAGAACACAGGTGTTAAGATGGGATTTGAGGACAGATGCTTTTATCACCTTGTGAGCAAGATGATTAACATCATGAATAGCATGTCCCAGGCACAGGTGGCATCCAGTGACTAAAGGTTCTGTCAGGGAAATAAATGCTATTTGGGGTTCAACGATTAGAATATTTGAAAGATAGGAGCCGGGAAAACATGCTTGCAAAGACAGCAGAGTGGGTTGAATACTGCTAAGTGGTATTGATGTCCTGCAGAGGGCTAATGAGAAAATGAAAACCACTTTTGACAGGTTTAAGGCTAAGAGTGAGAGTCTGCAGCATAAACTGCAAGAATGGGCCTGAGCTTGGCTGAGCTGGAGACAGGGCTGGATATTTACTGCTGTGGAAACTGTGGAACTCTAGAGACATTTAAATGTCCAGGAAAAGCAAGTCTGCTTGCTAAGGTTGGGATTCTCACCAGAAGAACCACACCCTGAAACTTGGGAAAAGATGTACAGGGGACTCCATGAGGATCCTTGTGCAGAATGTCCTGACTCCTGAGGGCTTGGAGCATGGGGACACAGGGGAGGTATGGCTTCTGTCCTGTTCTCTTCTGCCTTGAGGTAGGGTGTATGCATGGCATCCTGCTTGTGAGGTGAAGGCAGACTGAGGATTTCCACTTGGCATGTGTGCCATCTGGCCTTTCTCAGAACTGCAAAGTTGAAAGTGGCATGGCAACTAGAATTAGTGTGAGCTGCAGGACATACTGAACATTTTCACTTCCAATGCACCTAACTCATATTCATCCCTGCATTCTTCAGTTTGTTCAATTGTTCCTTGAGGAGAAGTAGGAGAACAGCCAGAGTGAATGGGAGACAGGAGTGCTAATTGGTTTCCTAGTACAGAGATAAACTAAGGGCACACAGATGAGAGAGCCAACAAAGGCTATTAATTCGGAGCTTGTAAGGAAGTCGGTCCACATCACTTGTGCAGAGAAATGTAATAGTTTTAGAATGGAAAAAAGTCATCTTCCAGTGTGTTCTGACTGGAAGATTTTGGCACTGGGAACTTAGAGGTGGGCTAGCTAACTAGAGTGCATTTGACTTCCTTTGCTTGGTCTTCAACATTTGCAAATAGGCTAAAACAAAGGAGAGAATATAGTGGTCATCAAAGAAGTCCTGTGCTTCCTGTGCCAGTTGCTGCAAGGGGTATGGATTGGCTTCCTGGACATCTTGCTGCATAAGTAGTGGTCAGAATGTATTGTCCTATATTCTGTCCAGCCACTGTTTGTTTATATAGTCTCTCAACAGCAGTTCTGGTGAGCTCCTGTGGGACTGCAGTAGCTGCACCTTGTCACTTTCTTATAGCTTGTGCCCTTTTCCCACATGCTACCCCTCTGCTCTCCTCTACCCTCTCCAGAATAATTCCTGTAGAGGGAGGTGGAGCAGGGGGAGGAATGTGAAGTAAGAAGGTCCCCTCAAGAGCTGTCACTTCCCTCATGCTATAAGATGTTATGGAGACCTCTTCTTTACATGGCAGTGCTCTCCCCATTTTCCTTAAAAGTTGTCCTCACCTCTACTCCTTGTTTGCCAGGCCTCACCTTCACTCCTTAGAGTGAAATCTCAGTGCTCTCAGGCTGTACATATGCTGAGCATGATAAGAAAGGAAATAAGTTTATATACCATAGAAGTTGCCAGAACTAGGAAGTATGTGCCATCCAGAGATGAAAGAAGAACCCTGGAATAATATACAGGTGAAAAATGTAAGACTGAATAGGTAATAATTCAGTGACTTGGGAGAACTTTTTGAGATGTAAGAATGAAAACCATAGGCAAAACCCTATAGTGTTGGGAGAAGTCAATTCTAGGGTGGCCTTTGTGATTGTGAATAGAGTAACATGGAAGTGCCAGTGGTTCCCTGGCAGAGGGAGACACACCAGACAGCTTTGGGAAGGCCAAAAGACATACCAGTTGCTGTGACCACAAGGAACATGCCAGTGAAAGAGATGCCAGCATCTCCATGTTCCATAGTGGGTCTTCCAAAGTCCAGTCTTTAGGTGATGTGGCCATGGAACTAGGTTCATTCTTAGTGATGAGGATGAAGGGAGCCCTCAAATAATAGAAACCAGGAACCGAGAAACTGCAATAACTCACACTGACTCAATATCAGGGAGAGTCATGGAGGCTTGATACAATGGGAGCTGTGAAGATGGTTAACAGAGCTTGGCATTCTAAGGGACAGAGGAGAATAATTACCTTTAGTCTTTTGTCAAAGACCAGCTGACTGTACTGTATTTACCTTGGTCTGGTTCTAGGCTTATGTTTTTTTCTGTTAATCTGCTTGTTTTTCCTTATACCAGTGCCATACTGTCATGACTATTGTAGATTTATACTACTTTTTAAGATTAAATACGGAGCATCTCTTAACATTTTTTTTTTCTGGCTCAGTATTGGGTTGGCTATTCTTTTATTTTTCTGTATATGATTTAGAATCATTTTTGTTGCAGGCTACTAATTAACTGGCTAGGATTTTGATTGGGATTACATTAAATCTATGAATCAAGTTGGGAACAACTTTAATAGTACCTGAATATGCTTATAAATAAGCATGGAATATCTATTTATTTGGCTCTTTGATTTCTTTTATTAAAATTTTGTGTTTATCATGTAGCTTTTCTACCTATCTTGTTAGATATTTACTTTAATATTCCACTTTTTGATGCTAATACAAGTAGTGTTGTGTTTTTAATTATAAATACCAGTTATTCATTGATAATATATAGCAAATCTGTTAGATTTATATATTAATCTTGCTTTTTGTGATCTTCCCCTATTCACTCATTAGTTGTTGATTTGAAAAGTTTGTCTACATAGTCCCTCACATCATCTGTAAGAAGAGACAGTTTTGTTTATTACTTCCCTACTTGTATGTTGCTTCTTTTCTTAATTCATTACCTAGGAATTTCAGTGAGAATTGACATGATTGTGTTATTACAGTCTTAGGAAGAAAACAGTAAGTTTCTTACCAATATAGCTGATGCTAGCTGTAGATTTTGGATAGCTGTTCTGTTTCAGATTGAGACTTTCTCTACTTGTAATTTTCTGCGAGTTTTTGTTAGGAATGGGGTAAGAATTTGTCAAATGTTTTGTTTGCCCTTGTTATATGATCATCTAGTTTTCCTTTTGAAAAAGCTCAATGACATGATAGATTGTATTGATTTGGGATCAACCTTGCCTGCATGTAATAAATTCCCTTTTGGTCATAGCATATAATTATTTTTACGTTGTTGGAATTGAATTTCTAATGGTTGAGAATTTTTGTATCTATATTCATAAGAAATGTTGATTTGTGATTTTTTTTATTTGGGTTTTAGGGAAATGTCTTCATGAAGTAGCCTCTCTGTTTCTATATTGTAGAAGATATTAGAGAAGGAATTGGCATCATTCCTTGAATGGCTGGAACAGTGTGCTTTCTAACTGGGAAGGTCGCTAACTATCAGTGCAATTTCTTTAGTGGATACAGGCCTAACTTCAACTATTTTTCATTGTTGGAACCCATTAACCTAAGAGGAGGCTAGGTAATTAGGAGAAATAATTCTCTAGCAATATGAAAAATATAAACTATAGTTATCCTCCTAACCCTTCCCAAATATTCCCATGAACATTTTGATTTTACTTTGTACTGGGTTTGTTAGTCTGAGAATTCTCCAACAGAGTTGTGATTTTGAATCTCTGAAATATTACTAGGCATATCTTTTAAAATTATTTTTCCAATGCTTATTAATTATTTCAAAAGTGACCTAAAGGCTTCTAATAAATTAGCTTCTGATTAATCTAATAGGATATTGTCTATTAATCCTTAACTGACCCTTTACTAGCCCTTAAGTGACAATGCACTCATGCATAGATTGGCTGCTAACAATAGTTTCTTTAAAAAATATTAACATCTAGGATAAAATATCTGACTTGATCTCATCAGCACTAATGGATTTGGCATTAGTATTTTGTGTCTAACTAATGGAATTTCATCTGTGGTAAAATGGATGGAAGGAGACATTGAAGGTTTGGATTTAGGAAAATATGCTGCCACAGAAACTTCTGTTAAGAAAGGAAAACATGCTTTATAGTGTGAGGTGAATGCAATTCTAAAAGAAAGAGACAGATTCAGGCTATGAGATTCTTGGGCCAGAGTATGGTCACAGGACTAATATATCTTATAATTCCCTAAAATAACCTTGTTTTATTTGCAGATTGATTTTTTTTCCAACTTACTGATTTTTAAAAAATTTTTATTTAAAGAGAGGGGAAAAATAAAGCAAAACAGAAAAAAAGGGTAAAAACAATACAGAATTTCAAAAAAAATGAACAGTAAGAAATCACTAGTTGATACATTACATATTGTCGTCCTGGATGTAGTTGTTCAAGTTACAAAATTAAAGCATACAAAGTAGACATTCAGACAGTGAGGCTACAAACAGCTCCTTCTCTGATCCAACAAAAACTTAGCAACATAATTATCATTCCTACACCCTTAAATATACATGCCATTATATTCTTTAGAGCACCTGCTTTTTCTCCTTTTGCTTTTTAAGTCCATTATCTGTTTAGTTATCATGTTTCAGGTTGTTTAGTATCTTGCTGATCTGTTTTGTTGTTATTTACTTTTTAAAAATTTTTTTCTTATTTTTTATTTTATTTTGAAGGTAGTAAAATACAGCAGAACAAGACAGGACATAGCCAACTGAGGCAGTGCAGAGAAATTGGTACAGAACCTCACAGCAGGCCACCGAGACAGCAGCAATAGGCATAATAGTACATCTTGTTTTCTTCACAATAGTTGTTCCTTCAATCAGGTAGAGCATTATCGAAGGAAATACCAAAATTATCAAAACAATATTGAATAGCTCAATACCATTGATCAGAACAGAGCAAAACAGATAAAAATATTTGCCTTCAAAGAGATGGCTGAAGAAAATCTCCCTTATTTGCTATATTGCCTATAGTCAAACTCACAAGACATGCTCAGATCTCTGGCTCTCACTTACTAGTGTGTGGGGGATGGATGTTTGATTGTTAGCCCACACCGTGGTAGGCTCACAGTCACCCACCAGAGGAGTGAACTGGCTGCCCGTTTTCCCATTGCGCCACGGTCCAACATAGTGCGTCTCAGATCTCAGGAAATGCTGATAACGGTTCTCGCCCTGGGGCGGACGCGGCTTGCCAAGCCACAGCCACTTACCAGAGTGGCATGCTGGCGGCTACCTGTTTTCCCAGCACCAACTTACTGATTTTTAAAGGTGAATTGGATCTATAGAATCACTAAAGCTCTTATATAAAATTAAGCTATTGTTTATTACAGTTTAGGTCACTAAGAATTGCAATGGGAAATTAAGGAGAATTTGGATGGTAGTAGATACCCTGTAACCTCTGAACTTCTTTGAACTTCCCTTGCTAAAGAAAGCCAGCTTTCTTCCACTGGATGAATCCGACCCAATTTACTTAAAAATATAGCCTCTTCATTTGGAGGATTTACCTCCCAAGTGTACACCATCTTCATCATATCTCTTTTCTTGCATCATTATTTACAGACCTGTCCACAAACCTGTACAGTGCAGACTAATATGCCAGAAAGGATTTTAATTTCTTGCAGAAATATCACTAGATAATGGGGAGCATACATGAGAAAAAGAAGTTGGTTCAGGTAAGAAGAATCATCATTTTTTTGGTTTTGTTTTGTTTTTTTGTACCAGGTATCGAACTCATGACCTCGTGCTTGCCAGGCAAGCAGAATCATCATTTTTTTTTCTTTTTTTGGTGCCAGGGATCGAACTCTTGACCTTGGGTTTGCCAAGAAGGCACTTATGCCACTGAGCTAAACCCCTGGCCAGAACCATCATTTCGAAATAGGCAAAGATTTGCTTTATTATTGATCATCTAAAATAGGTTTTGATTGCCGAGTTAGGTTTACTCTATGGAGACTGGCATTCAGCCCAGTTGAGATGTTGATAATGAAGATGCAGTAATAATTCAAGACTTGGAAAAACAGGAATTTTACAGTAGAATGTTTGGTGATTAACAGCAAGTGACAACCAATGGGGTTATTGGTGTGGACTATTCAGTTGCATCCTCTTGTCTTTGAATTAAGATATACTAGAAGATCCTGTGTAATAAGACATTTAGAAATCCCTTGGTAAGGATAATGTAAGCACTCTTACAAAAAAGCTATAGAGTATTCTATTTAAACACTGGTAAAATGAAGATGGTGTCTCAAAGTCATATTGACCTATTAACAAAATTGCACTGCTCGAGGCAATGTTAGCATGATTACCATAATAAAACCATAATAATCAGAAGTTCTCTAGGGAATCTTTGGTGGCAGCTAATGGACCATGAAGTCCATAGGAACAAAATAGGTGGGCCACTCTTTAAAATTTTGTGTAGTTTGATATAAAAATGACAAACAATTCCCTTGGGTTAGTGCCTATGGCTGTTGAATAGTCTTGGTTAACTGGAAAATGAGATACCCAGATTTTTTTATGAATTAGAGAATGGTTATTCAGAAAGTCATGATTATTTCCTTTATCAGGTCAGGGTAGGTAAAAAAAGTTGTGTGATGAATTGACTTTAGCATAATTCCATTTCTCAGTGGGCTTACTGGTTCTATAAGGACACCATGTGTTTATTTTTCAAGTTTCTAGATTGGTTAGTTGGCACAGATCTACTTTGTAACTGACATTGTTTTCACATTGATTCCTGATCCAAAGAAAGAGTTCTATATAGGTCATGCGGTCCCCAAGGACATCCATAACTCTGATGATTTGTTAGGAAATGTTAGAAATTGCATGTCTGTATTGCTTCAGAAATCATATTTTGAAGGCCATCCTTGATGTGATGATATTTGGAAGTGGGACTTTTGGGATGTAATTATATCATTAGGGAGAAAACTTCATGATGAGACTAATTTCCTTAAGAGACTCCAGAGACATGATCTTTTTCTGCAATTCCAGTTCATTTCTTGTCTAAATAAGGAATGATACTTGAAACACAAGTGGAACATTACTTTGAGGATAAGGCAGGAGTCTAGAAATCAAGAGATGGATCCTTGGATACTAGATACTAGATCCTCCAGCACTTGGATTGATAAGAGATTTCTCAGTCTCTAGATGTATGGAAAATAATGTTCATATTAGTTTCTTATAGTAGCCCACCTGAGTAATACTGAAGTACTCACAGAACTCAGCATGCAATTTGTTATGTTGAGAGGATACAGAGCAAGGTTAATAAAGGAAAAAGTACAGGGGACAAAATTAAACCAGAGATAGATTTCTAGAATCCCCCCTCACTTAAGTCACATAAGTCATGCTCTGTTCACCTGATAAAGAGTTATGAAAGCACATGTGATATGTTGCTAAACAGAGATGCTTCCTTAGAAACTCAGCATCCCTGAGTTTTAGTGGAGGTTGGCTGTAAATGCAGACTCTGCCTGGCATATTCCAAGGCTCAAGACTCCCAGAAACAGGTATTAGTATAAACCGTATTGTTTTGGCAGACACTTTAGGCAGAGTAAGATGCTCTTGTTAGTTAAAGGAATGGGAGGAAACTTCATAAAAGGGAGATTTTGGGTGCTACCCAAGCACCAGGCTTGTAAGCAGGCCCTCCTGAGCATATTACTGAGGCCTGTTCAGTTAACTCTTCTGCATAAGTAGGAATAAACAAAGGTCAGTCCCAGCCCTAGAGGAGTAGCAAAGATTAGTGCTACCATTGGTGTTCCTTTTTGACCTGTCTTTTTGTCCTTTGCAGCAGATGGATGAGTCTTGGAAAATAATGGAGGGTTGTAAAAAAAAAAAATCAGATTGTGACGATAGCAGCTGCTCCGCCAGATGCAGTTTCTGCACTGAAACAAGCCTATTTCTGTTTAAAAATCAGTATGGGAAATGTATTACTTGCTTTATTCCAACATAGAACTCAAGAAATATTTTGTTTTCAACTAATATAGCACTAATAAGACATCATTATCTTCTTACAAACATGATGATATCACTTGCTCTGAGTCCCAATGTAGTCTGAAGTGCTTTGTTGGACTCATTGTTGGATGGTAAGCCTTTCTTCCAATGGACATTATTTAGACAGAGCCTGGTAAGCATGGAATAACAGGCTGCCCAAATGCCTTGGTGAAATGTATATAACAGGAGTCTGGGAGATAAACCCCATAGAGATGTAGGACTCTGACACTTTATTGAAGTTATAGCAATGGCAATAAATTGAACTGGAAGACAGTGTGCTGCATCTTGCTCCTTGTATCTCTAAAGAAGAAGTTGAAAAATTAGTTGGCTTACTTTAATTTTTAAATAAAGCCATTTATGAACACATCCAGCTGTTGTTGTTCCTAAAACAAGGTAAGGCTTTTGAATTTAGGATTACTCTGTAAGGATCTGTGGAAGATTAATATGCTCTGCAAAAGTGTATCAGACTTTGTAAGAGAATCATATTGCTGAGCTGTACGATTTTGGAAAAGTTCCAGTAAAAAGCTGCTCTACTCTTGAGTAATAGTTATTAGGAACAGATAGAAACTAAGCTCCTGACCATGAGACACCAGTGACCCTGCCACTGGAGCTGCTCAAAGTAAATTGACTGTAATATGATCCACCAAGCCATAAATTTGACTGTGGCCAGTAGCACTCCATCATCGGTAGAAACAGAATATACAAGACCAGAGGTGAGGAGGTGCTGAAATCTCAAAGAAATTCCAAAAGCAGATGGCTCACATACCCATAGCATCTGTTCACAATCATAACACTTACATATGGTTTCTTTTTATTTTCCTAAATTTCCACTTTGATGTTGTTCTAGAGTTCTTTATTACTGCATTAAATAGTGTTGCTGTCAGAGAAAATTGTAACACTGAGTTTTGAAATATATAGAAGATAGTTTTATGAACTAGTACTTTATTTCTCTGCATTTTTCTGAGAGTTATAATTTAGAATACATCCACTATTGTTTACCGTTGAGAACATACTCACTGTTTTTAATTGTCTCAACATTTATTTTTTTCTATATCCTAGATAAACATTTGGGTTGCTACTCATTGTAAATACAACAGTTACAGTTTTCTTATCACTATAGAGATATTCTTCCACTATCTTTCTGCCTACATTATTACTGTCATGAAGTTGACAGTGTAAGTACTTTTCCTTTATAGATAATATGTTTT
Source organism: Hydrochoerus hydrochaeris (assembly GCA_004027455.1). NCBI lineage: Eukaryota > Metazoa > Chordata > Mammalia > Rodentia > Hydrochaeridae > Hydrochoerus > Hydrochoerus hydrochaeris. Next base: position 95,373 of record PVLA01002585.1, on the reverse strand, counting down.
GTCTCTCTACTTGAATTTAAGAACTTTTTTGGAATTACTCTGTTTGATACCCTAGCTGACTATTTTTATTTATCTGGTAATCTGATCATTATAGTTTATGTTTTTATTTATTTCTGAAAAATTATTATTTTAGATAGTGACGTTGAAAGTTTTTTCTTTTATCCATACTGCAAGTTTCTTTGGTCATATATTGGACCCTGTCATTATACACTCCAACTTCTTAAACTATTTTTATGTAATTTTTGTATGTGCATTATGTTTGTATAATTTATTCACATTTATCTTCCAGTTCACTATATTTTATATTCATCACTGATGTTCTCTGAATTTTTACTGTTCCCTGTTTTCTTTTTCAATAATTGTATTATAATGATTCTTTTACAAAATCATGCCTACTTACTTTTGCTAATGTCTTTTTTGTGCTTATTAAAATTTAATCTTAAATATTAGACAGTAGCTATTTTATCTACCCATAGAGGCAGTATAAACATTTGGATGTCTATGCCTTTGCTTGTTTGTGTTGGCTCTGTCAGAGAAACTTTCTTCTTAAGTGAGAATTAATTTTCCAGTATGAGTTCTTATTCAGATGATCACAATCAATGGGAAATCCTGAGGCAAGTCTTGGAAGGTGCCAGGAAATGTTTTTCCTAGCAACTTTTTCCTCTGTATTTATGCAAAGATATTAATACTAATTTTCCATTGTATGAAGATCTAATAATCTTTATCACATTCTCAGGTTCATCTTTTTAGGATTGGGAGATCTGGATTTCTTTTTATTTGTAAATATGACTCTAGTCTTTACTCATCATTTCTTCTTATAACTAGTACATTCTTTCAGTGATCATCTTACACTAATTCTAGGATTTTCCTTAAACTATTCTATTCCTTAGGATTATCTTCTAGTAATAACCTGTTGTAAAAGCTCTAAATCTTTTTATCTCCTTTTCAACTCTTAAGATTTGCTTTATATTTGCAAGTTCAGTACTTAATTATATATTTAAAAGTATTTTGTATTCTATTCCATTCAATGAAATGGAGGTAAAATGGCTCGTTTTTTAAGAAGAAAATGCAATTCACTACTTTTGCCGAAATTAGAGTCAGTTGGTATGTGTTTGTTATAAACATATTTATACATGCTTACCAAATTGCAAATTCTAAAGTCAGGGCCTTATTCAGCATTGTAGCTTACTTTACTTTTTACTTATATTCAGTATTTAATATAGAATACATGTTCTGTTTTTATAAAAACAGGAAAGCCACTTGTTTAAGATATTTGTCCTTTTGCATTTGAATATTTTGCCTTTTGAGTGTTTCACCCAAGAGCTTTGTAATCCGTGATGAAAGTCACTGACAATATAATTCAATTACAATTAAACAGCCATTTTTTTCTACCTAGGGTTCATATCTAACCTCCATCACTATGTGATTGTAGATGAATTTACTGTACCCGAATAATAGCTTTTACAATAAAAGTAGTAAGGAATATAAAAAGATGTTTTAGAATGTATGAGACATTGTAGATGAAACTTCCGGTACAGTGTTAGAATCCTGGCTCAAGAAGGGTTCTTTTCTTTTTCTAAATATACTGAATAAAAACCACAGTAGGTACTATTAATATCCCTATGTTCCTGTTTCTTCTAATAACTTTAGATAAAAAGTGACAAAGATATTATCAGTTGAAATTAACTTTATATTTTGAAAACAAAAGATAAATTCACATTACAGACTATTACTCTCCTAGGTTAGGCTGATTTATTCAGGTGCCACCATTCCAGTTCATTTCTTGTCTAAATGATGAATGGCACTTGAAACACTATAGGGTAATGTTATTTTTAGTACGTAGTAACAGTTAGTAATGCAGTTTACCATCTGAAACTATGCAATAAACAGCTAAGCTGTAACAGCAACAAGGCACGTGATTTTTGTTTTCAACCTGGAAAATGTGAGCATGTTAAAATATTGAGACTGGAATTTAGAAGCAGGGTATAAAAGCTACATGTATCTATGTTTCCATGTCTCCTTACCCTCTTGCTTTCCTGTTCTTTCTCTCTTTACTTGTTCTTTCTTCTTTTCTTGTCTTTATCTTTTTTCTTCCTTCCTCTATACTATAGTATATCTGGTTTTCTTCACAATAGTTGTTCCTTCAATTAGGTAGAGCAATATCAAAGGAAATACCAAACTTATAAAAAAACAGAATATTGAATAGAGCAATACCATTGATCAGAACAGAGCAAAACAGAGATAAAAATATTTGCCTTCAAGGAGATGGCAGAAGAAAATCCCCCTTATTTTCTATATTGCCTATAGTCAGACTCGCAAGACATGCTCAGATCTCTGGCTCTCACTTGCTAGTGTGTGTGTGTGTGTGTGTGTGTGTGTGTGAGGATGGAAGTTTGATTCTTAGTCTGCGCCCTGATGGGCTCACAGCTGCCCACCAGAGGGGTGAACTGGCTGCCCGTTTTCCCAGCGCCCCAAGGTCCAACATGGCCCATCGTGGATCTCAGGAAATGCTGATATGGTTCTCGCCCTCGGGCGGCTGCGGCTTGCCAGGCCACAGCCACTTACCAGAGCAGCATGCTGGCGGCTGCCTGTTTTCCCAGCACCCCAAGGTCCAACAACAGCAAGGTATTTTTTAATCAGATACATTTATTGCCACATTTTACCATTTTGATTTATTTTTAAAATGTATTTTAAAAACTGTATTTTCTTTTGTACATTTAAAGTATATACCATGGTGTTGTATGATACATAGATGGGGGAAGAGAAAAGAAGAATAATATATGCAGCAAGATATCTCAAGTCTAGTTTCTAACATCAACTTACTATATATCCTGTAATTTACTGGGGTCCAATTTATATGATTTATAATATAATAATCTTTAATGTTTCTTCAGTTTTTAAAGATCTATGATTCTTAAAGATCTCAAAAAGAAATACAAGGTTTCTGTTGAATTAAGCAACCTAAAAACTATATTTTCACTGAGCAGTTGTAACAACTGGACCTGAAATATCTGAGTACATTTTAGTAACAACGTTCTAAATTACACAAATAGGATTAAATGAACATCGAATTTAGTGCAGAATATTTCTATGTAATTTATAATTTATTATACTTCCTCCAGTTTGCTTGTCCTTTGGTTTTTAAAATTTTCTTTCAAGAGATAACGTGATCATAAAAGCTTAAACTGTTTAAACATGGTGTACATAGGGCAATAAACGCCCTAGTTTAGCTAGCTGCATAAATAGTGCAATTACTTAAGTTAAATATTTTCTAAAGGCACTCCTCTGAAAGAGTAAATTACCTGCCTAAAGGGTCATTTGTTAGACTTGCAGCTAGTTACCAGTAGTAATCCTGTCCTAAAAAGCAGATCTGGCAAACAAAGAAGAGAGAAAATAAAAAGATGCTTCCAATTATGAACTCATCCATTTTAACTGGCTGATCTTTAATTCACAATACTAAGTAAAGTTTCTCTCTCTGGCTGAAAATGTTAGTGTTCTCAGTGAATGAAGCTTTTTTTCCCCTTTGGATTTCCTCTCTTTTCATTTCTTTCCTGGGTCAGCAAGGATCAGAAGCTTTTCAGTGTGACAATGGGGTTTCCTTGCCTCCTGACAATGTGTGTGACTTCACAGACCAGTGTGGAGACAGCAGTGATGAACAGCAATGTAAGTGTCCTCCATTCTCTAGTTTCCTCTCTCCATCTTCAAACCAGGGGCATAAGAAGATTCAGCTAGATTCGTAGACCTATCTGGATTTTACTTTATATGCCTTACTGTAAAGCAGAAACTAAAACATATTGTTTAATAAAGATGGCTTTTCATGCACAATATTTACTTTAGTTAATAAAGAATCGCTGAAATTTTAACCGGATAGAATAAATATATTTTAAGTCAATTTTTACTGATTAGAAAGAAAGAATGATAAGCAGAAATGTAACTTTCAATGTTATAGTAGTGGGGGAAAATTCCAAAGAAAATAATGTAACTGTAAAATGTTCTGATGGAAATTATGAACTGAGCTATGAATTTAATATGGAAATATTTGAAATTAATTTTAGCCTGTTTCATTTATAGGATGTTACTTCCGAGTGAGCTGGTATTATATAAGCAACACATTCTTACTTGTTTTTATTTCAACCTAGTGGAAATAGCGCAAACTTCAGAGAATACAGGACTTACTTTGGAATCCTGGGTGAATTATTTAATAGTTGTGGTATCTTGAACCTCCATTTTATTGTAAAAAATCATAAAGTAAAACTAACTCTCATGGGTTAGAAAATGCCCAACCTGGAATGATGGTTTGTTGCCTAAAATATCATAAATGAACAGGAAATAATTTACCAAAAAAGGATATGCATAGTAGCTTGTAGGTTTCTGCAGTTATCATTGCACAATGAAATCTGGAAGGGATACCGTCGGTCGTGCCAGCAATGGAGGCTGGTGTCATTCTTGCTTATAGTCACTTTGATAAACATTTTCCTAACACAACTCTTGCTTTGTTGTTGGTTCATATTGTTACTGATTCAATTGTCTGGAGGCTAGTTCTACTATTATTTCTAATATGTAATTATATTATAGTAGCTCATTTTACTCAAACCTGTGTTTTCTGATTTTTATTCAAGTAAATATCAATAGGAATTTACAGAATTCTTCATTTTATGCTACAAAAATAACTCCACTATTTGATATTTCCTTTTTTTTTTTTACATATTTAATCATCATTATTTGCCTTGCTTTTCAAAACAAAAAACTTACTGAAAATTTCTTCTCTATAGAAGGAAACAGACTAGTGATTTTTCTGCCATAGTTCAGGACAGCTATTACACTGTTCATACTTAGTGACTATTAAATACACAGCAAAGCCAAGGACAATGATTCATTTGTATTTGTCCAGTTTTCCCAGAGAGGCTGAGTGTGGGTATGTTGCACCTTGCTCCAGCCTTTCTGGGAAGGCCCTTATTGCTCCTTGGTGGGCAGCAAAGGGGAACCACTCAGTTGGTTTGACAAGAGGAGCAAAGTCCCTTCCATTATTAATCTCTATGAAGCTTCCTTTAGCACTCTAGCTGTGATAATGTGCACAGTTTTGCTTCAGGGAAAAGGTTAATATGGAGATGGAGAAAGCTGCTGAGTGAGAAAGGTCTCTGTTGCATGAAAAATTCTAATAACTCAGCCTCGGAGGAAGGCAAAGGCACAGATCTGTTGAATAAACACATTTCATTTTAAATGTTACATTGGGAGGTCAACATTTGGATTTTTCATTTTCATTTCTGAGAAGTTTTCACTTTTGTATTTTATTTAACCTGTGGGCAAGTACCTGTAGATAAAATGGAGAATCACTTTAAATGATGAGTTTCTTTTATATTCTGCACTAGGGAAGAATATTTTGAAGAAATAATAATGGACAAGCAATTTTTCCCATGAAAACTTGTGATCTTAACTTAGAGGTTAGATTTTTTAAAAAATCTAACTTTATGAAATGGTCACACTTTGGGAAAAAAAAATCAGTCTGCCCACTTTAACATCCAAAGGATGTGACCTTTAAAGAAATAGATTAAAATGTAGACTTTTCTTGATAAAATTAGTTTATTGAGGTTGGATTTTTGATGCAGCCAACACTGTTAATAGATTTTTGAAAATATTCTTAATTTTAAATGATGGAATGTTTTAAAGAATAAATGAACCTGTTATTTTTAAATCACTTTCCCCCTAAGATATTAAGTAGAAAAAACATATCTTTAAGTGGTATTAATTCTATTTATATATAAGTACTATATATTGGCACTTTATATATACTGAGCAATAAAAATATTTTGCAGGTGTAACATATGTTTGATTTCCTCTTTATTAGACTTCATTGACATCTTTATCCAAGAAAATATATTGTGATGCTGTCTATGTATTTTGTTAAAACATTTTCAAAATCACTGGATTGTTTGCTTTCACACTGATCTGTGTTGACTTGTTTTCCTCATTGCCTCATTTTATTTTATTAGTTTTAATTGCTATTTATAATTGACAAACTATAATTTTTACATTTGAGCATATACAATATTATATGTGTAAAATATGCTATGATTAAGTAAAGAAAGTTAAAATCTATTATCTTTTTTTTTTTTGATAGGACATTTGAAATTCACTCTTTGTTCTCTTTGTTTTTTGGAAATACATGTTGTCTTAGTTACTTTTCTTGTTACTGAGACAAAATACCCAGCATCCTGAGTTAAAGGAGAAAAGGCTTATTTGGCTTACAGTTTGTAGAACTTTCAATTCACAGTTGATTAGCTCCAAAGCAGCGTGGTGTGGCAGACAAGCATTGAGGAGGAAAAACATTCACGGTGGGTAGAAGGTAGCACAGCAACAAGCGGAGAGGGCAAGTCAAGATTCTTTCTGGCCCTTATGTTGTATGCAGACTACCTGCCCTAGGGTGAGTATAGCACTCACACCCTTAATCCTAGCCAGAACTATGCCAAACCAATCAGTGGACTGATTTACTAATCACATACTCTTGGTCCCAGCATCACACACTGTAGAGTCAATCACCTCTGAAAAAGCCTGATGATTACATGAGGCTTTGGGGTGACATTTAGACACAAACCATAACACACATTATTCTAGGGACTTTTTTTTTGGGGGGGGTACCAGGAATCAAACTCATGACTGCGTGCTTGCAAGGCAGCTGTTTATGCCACTGAGCTAAATCCCCAGCCCCATAACACACATTATTGACTATGGTTATTCTCCTATACAGTGGATCTTAAAATTTATTCCTTCTGTTTGTCTGAAACTTTGTATCCTTTGCTTAATTACTTCTCATCCTGTCCCCAACTTCTGGTAATCATCATTTAACATTTCTATGATTCTGCAAATGAGTGACATCATAAAGTATTTATTTCTGTGTTTAATATATTCACTTATCATAATGTAAACCAGGTTTATCTATGTTGTTGCAAATGGCAGGATTTCCATCCTTTTAAAAACAATAGAATTCCATGTGCATGAGCATATATATTTCATTTTAAAAAAATCCATTCTTTCATTGATTAAAATTTAGATTATCTATCTGAGCTGTTGTGCATGATCCTGTTATAAATATGAGAACAAAAATAACCTTTCAATACATTGATCTCAATTCCAGTAGGGAGGTTGCTGTACCTTATCATAGTTCTTTGGTTAGATTTTTTGAGGAATTTCCATATTGATTTTAATATAGGTTATAGTATTTTACATTCTTATCAATACAAGTGTTCCATTTTCTCTGCATTCTTATCAGTGCTTATCTTTTACCTTTTTTTCCTTGGCAGCAGTACCAATAGGTGTGAGGTGATATCTATTACAGTCTTATCTTATATTTCCTTAGTAATTTGTGATGTTGAACATTTTGCATGTACCAGTTGGCTATTTGTATGTTTTCTTTTGAGTAATGTGTATTCTAGTCCATTACTCATATTAAAATTGTATTGCTTTAGGGGTGTTTTAGCTTTTGAGTTGTTTGATTTCCTGATATACTTTGGATACCAACTCCTTTTCTGATGTATAGTTTGCAAATTTTCCCCCATTCTGTGAATTGTCTACTTTTGAATAATTTCCTTTTCTGTGAAAAGCTTTTCAGTTTGTTGTAACTGTACTTGTCTATTTTTGCTTTCATTTGCCAGGTTCTAGGGATCATATCCAAAAATTCTCTTGAATACTTCCTTCCACCTTAGGTTACTTTGTTCCTTTTACAGTTCCTTGAGGAATTTTAGAACATTTGAAATCTTTTTTTTTTGTAAGAAAATAGACCCCTTTCCTAGAAGATATATTTATAAAATTTAACATTGAAGGGAAAAAAGTGAAAAACATTCTTACTATTTTTGCATACATATATGCTATAGTTACAATTATAATTTTTTTTGGATTATTTGGTTTATTTTTATTTTTATTTAAAAAGAAACAAAAACATGTAAAGGGTAGAGGTAATACAGAATTTAAAAAAAGGATAAACAATAAGAAATCACTAGTTAATAAATTACATATTGTCCTTTTAGAAATAGTTGTTCAGGTTACAAAATTAAAGCATACAAAGTAGATAGTCAAATGGTGAGAGTGTAAACAGCTAGGCATGCATAAATCTCTTCATGTATTTCTATCCTTTCTGTATTAGAGGGAAAAAGAAAACTTAACAAGACAAAACAAAACAAATTCCTGTAAAAACATAAAACCAAAAAGTCGTATAAAACCACAGTACAAAGTAATCTACAGTGATTACTGGGTTGTTTCTTATTATCTTCAATAGAATGTCTATATCATCAGGCATAAATGAATATAGCAGTATAATTGAATATAGCAGTACATAACAACATTAGTAAAAATAAAACATTGTAGACAGTATAAAACTTCAAAGGCAGGTAATAATCAAACCAGAGTGGATATTCTAGTGGATCTTGTCATCTTCAGTGCAGTTGCCTATATTCTCAGACTTGATACTATCAATCATAACAGCTTTGAATAAAATCTATCAATACAAAACAGTGATCTAACAAACCAGATTCGATTACGTTCAGTCATGGTAAAACAGTGTAGGTTTTACAGAGCTTTAGATTAAGTTAATAGGAAATTAAGGATGATTACTGTCCTATATGCTGTTATTTTTGGGATGACTGTCTGTGCCCTCAAATCTAGTACATGTAGAATGACTGGAACAGAATATAATACATATAAGCAGAGTAGTGCGAGTAATGTGGGTTTTAAATCCTGGTGCACTATTAACAATATAGCGTATCAAGGCCATCTATGTTAGAGTTTCTAGTTATCCTTCTCTGTCTCATTTCTGCTATGCTATTTTTCTGCCTTTGTTTGTCTACTTTTCTCCTTCATTCTACTGCCTGCCCCACTCACTGAGGCCTTTCTGCCACTGTTCCTAAAATCCTGGTATTTTTTTTCTTTCTCTCTAGAATGTCCTTCAGTATTCTCTGTAGGGTTGGATTGGTGGTCACAAACTCCCCCAGTCCCTCTTTGTCATGGAAGCATCTTGTTTCTCCATTAATTTCTAGTGACAGTTTTGCAGGGTACATCAATCTGGGCTGGAGGTTATTTTCTTTCAGGGCTTGGAATACTTCGCTCCAAGCTCTTCTTGATCTGATGGTCTGTGTCAAGAAGTCAGCCATGATTCTGATGGGCTTACCTTTATAGGTAATCTGTTTCTTTTCTCTGATGGCTTTTAATATTCTGTTTTTATATTGAATTTCTGGTATCTTGATTATTATATGTCTGGGTGTAGCTCTGTTTTGGTTGTAGGTGGCTGGAGTTTGGTATGCCTCACACAACCGAATGTCATTTTCTTTTCCCAAGCTTCAGAAACTTTCCTTAATTATTTCTGTGAATAGCCTTTGTAATTCTCCTGTGTGTATTCGTGCCTCTTTGTTCATGTTTCTTATTCTTAAATTGTAGATTCTCTTGTCATCTTCTAGCCTTTGTATTGTTACTTCCTGTTTCCTTGTTATTTTTAAGAGATCTTTCCTTTCAAGATCACGCACTGCCAACTTGTCTTCAAGTTTTTTGATAGTCTATCCTTAGTTTCTTTTAAGGAGTTTTGCCAGCTTTCAAAGGAGTTTTTAATTTGCTGGTAGTCTCTTTGAATCTGCTTCATGTATTCTATATTTTCTTTATATTCTTTATTAAATGTTTCTTGCCTTTTTTTGTGTTCTCCTTTCTTCCATGTGTATCTTTTTGAGAGATGCTTCCTGAAAACATTTCTTTTATTACTCTACTCAGATCCTGCTTTACCTGATTTAATATTTCAGTTTTGAGCTTGTCTACAAGGTCCCGAAGATATCTCTTAATGTCCATTGAAGCCATGTCTGATGTTGTGTGTTTGCCGCCTTCAGTCTCCCTTGTTTTTCCTTCTCCTGGATCAGTGCTCTCAGGGTTCTGGGCTGGGGACCTCCCCTTGCCTCTCTCTCCTGTCATGGTCCTGGCTTCCTCCACACAGGTTACAGTGCAGTTCCCAGCCCCCTTCCCTGTTGGGCATGTTTCCTTTGAAGCAGGCTGGTGAGGGAACTCTGCCCTCTCCTGCCTGCTTTTGTCACTTGAAATTGTTTTGGATATAGATGTTCATCACTATGAATTTCCCTCTTAAGATTGTTTTTATGCATCTTATACATTCTGGTATGTTGTGTTTTCATTTTTCTCAAAGTATTTTTTTATTTCCTTTTTGATTTCTTTTGTGACCTACTGACAAATTTAATTTGCACCTGTTTGTGAATTTTGCAAGTTTTCTGCTGTTATTTATTTCTACTTGCATACTATTGTGACCTAGAAATATACTTGATGTGTTTTTAATCCACTTATAGTTGATATCATTTATTTTGTGGCCTAACATATGATCTGTCCTAGAGAATGTCCTGTGTGCAGGACTTCTCATGATCTTCGGATTCCTGCTTTGGTTCCTGTGTATTTGAAGAAACAGCCATTTCTTCTGACCTCTGCTAGTGTTCTTTGTTGGTGCTAGGCCTAAGATGGTGATAGTGAGCCCGATTACCTTGACCTTGGCATTGGATTTTGTAGTTGTGTTAGTCTGTAGCCTGTGTTCTGAGGTTGAGTGGATCTGCTGGCTCTGCTCTGTGGTTCCTTGGCTTGACTTTTATCAGGGGATTTGCTGATTACTCCACTGGCTCTGCTCTGTGGTTCCTTGGCTTGACTTTTATCAGGGGATTTGCTGATTACTCCACTATCATTTTATAAAACAAGGTGTCAGGTTGTCTTTTCTGGCTAGGCATGACTGTGGATTGACCTATGGAATTTGTAGTTGGACAGAGTCAGGTGCTTCAGCTATGAGACTACTTGAGGTCTCTGGGATTGCTGTGTGTAGACAAGACCAGAGGCTCCACCAATAGGTATATGCTTGGGTTTGCCTCTTGACCTGGGCTACCCTCAGGCAGAGCACTGAGGCTTGTTGCAATTTCTGGTTGCCTGTTTGGTTGTGTGTAGACAGACTCTTCTTTTCTCCAATACTTGTTGAGGCATTGGCTTCCTTGCCTTAGGATAAGAGTCTTTAGAGAGAGGTCCAGGACTGTGTGAGGAAGCTGAGAAAATACTGAAGCCTGGCCAACCTAAAGACTGTGCTTCCTGTAGAGCAGGGCTGTTGACTAAACCCTAACGTTGTATGTCTATGGGCTCATATGCAGGGCCCTGGATCTGCTCACTGGTCATTGTAAGCCTCACCCTTGTTCTTGTTCTGTCTCTGATTAACCCCAGCTGATTTAGTCCTGATGACAGCTCCAGCACTTCTTCCTCCTCCCCCTTTTGCTTTTCTTCCTTTTCCATTTTTTGATGTAGTGCTAAGGATAAAATCCAGGGTCTTCTACCTGCTAGACAAGTATGCTAACAGTGAGCTATGTTCTTGGCCTCTCCAGCCTTTCCATGGGGCCCAATGGGATAGTCTTTGAGTGAAGTGTCTCAGAATGGTAGGGAAGTCTTCTTCCTCAGGTGAATCCTTTGTGTGTGGCATCATGCTGACTCAAGTTAGAGGCAACACAGTCAAAGAGAAACTACCTCTTCTCAAATGTGACTTTTTCTCAGTCCTGCATGTGAAGAATGTGTCTCAGCCTCACTCCAAAGTTCTGAGATATTCATAAGGGCATTTTTTATGGATAGTTCATAGTTGGACTTCTGTGAAGGGAAAAAAAAGTGAAAAGCTCTCATTCCAACATCTTGCTAACATTGCTTCTGCACTTTCTTTTCTCTTTTATTTGTATTTATTTTAATACCAAGTCAACTTTATTACATGAAAAGCTAGACTAATTTCTCTTCTGAAAATTGGTCCAAATTATTTGATATGCAAAACTTTTACTTTATTTTATTTTTACTTAACAATACGTACAGGAGAATTATTTTTGCTGCTATCATTTAAGTCCAAATCAACCAGATTATGAAATGTGCTAATAATGCAGTGTATAGATATATCCTACATAAATGATTCCTCTTGCTGGTATGTAATCAGTTAAAATTCATAAAAATATTCTTAGATGATCACTTTTGTGTACTTCAAATTAATGAGCTGTTAATTTTCTATGATTCAAAAGAGAGCCTAGCTCACTATTATTCACCATTAGAACCTAATTTACTATGATTGAAAAGGAAAAAATATATTCAGTTTATCTGACATTTTTATCTGCTATCATATGTTACATGTAAGAATATTTCTATTCATTCAAGAATTCTACACGTTTATATGAGTATTCTATTTTTATATGAAATAGGAATCTGTTTTTATGTTTATAATTTGCTGAATGATATGAAATTTTGAGGTTATACCTAAATTCTTTTGTTTTTTAATTTAGGAACAATTATTTTAAAAATGTATCTACTTTATATAAATGTAAGTTTATATGTGAAATGTGACAGTTACCTTAGAAGTACATTTTCAAAATTCGAGCCATGATAACATTTAACCAGATGATGTTAAGTAATGCAAACAATATTTCTTTCATAGGATGACATAAAAGGAACTACCTTTAAAAGTAATTGGTTCATTGAAGCACTTGAAACTAAGGCAATAAAAAAAATTAAATGTGAGATTTCATGGACACTGTTCATTGTAGTATGCCATTGAATGCAAAATGTTTTATAAACAATATTTTTAACATGAAAAATCCTATTGACTATAACATTAGGTGTTAACCAGTTCACAATAGTATAAGAAGCACATGGCCCAACTGGGGGACTCAGTCAATCTCTAGGATATCAGAATTATATATATAAGAAATGTAATAAGAAATGTGTTGGGATTTTCTGAAGAAAATTAGAAAAATATAGATACATAGAAAAAATTCATGTCAACACTCTAAATTCCTTAATGAAATTCTTCTGTATTATACATAGGTACATTTTCATGGAACTAACTTTTATGATAATTGCATTTTAGTGCAAAATCTAATTAGGATATGTTTTGGAACCTAATAAAGTTTCTTGCTCATTTATAAAAATGAGTGGTAATAGCTTGAAAGAAAGATTAATGGGAAAGATTTTTCTACTAATGAGAAAGTAGTTTCTTTAATAGGTTTAGATCAATGTATCATGTCTATGGAAGTTAACATTTAGAAAAGAAAATGATTGTTAGAAATCTTAGGCATATCTATAATATATTTAATACATAGTGATGTCAAATGTAAGAAAACATCATAGATGCTGATAATTTCAGCTGATTTTTATGCCAAACACGAAAGCAATTTCTATTCAGAATCTCACTTAATCTCCACAAAGATAATAAGTGATTGCCATGACACATACAGCCCTTGAGGTTCTTGGGGTGAAGGACCATGAGAGGATGAGAAAATAAAAAAAGAGACAAAGCTGGGGTCAGACAAAGCCCTTATCCTCCTGATGGGATGAAAGGAAGTACTTAACCAATGTAGCATGTTAGGATAGTGTCAGTTTCAGCCCTGCTGCCTAGCAACCTATTGCTTGGATTATCTAGGGGCTTGGTATTTTTCTGGGCTGTAGCAACTTCTTCAGGTGGCTTGCCCTGGGTGCTCTTTGTTTTTGGTATGGTCATGTCCTGACCATGTCACAACCCTGCACATGTGGTCAATTTCCAGCTTCAATGGCTCCCAACTGGAGATATTGTTGGTCACATTGTATAAGTTGAGGAAATGATGCTTAGAATAGGAAAAATAAAATACCAAAGGACACAGAACTGTTTAATTGCAGATTCGCAACTAACTCTCTGATTCTAGAACCTGTGATAGGAATCATCATATAATACTTTCATTGTATACAACAAATGAGTATGATATGGTTTCATGAAATAAATTTCTCACTTGCTACAATACCCCAAATTTCTAAAAAAAAAAAAATGCTGTATGTTAAAAACAAAATTATAATCTTTATTGTACTTGATAATTAGCTTTGGAAAGGCAAGCAAAATTTCTCATTTTGATGTGCAAAAACTCTGCAAAATATGTTTGCTAGATATTGATGACAAATAATGGAATGCAGAAATTTTATGTATAAAATAAAATAACTACTTAAAAAAATCATTAAATTAGAATATTTCAATTGAAAGTTTCAGTGTGTCAAAACCATTGTAAATAAAATGAAAAAAGAAAACCCTTTGAAGTATGTATTACAAATAATTCTGTTCCAGGTCAAGAAATCAAAGAAAATATGCATTGTTTCATAGAACTAAGGAAAAAAAATCTCAATCGAAGCTTACACATATGCAAAATACCACATGTAATGAAATGGGCAATTTCACCATTAATTAGGAGTCACAAAAGCAAAAACCTTGTCAATAATATTTTTTATGTTTATTTTTTGGTACTGAGAATTGAACTCATGACCTCATGCTTGCCAGGTAGGCACTTGTGAATAATATTTTTAAATGAAATAAAAATAATGAAAAAATCTTCAGTATTGGGAAGAGTATGAGAGAATAAACATTAGCATAAACTACAGGTAGAAGCATTATAATAGTTCCTTTTTGAATACTATTTTTATGATGAGTAAGGGCTTAAAAATGCTCATATCTTTGGAATAGTCATTTTGGTTTTTGGCACTTATTCTAAAAGATAATTTAGAGATTTTCTTCAAATGTTATTGTGTCCTTGTAACATTACTGAATACTAAAGAATTGGAAAACTAATTTTATGATATTAGGATAATAGTTAAATAAATTATGATTCATGTATGATATGGACATCTGTAAAACTGTCATATTTTTATGCTATTTAAAAGTTGAAAAAATCCCACTATATATTCTTATAGGAAAATCATGATTATGATCAATAAATACACTTAAAATATAGATTGGAATGCTCTTGTGTTAGGTTTGCATTTGAATTTTCATTTGTATATATTTTTTCTAAAAAAGTATCATTTTTATAGTCAGAATAAAACTTGTTTAAATTATCTAAGAAACCCATTAACTGTTACGTTTATTTTAGAAACCATAATAAGTTAATATTATACATGTTGGCCATGTGACAGGATTTCTTTTTCTTTTTTCTCCTTTCTCCTTTTTTTCTCAAGTGTAATGAAGATAGGTTTTATTTTTCATTTTGTTACACATGTTAAAAATTTGATAATCAGAGTGTGGAAATGGAGAATTTGCCGGTAAAATTTACTAATAGAACTTTGTATCAAAGTTCTATTAGTAAAAGCAGTCAGTGTTGACAAGAAAAAATGTTCATATAATCCGTGGATCACATCGTGGTTGTCCTCGCTGTGTTCAGGTCCTGGCAGCTATCTTTTCCCGTCAGTTTCCTAGGAGTCAAGAAGGATATTTTACTTTATTTTGGAGCAGAATGCCACGGGTCCCTCTGTCACGCATGTGTGCCTACTGACATCCACATAGTCCCCTGCTGGTGAGCCTCTGGCTCAGGCAGTGGTTGTCAAGGACAGACCTCCCACAGCAGTGGCAGCAACCCAAGGGCCTCCTCTGTGCTGGGGTTTCTCAGCATGCAGTAGCTCATTTGCAGCCCTGAGCTCGGTTCCCTGACACTGGTTTAGAAGTTGCTTGACCACAACACAGGCAATTACAATTCCTTCTTACTATGGCTTCTGGAGGCCTGGGCCATTTTCTCTTCAGTGTTCTCTTCAGAACCCCCCTTCCCACCCTGCCCCCTCCTAAGGTGGAAATCCCCTTGCTCTCTCAGAGTATTTTTTCCAACCCCAATTCTGTGACATTAGGTCTATGCCCTGCATCCCCCAGGTCTCCTCCACTTTAGTTGTTCAAGAACCAATTTCTGATCAAAACTGAATAATGTTTCCTCTTGCCATGCAGTTATAATGGTTCTAATTTTCCTAGCAGCAATTGTCAGACTGGGGTCATGCTGGGAGTGAAAAAAATGTATTTATTAAGGTTTCAAGACTTTTTTGCAGATCCTGAGTGTCAGGGTAGGCTCCTGTGATGCCCAGGAAGGATGTGGTGTCACTGTTGATGAATTTGCTCAAAAGAAGCAGGGCCCTGAAGGACAGTGAAGGACAAAAAACCAATAGGACCAAGAGAGGGTAGGCTCTGTTGACCAGGAGGTCATTTGATGTGAAAAGTGAGGAGCTATGTGTATAATCTTCTCATTGTATGTCATTGATGGTCTGTTTTAATGGCAGTGACACTGAACCTAATAATTTTTTTAGACATCATGGCATTACCACAAAGGTCACCAGGATACATAGTAGAGCATCTGAACTGGGGGCTCACAGCTTGGAAATCTTGCTGCTGTGGCTGCTTTTGGGACCACAAACCACTAGGGCAGGTGGGCCCAGAGAAATCTCCATTTCTTTGATGTTGCTTGAGATAACTGTATACATCCTCACTCCTTTTTTAAAATGGCCAGAGGGTTTTAGATTGTAAACAGAAAATATATAAAATATTCATAGAAAATACCTCACATTTTTAGTCTCTTTCCCTCTGTGGATCCTTTGATCTTTTGTATAATTTCATGCAACAATTTAAGCACACTAGATATGTAGTTCAGACAAATATGTTTATATTTATTTCAATGCACATAACTGTCATTACCATTTTACTCTAAGAAGGCTCTGCAGATCTTCTGCACTGGTTGAATATATGCCATAATCGTAAAACTACTGCATTATGGAACAGTAAACCCTTTAAATTCTTATAAATCAGCAAGCTCAGTATCTATGTAGAGGAGGCAAGATCTTAGCCCTGAATGTCAGTTACTTGAGACATGAAGGTATCTACTGGTGACTAAACACAAGAGTTTTTCACAATACTGTGTTAGAAATAGGAGTAAACTCAGAGCTTGAAACAGTGCCTAAAACCTGGTTTTTCACACACTGTACAACTTTAGAGGGTATTATAAAATAAATTCCCAAGGCAAAATGACCTATTAGTCATTGATGTCAGGATATGTACACAAATCTCTCCCAAACTGTTTTCTTTCAATAATATTAAGTGTTTGAAATTTTATTCATGTATGTATGCTTTATTGTTGTCCCAAAGAATTTCAGATTTGTTGTACATGAACTACACTAATGGTCAGATACTTGTGTTGAGGTGAAATAGGACAAGAGATAACCGTGAAGAAATAGAGCAGTGTGATAAAGTGGGCAGTGGTTTATGGTTTTACAAAGACAAAGACAATAAAACCTGAACCCATTGCGTTGCACACTGGTGTCAATGGATCTGATGAATGACCTCTGAAATATTCCTAAGAATGACCAGAGGATGCAACATCAGAAGGTGGTGGTATGTAGAACTCATGGTAAGAGACTTGAGAATGTTGGGTTCACAAGATGAAGGCTTTGACTATTTGAGCAGACTATATATCTTTGTATGGAAAGAAAATGAATTAATGAACACCTTGTTGAAATTTCTGATGAGGGAGAACCAAACACTTTTTCAGAAAGTAAGAGACAGTACATGGAAATTATAAATACTTACTTTGACTGATAGTATGTTTAGTAGATTACCATTTATTTTAGTTAAAGCAAATATATTAATAAAGATTTTTATTCTTTCTATGCTATCTTTTCTCATTGCTCCAGCGGTACTTTTCTTGTAAGACAACTTGATTGTAATCCTACGCCTATATATGAATTTCAGAAAGACAGAACTTGAACTAGGGCATGGCTTTGTTTGTGGGGAGATGTGAGAAGTTCCTTCTTTATTTTGGAAAAGTCTTCATAAAATACTGTTCGTGTCAAATAACACTAACAGAAACTTCACAGAAACTTCACAGTTGGAAATTACTGGATGACTTGGATACTGATATGCAAAGTTGCATAATATAAATCATGTTATTGAATATATTTTGATATCTAGAACTGTATTAGAGTTGAGAAATATTTTGTTCATAATGGACAGTGGAAATATGAGAGAAAAAATGAACCATATGTAATGGGAGTTGTTCTTTCATTTCTGACTTTATGCAAAAGTGGCAGTGCTTCTTGCCTGTGAAAACCACAAAGTCCCAAACTAAAGAAGTACTGAAAATTGGCTGTAAGTTGAATTTTTCTGCCAGAGAGAGACTAAAGCATTACTGGAATTTTATTTTGTCCTATCCTGAAGTATAATTTATTGCAGTTCCAACAAAAGATGCTTTACAACAATAGGACAAATGATAAGGCCACATAACCTGATAAGATTGTTCTTATTTAAGGAAAAACTAAGAAGAAAAGGAAAGAAAAAAATCTGCCAAGTGTGCTTCTATGGAATGATAATACATTTTCTGAGTTAGAAACATTTTCTACAATGTTTTCAAAAATTGTAAAAAAGAAAAACATTATCTCCATTAGGGCAGGAAGTTCCCATAGTTCTATTTCTAGAACACTGATTGCTACTTGAGTGTCAGTTAATTCTAAATACACTGAATGATCACTGGTTTACTGAGTGACTGAATGATTAGAAAAACCATATGCTGCACTATTGTCTTTCACCCTGTAATTGAATGAAACCATTCAGATTTCCCAAGTGCAGTCACACATTGGAACTGGATTGCTTTGAAGCTCATCAAATGTGATACTCCAAGGGCTTTATAGCCAAAATTTTGTGCTTGTGCTGATTGTTTGTTTGGAATTACACACACAAGCTAGAATTTACCAGTGGGGACACACTACTCTTTCCAGCCAACATAATTTGCTTGCTGCTCCTTGTTTCCAATCTTCCTTGTATCTTCCAGAACCAATTAAGTACATGTATCAAGGTCTTGTCCTGTAGTCATTTCCTGTTTTGTTGCTTGTCTCTATAAAGTTACATCACCAAGAAAGATACTCACTTTATGAATTCCCTTTGAAATTTCAGAGACACCTGGCAACATCACTGTTTATTTCACAAGCAAAATGTCTTTGAAGCCAGTATGTGTGCATACATAGAACTACTACTGTGCTTGTCATTTTTTTGGACCTTTTTGTATTTGTATGTGTTATGAGTTAGATCTAAAATGTCACCTAAAGGTCTCATATTTCCACAGGTGGGGCTGTAAAGGCAATTGGATCATGGAAGCACTATACTTGTCAATAGATTAACTCAAAATGAATTTCTAGTTGAATATGTTGTCAGGAGTTGTGACCTGGTTGGAAGAGGAATATCACTGGGGGCATGACCTGGATGAATGTATTCTTTTTAAAAATTTATTTAACTAATTAAATACTTACTTTTAATTAGTACATGTTTGCAGTACATAGTTACATTCTTGGGTGGAGGTGGTATACGTACAAAACATATTTAAGTTCCTTTTTTCATTCCATTTCTCTCTTCTTTCTTCTTGATCCCTTTCCCATTTGAGAAAGATTTATCTCATATTTCTTATTATAAGTCTTTTATTTTGCTCTTTATTCATACTTTGAGTTTCTCATATAACAGAAACCATATGATATGGTTTTCATTTAACATCTCAAGGTGCATCCATTTTCCTACATATGACTTGAATTTATCTTTGTGGTAGAGTTGTATTCCATTATGTGTAGATGCCATTATCCATTCATCTGTTATGGACATGTAGGCCACATTTTAGATTTAGTTATTATGAATTGTGCTTCTGTAAACATGGGTATACATGTATTGCTATAGTATGATTTTCTTAACTCTTCTGGGAAGATACCTAGAAGGCAAATACCTGGGTCAAATGGAATATCTATTTTTAGTTTTCTGAAGACTCTCCATACTGATTTCCATAATAGTTGTACTGATTTCCATAATAGTTGTACATTGCTGCCAACAGTGTAGAGGGGTGTATTGTCCCTCGCTGCTCCTATTGGGTCCTGTCCTAGATTTCCGATCTCCCAAATGAGTGTATGGTGGAGGTTTAAATAAAATGAGACAAATGTTATGCTTTTAGGACTCTAGGAGGGTCAAAACCCTTTAATTGAGCTCGAGACTGAGGTTAAGACAAAGACTTCTTTGGACCACCTACTTTATTAGGTCCAACAAGGGGCTGGGAAACTGAGAAAAGCATAGGCAATGAGCAGGACTTTGGGAGTCACTTCAAAGACTTCTCCAAGTAGTAAATTATGCCAATTTAGGAGAACTGTTGTATCTCCAGGATAACATTTATGGTAGGAGTGCGACTACAGGAGTAAAATTCCTTCAGCTGCAGTCTCTATTTACTTAGTGTTGGAGCCAAGGTGTCTTCAGCTGTGGCCTTATCTTGGTGGTATTTTTGGCCTCACAGGCCACTACAGGCCTCAACCAGGACCAGTGATTCATAGAGGTTCATTTACTATGAATCAGCTCCCATTGCCAGGCAAGGAGCCGAGGCCTAGGACAGACTCACTGAGAAACATACAAAGTCAATTAGTTAATTTTGAATCCTGCTCAGAGCCACTGGGTAGTGGTCTCCAATATGCTCCCTTGTCTCTCTACTTCCTGGGTGCCATGGAGTGAGCAGCTGTCCTATACCAGTTCCTTGCACCATGCTGTTTCTGCCTTGGAGACCGCTGACCAGACTGCATCTACTGGAAACCTTGAGCCAAGTAAACCTCTCCTACATGAGTTGTGTGTGTCATGTGTTTTGACCCAGTGATGGAAATGTGACAAATATAGAAGTAAACATCACTTCTCTGTGCACATATTGAAACACTAGGCTTGGTGTCAAGGGAAGGCTTACATTCTGTAATAGAAGTTAACAAATTTACAAAAATAAGAACCTTACTCTGAGCTTTTAAATAAATTTTCATTAAAGGAATGTGAATAGAATAGAATATTTTCTACTCTCCAGTTTAATTGCAACTTTTTGGTACACTAGTCTCAAAAGGCTTGATTGAATTTGGAAGACAAGTTTTCCTTATTTTGAGAGGAATGGAAAATGTATTTAGGAAAAAAATACAACAGGAATTGATTTATTCATGCATTAGTTTATTCATGCAAAATTTATCTGTGTAAATTTTTAACTTTATATTCAGGACCTTGAATTCTTCTTTAGAGAAAGTACTGAAAAGCCATTAGGTCTTTTGGCAAAGCTGTTACTCTAGTACAGTGAGTTATATACAAACAGCTAGTAACATTTATAGTACTTGAGTGACTACAACTGCAAGATGGAGTGAATGCTACACCTTGTTAATACTTATGGAGAATCAAAGATCTACAAATCCTGGAGACCTCCTCTGAAGATTACTAACAATGTTAAAATTGGATGTGGCTTGGTAATCTTTTTCCCTTGATATAAATCTCATCAATAACAAAGTTCTTGTCAAAAATTATTTTATTAAGATATTTACCTATGTGAGTCTGATTTATTTCGCTTATGAGAATGATCTGTACACAAGACAGATAACTATATTACTAATCTCCGTTATTTCATCAAAAAGAACAGCTTGTGCTTTCAGTGTTTGATTGATCATTTTTGATGCCTAAATCTTATAATCTGAACAACTACTTTGAAGATAACAATATACAGTATATCAATGTTAATTTGCTATTATTTTGTTTTGAAATGTTGTATCATTTTTATTCTTTTTTTGCTTTTAAAGTTTTTTTAAAAAAGATGATTTCAGTCTCTTGAAGACAAAAACAACTATTTGAGAAAATTACAACTTAGTATTGGCAATTCTGGTAGGAATTGTAGAGGTGCTAATTCCATTTGCTTACTCTTCTGAGTTGGGCTTTTCCCTAAATATCTATTGGTGCTATCTGAAATTAGCACTCTTGGAAGAAAGCATAGGAGAAAAGTTCACAATATCAGACTTAGAGTTCTATTATATATCAGCAAAAACACAGAAAAGGAAAAAACTAAGACTATATTAAAATATTTATTCATTAAATATTCAACCAGCTAAAAAGGCAATATCTAGAATGGAAGACAACTTTAGCACATCATGCACTGGAAGGATGCTACTTAAATACAAAAGAAAGTATAGCTGACAGCAGAAAACCAAATCAAGGAATTTCATTAAAACACGGGCAATGGACTTGAGTAGACATTTCTCCAGAAAAGATACAAAAGTGTCCAGTAATGTGATGAAGAAATGTCAGCATCACTAATCACTAGGGAAATGCAAATCAACACCACAATAAGATATTACTTTATATGGTAGGATGATTGTTACAAAGTAACAAAAAATCTTCTAGAAAATATGTTGGTGAAGACATGGAGAAACTGGGGCATACACTTTACTGATGGGACATGAAAAATCTTACAGACAAATTGCAATACAGATGTCAAGTCCTTAAAATTAGAATTACCATGTAATTCAATAATTTTTTATGGGAATAAGCCCTAAATAAATGCTAGTAGGAAAATGCAGATATTTGTTCAGTCATTGATAGGAGCACTATTCACAGGACCTTAAAACTGGAAATACCTAATTGTCCATGGATATACACATGTGAAGTATCTGTGTATGTCTATCTGTCTACACATATATACACACACATGCATTTACGCATACACATACATGTACACATACACATACATTTAGCTTCAGAAAGGAAGGGAATGTTGATATATGCTACAGCATAGGTCAACCTCGAAGACATAATGGTAACTGAAATAAGGACATTCCACAAGAGCAAACATTGTATGCTTCTACTTATGCGAATTATCTAATGTCTAATTCGTTGACACAAAAACTAGAATATAGGTTACAGAGATTTGGGGTAGGAAGGAATGAGGAAATAATATTTAATGGGTAAAAAGTTTTATTTTGGGAATCTGAAAAACATTCTAGGATGGACGATGATGATATATTAAATACCACAGGACTCTGTGCTTAAAAATGGTGAAGATGATAAGTTTTGTGTAATGTGTATGTGGCCTAGTATAAAAAATTTAAGATGTATTGCTATGGAAAGACAAGCATATCTTATCAAACTTTTAGGAAAAGAGACATGCATGATTAATTTTGGCTCAGGCAAGATTGTGAAATAAATGCACTTTGCTTTCCATGTTTTCTACTTTATTCCTTGCATTTCTGTATCTTTTTGCTGGTTCTTACATTATGCACTGCTTTCTAAGAACTTTATGTTGTAATTGTTTAGCTAGAATAGTTTCCTGAGCTCTTCTTGTGTTCTGATTATCTGAGCTTCTTCAATGGTACAAATTTAAAACCTTATTCCTTCCCATTTCCTCAGAAGTATGCCCCAAATAACTGTTAGTTTGGGGTAGAATTTAAGGCTTTTCTTTCTACTGTGGTATGTAAGATTGAATCTGTGATAAATTCTTCAGCAATTTTTTAATGGGAGAATCTGCAGTGTGGAAGCACATCAGGAGGACAATTGTGCCTTCCAAGCAAAGTTCAGAACACAAAATGGAGGCCTTTTCCCTCTTTGACTGCAGTAGGCCTGATCTTAAGGGTCCTTTAGTTGAAAAAAAAAATGATGACTTTTGTAATTTGGAAAAGCACAGAAACTGGATATTGGTGATAATGCTCTGTCTAGTACTTGTCATTCTCTATGTTACTCCACACCAACGGCTATAATGGCACTAATCCATATGGTGACAAATTTTATCATAGCACATAGTTTCAGATTTGAGTGTGGTTGTATGGCATATGAAATTAGAAAGTGAACCAAGGAAATTATTCATATAATTTTAAAATGTGTGATTCTATCGTGGGGAAAATGAATACATAGAAAAATTTCTGATGCATCTTTAAACATTGCAACAATTCAAGATTGCTTTTAAAAACAAAATTAGTTGAAAATATGTGCTGATTAGATTCATTTTATAAAAAAAGGAACCCCCGTTGAGACTATTCAGAGAAAAAATGTTTTATTTGTTGGTTTTAACACTTACAGAAATTATCATCATTACCCTGTGTATTAAAGAAAACAAAGAACACTGCAAACAGATCAACTAAGTAATTGTGTTGCAAAGTAATTTCTAGGTATATAAGATTCATTTGCCACCACTGGAGAATGTGTGTACATTTTATACATGCAACTTTGGAAATAAACTAATAGAATGAGTTAAAATATTTTGTGATCAAAGACCTTTATAAAATTGCTGGGAATGGAAACTTGAAAATGAATGTATTCATGTAAATACACGCATAACTGATCAGAACCAGTACCACAAAACCACAGCCACGTATTGCTTGATGACTGAAACACATTCTGACAAATGCATTTTTAGGCAATTTTATCATTATGTGAACATCATAAGAGCATACTTACGCAAATCTAGATAGCCTACTACACATCTGTATCATCCATCACTGAAACATTGTTATGTATTGCATTACTATATACGTGTGTGTGTGTGTGTGTGTGTGTACTGGACACAAGTGACTATAATTTAGTCATTTTTTTTTGTTCACCCAGGATGACTAGAGTCTATAAAATAATTAGAATATCACAAATACTCTTAAATATTTCAAAGCTCTTATGGAAATTGCAAATTTAACCATCGTATGATTCATAGACTAATATAATTCCTTTGCTTTTGGATAGAATGATATTAACTCTGTAAACATTAGTTCCCTTAGGCTGGAATCTCTGATCTTTAATTCTGTATTGATAAAAATGGGACAGTGAATTTAAAATTAGGTCACAGCAGAGCTTTAAGAGCTATAGTTTCAGAGCTAAGACAGAACTGATTTCCAATCTTATGTTTAGAACTCACTAGCTATTCCCTCTTGCACAAGTTACTAATGTCTGTATTAAATAAAAATTTTTTCATGTTTAAAAATGGAAGAAAATACTTGCTTTATGGTGTTGTAAGTAATAAACCACAGTCTGTGGAATGCCTAGTGTAAAGCAAGTCACCTTAAGTAATTGTTATAACAATGAAGATTCTTATTATTACAGAATATCATTGTTTGGCAAAACCTTTTAAAATAAGAAACCTATGAATAAAATTAGTGAAATACCAGGCATGGTTGCATATGCTTGTAATCTCAGCACTCAGGAGGCCAAGGCAGGAGTATCACTATGAATTAGAGGCCAGCCAGGGCTACAAAGTGATTTCAAGGCCAGTCTGAAGTGCAGAGTGAGACCCTGTCTCAAAAATCATTCAAATGGGAAGGGGAACAAAGGATGGGAGTGGGAAAGGAAAGAAGGAAAAAGAAAAAAGAGAAGGAAGAAAATGGAAACAAAGCTTTTGTAAGGAGGGGAAGAAGGGTTGAAGGGAGGAAAGAGGATATGGGAAAAAAAGAATTAAGAAATATATATATATATATACAGATGCAAACTTCCTCTAATGAATGTGATCATTATATATATCTAAAATGTACTTATAAAATTAATGGTAAAAATAGACCATTGGTAATATAGCAGGCTTAGTCAATGTTGTCTAAACGTGATCTTTCTAAATCCACTTTCACTTTTCATGATGAAGAAAATCCACTAGATTACATATTTTTATTGGATAATATTTTGTCACAAAAGATAAATAAAAGTCACATTCACATGATTAGGCTGGTAGGCACATCTGTTAGCTGCTATGTTTACTTCTACTAAGGCTAAGGCAACTAGCAAGGAAAAAAGAACTTGTCTAAAGACAAGCTCCATAAATGCCAAGGTCTGCAAGTAGGGGAGGGGCTATTTGCAATAGAGAGCATCTATTTTTATTTATTTCTATTTTTGTTTTGGATGTAACCGTTTATTATGATTTATAAATGTTTTTAAAGCATCATTGAATCTTGTAGAAATAAGTATGCAGAAAGTCTACAAAATAAAACGTACTTCAAACATGTTTAAGTCGATAGATGACCTGAAATTTCAGATCACTCCATCACTTCATTATTATGCAATGGCAGCCAAATAGTCCTTAAGTTCAGTCAGAGTGAGCCTCCTGCAGCCAGTTTTGCTGCGGGTGCAGAAGTCTATGTTTCCTTCTGACATCTGGCCTTTTCCTTTCGGGTTAAGATGACCGTGGATGGCATCTTTGAGCACCAAGTCATCATTGTATCTTTTCTCAAGGAAAGTTTTTCCACTCACATAGTTCCTTCCCACTGCCATGGCCTTCTATGTGAAGAAAGCTACAGGTGGGTCTGGCTGAAATAAATGCTGTCATCTCTCATTCCAATCACAATTGGACAAAAAACACCTGATTGAGTGTATTTCTGCGTCACAGAAGCTGCTCTCTGTACCAGCTGGGCTGAGGGGATGGGCTCCTTTTGAACAAGGTTGTGCTGCCCGGCAAGTTTCCCAGCTTTGAGCACAGGCATTCTGTGATCTGGGCCCATGCCACTGCACACCAAATCTGTGTGCTTGGCAATTGGCTCTACTTTGTGTGCACTTTGCTTATCATACAAAATGGATTTCTGTTCCTTCTCAGTTGCTAACACCACACCATTTTCAGCTTTAATTCCCACTGAAGAGGCTCCTCTAGCTACAGTAGTCAATGCATATTCAAGCTGGACAAGCTTACCAGATGGGCTGCAGGTTTTTAGGTTTTGAGCAAAAAGTTGTAACCGCGTTCCACCATTTGTACCATGAGAGCCCCAGCACCGAGAACCTCTATGTTTAGAAGGAGCCTTTGCAGATGTAGGATAAAGGAGTGAAGCATGCATGGTTAGTTATTGGGAACAACCAGATATGAAATCATCTGCTTCTTCAAATCTTCTGGGTCAGTTTTATATGGGGGTGGGGGATGGTGGGGAGCTAGAAATGTCTCTGTTGTGAAAAAAATACCAAGCTTTTCCCCAGTGCTGAGATTTGACAGGGAGATGTTATGCTTCATCCCAGCAATTTATCCCATGGATGGCTGACTTGCAGGAACACCTGTGATTTGTCTCTCAGGCCTAAAATTCTGATATGATAGGATGGCAGGAAGATCAATGCTGAGTTGTAAATGTAACTTTAGTAGTAATTCCTTACTTTCCATGGTGCTTAAGAGTTGTAATTTTTTGTCATTAGATCCTCATAGCAGTTATTTGAGGGAGATTATTCTGAACCTATAAGTGAAAAAAAGGTTTTGTTATGTTTGAAGAGCATAGTGAAGGCATCCAGTTAACATGAGTCCAAATCAGGATTAGGTCTCCTGTCACCTGACCATTTGTAACATTCTTTCTATTTGAACCGTGTTTTCCTGCATGGTAATTTATGATAATGTCACATGTAACAAAGCTTTGTATTAAGAAGGTAGATTTAGAATTGTTAAAAATAATCCTTGTGTTAATCTGTAGTTGTCATTTGTTGCTAACCTTTCTTTCTTTACTATTGTCTTATTTCTGAAGTAGCCAAAATGAGATGGTGGACACTCATCTTGTTCTGGTTTCCTCATTAGGCTCCAACTATGAAAGGTGTGACTTTGAGGATGGGTTCTGTGGTATGGAACAAGATCAAAACCTGCAACTTGGCTGGACAAAGACAAATGGGATGACTGGTCCATCACCTCCATTTCATGATCACAGTGGGGATACGTCTGGTAAGTGCTCTGAGGTTATTTCTTTTTTACCTTGTGTAATTGTTCTCACTTATTTATTCTCTCCATGTTTTGGTCCTAAGTCTTTGATTAGGGAAGTAGAATCTTATATTTACATATTCATAAATATAATGTCTACTTTTATGTATTCTTTAAACATTTTTTCAAATACACAGATTCTAAAATATCACATCAGATTCTCATCATTGGATTCCTTGGACCCTGGCAGGTCTATCTAGATACTAACTGGTATTTTTCGAGTTCTTTTGATTCTGTGAAAAATGTAAAATGAGGTCATGATAATATGACATAGATTAATTAAGCAGTCAGATTTCTCTGCTTTTTGTCGGGTTGATTTCAGCTCTGTCTCAGAGCATTTGTTTAATCACACTGACTAAAAAGCTCTAAGGGCTATTTCCTAAGGGGCTTCACTTATTAACTAATGAACTTTAGTCACTCAGCATTTGTACCACGTGATTATTTTGTATGAGTGAGCAGAAATAAAGTCCATGTTGACTGTCCTCATAAGGTTCCACACAACATGAGGGGAGGTGATATTGTGGCAATAAGTAAAGGCCAGTTATTTTTGTGAGAGTGATGCTTCCTTCAGATAAATGCAATTAAATGCTGAAATATGATTACTGCCTTGGGGATAATTTAAAGTAAGAAAATGATTAGGCATTAGGTAATAATTTGGAAATGTTTACATGAATATTGCACATGTGAATTTAAATCTTGGGACTGTTATTCCTTGATTCTAAGTTTTTGCAAAATTTGCTTCATTGAGTCTTAGTTTGCTAAAATTAGGAAGGACAATAATGATGCTAGTTTATAGGAGATGGTTATTTTAAAAGCTAAATGAGTTGTTGGTGATGCTTATCATATAATACTCATAATTCAAAAAGGTGTTCAGTTCATTGCTGAGTAATTTTAGGGTTGTACTTTTTAACTTCTGTGCACATAATATGGAGTCTTATTTTATCTTTGATGCAAGAATATTTTTACTCAGAATTCTTAATAATGGTGAGAAGCCAAGTTTATCACAAAAGGAAACCATTTTCACAAAATGGACCACCCACTAACTGCAATACAAGAAAGTATTTTACTTAGTTATGGTAGGTGGTGGTTCTGAATTTTGCTCCCAAACTTTAGCCATTGCAATGTTCTGCAAATTATTGATTCTCTCCTCCTTTAGTAGTCCCCATTCTCCAGAGAAGTTTTTCCCAGTATGCACCTATTCATTCTACCCTTCTTCATATGCAGAACACCTCCTATTTTCCCTCTGATCATTGTTCTAGTCCTTTTGCTTGTCTTCTCTCTTTGGAGTTAGACAACCTCAGAAGCTCTGCTATTGTGCTGCTTTCTTGCCTTTCTGCCTTCTTTTTCTTCATTTTCTCATGCTTAGTTTTTGGTAGACTATTCAAGAGATAGAGTGAATGCAGTTTGCCTGAAAATTAGATGTTGTATATATGTATATTATTTAATTATCTTTTATGGGTTATTTAAAATCTCAGGAGTCAGACTAAATCAATTAGAATCTTGGCCCTCTCAAACAGGTAACTATGTGGTCTTAGTTTCCTCCACTGTAAAACAAGGTAATAACAATACAAAACTCCATGGGGAAAAGAGGAAGATTATTTACTGGCACTAGTAATTAAAGAGAAGTGATTTTAACAGTAGTCTTAAATACACTTTTATAAGTACATGAATCTTTTATAAGTACACTTAAATATCTTGTAAATACATCTTTCACAAGTACAATTAAATTATGGGTATTCTCTAGTAACATTTAAGAAAGGAAATGTTCTAGCTTTAAATAATAGCTGTTTAAAAATATTTATTGAAAAGTGGTCTTGGAATCTTGTCTTCATAAATAGGATTTATGAAAATCCTATTTCATAAATATTAGCAAATATTTTAAAAGTATTTTTGGTTAACTTACTTTTGAAATATTTGCTAGTTCTACAAAATAAGATCTTTCATTATGTAATCAATGCTTTGAGTTTTCTAAGTTTGAAAATCTATTTAGACATTAAAAACATCATTCTTTTCAGTATTTGAAATCCAATAAAGCTTGGAGCTGAGAGAATAAAATATAATGTTGATTTTTAAAAAGTATATAGCTTTTTTTGATATTATGGATTGAACCTAGGACCTTTCACTGGGCTATATGCATGACCCTCTTTTGGTTCAGCCTCTTTGAGTGCAGGGATTGCAAACATGGGCTACCATGCCTGATGATTCCATTTGGAAAAAATAACATCACAGCCACAAATTCAAATACATCTTTACAGTGTGTGGTATGATAGTATGACTATTTTTACAAAAAGAGTAAGAATATAGACTTTTAGATAATTCTAAATTCAATTGATATTAAAGATGATCAAGTTGTTTCTCACGTGTACAGTTGACCTAAAACCTAGAATGTGTAGGCTATTAAAGATCAAAATAATTTATTTGTACAACGGATATTTCTCTTTATTCCATAGAATATTACTTTTAATTTGGGTGCTTAAAATCACTTTTAACTGGATATATTAGAACTTTTGTTATTCTGATTAACTTTTTTTCACTAGTTGATAAATTACATATTGTCCTCTTAGAAATAGTTGTTCAAGTTACAAAATTAAAGCATACAAATAGTCAAACAGTGAGAGTGAAAACAGCTATGCATGCATGAGTCTCTACGTGTATTTCTATCCTTTATGTATTAGAGGAAAAACAAAACTTAGCAAGACAAAACAAAACATTTCCTATAAAAACATGAAACCAAAAACTTGTATAAAACCACAGTACAAGGTGATCTACAATAATTACTGTGTTGTTTCTTGTTATCTTCAATAGAATTGTCTGTATCATCAGGCATAATTAAATATAGCAGTATAATTGAATATAGTAGTACATAACAATATTAGTAAAAATAAAACATTGTAGGCAGTATAAAACCTCAAAGTCAGGTAATCAACCAGAGTGGATATTCTAGTGGATCTTGTCATCTTCTGTGCAGTTGCCTATACTCTCAGACTTGATACTATCAATCATAACAGCTTTGAATAAAATCTATCAATACAAAACAGTGATCTAACAAACCAAGATTCGATTATGATCAGTCATGGTAAAACAGTATAGGTTTTACAGAACTTTACATTAAGTTAATAGGAAATTAAGGATGATTACTGTACTATATCCTGTTATTTTTGGGATTACTTTCTGTGCCGTTAAAACTAGTACAGGTAGAATGACTGAAACAGAATATAATACATGTAAGCAGAGTAGTGTGAGTAATGTGGGTTTTAAATCCTGATGCACTATTAACAATATAGCGTAACAAGGCCATCTATGTTAGAGATTCTAGCCATCCTTCTCTGCCTCATTTCTGCCTTTGTCTACTTTTCTCCTTCATTCTACTGCCTGCCCCACTCATTTCTGCCACTATTCCTACAATGCTGGTATTTTTTTTTCTCTCTCTCATGTCCTTCAGTATTCTCTGTAGGGTTGGATTGGTGGTCATAAATTCCCCCAGTTCCTCTTTGTCATGGAAGCATCTTGTTTCTCCATTAATTTCTAGTGACAGTTTTGCAGGGTACATCAATCTGGGCTGGAGGTTATTTTCTTTCAGGGCTTGGAATACTTTGCTCCAAGCTCTTCTTGATCTGATGGTCTGTGTCGAGAAGTCAGCTGTGATTCTGATGGGCTTACCTTTATAGGTAATCTGTTTCTTTTCTCATATGGCTTTCAGTATTCTGTTTTTATATTGAATTTCTGATATCTTGATTATTATATGTCTGGGTGTAGATCTGTTTTGGTTGTAGTTGGCTGGAGTTCTGTATGCCTCACATAACTGAATGTCATTTTCTTTTCCCATGTTTGGGAAATTTTCCTTCATTATTTCCATGAATAGCCTTTGTAATTCACCTGTATGTATTCCTGCTTCTTTGTTCACATTTCTTATTCTTAAATTGTAGATTCTCTTGTCGTCTTCTAGCCTTTGTATTGTTACTGCCTGTTTCTTTGTTATTTTAAAGAGATCTTTCCTTTCAAGATCATGCACTGCCAACTTGTCTTCAAGTTTTGGTAGTCTATCCTTAGTTTCTTTTAAGGAGTTTTGCCAGCTTTCAATGGAGTTTTTAATTTCCTGCTAGTCTCTTTGAATCTGTTTCATGTATTCTATATTTTCTTTATATTCTTTATCAAAAGTTTCTCTCCTTTTTTTGTGTTCCTCCCACCTTCCGTCTGTATAATACTGAGAGATGCTTCCTGAGAGCATTTCTTTTATAACTCTACTGAAGATATCTTGCTTTACCTGATTTAATATTTCAGTTTTGCGCTCATCTACAAGGTTCTTAATGTCTATTGAAGCCATGTCTGATGTTGCGTGTTTGCCGCCCTCAGTCTCCCTTGTTTTTCCCCCTCTTGGATCATTGCTCTCAGAGTGCTAGGCTGGGGCCCTCCTCTTGCCTCTCTCTCCTGTCATGGTCCCGGCTTCCTCCACATGGGTAACATTGCAGGTCCCAGCCACTTTCCCTGTTGGGCACGTTTCCTCCAAAGCACGCTGGCATGTTTTCTCTGCCCTCTCCTGCCTGCCCCTCTTCAGTGGGCCAGCCAAACTTCAGGGGCCTTCACCTGGTTAGTGCGTGCTAGGTGCAGGGAATTGATTTGGGATGGCTCACTGGGTTTAGGCCAGGGGCGTGGCCCAGTCCAAGCAAATCCCATGAATCTGCTCTGGAGAGGTAGCAACCAGCTGAAGTCACTGTTGCTTTCAGTTTAGGCTCCTCTTGCCCGATTCCAACATGTTGCCCATGTGGTTGTGCCCTTTCTGTGTGTGTGTGGGGGGTCTCATTCCCAGCACTGACCGTGGATTAATGAAGGTTCCTTCGCCAGTTCTGCTCTCCATTGAGCTCACCAACCCCTGACTTCAGCGCTGCTGTGGTTCCTGTGAGTGGCGGAGGGAATGAATTTGGGCAGCTCTTCCCGCTGGCGTGGATTCAAGCTGGTGCAAATTCAGGCTGGTACAAACTTGGCGAGTTGCAGCAAAAACGTTGTGTCCTATAATTTTTAGCTGTTTCAGTTGTAGTCCTGACATGTTTGACAACCTTTTTTATATTTTAATGTCTTCCTGTGTCAGAAGGATACATCTCCCTCTATTTGGGTCTCTCCAGGGTGTTTTATTCTGGTGTATGAGTTGTTTTTCCCAGGAGGCTTTGTATTTTGTTGCTCACTGATTGGCTATCTTCTGATTAATTTTTAATGAGACCTGAAATCTACCTATTATGAACTATGCACACTATTGAGCATCACTCTGAAATAATCACATTACATTTGCAATCTACATCAATTACAAGTCCTATGAATCAATGTAATTTTTGTCTTAAACAATATTAAAACTAAAGAAGAAAATAGCCTTATGTCATATTGATTATTTGAAACAGTCTTTCATTCATTCTTTTTTTTTTTTTTTTGAGATAGGGTCACAGTGTACAGTTTATGCTGGCCTTGGGCTCACTTTGTAGCCCAGGCTGGTTTGAAACTTGCAAACTATTCTCCTGCCCTCCCATGTGCTGGGATTTCTGGAGTATGTCACCATGCCCAGCTTTCATTATTTCTAATTATCTGAGTTTGTGGTATCATTTCCTTTCAGTTTGAAGAATTTCCTTAACTTTATTTTACATAGTTCTCTGGTGATAAATTTTGCTAAGATTCCTTCTCTGAGAATGTTTTTTTGCTTTGCCTTCATTCTTACAAGATGTAGAATTATTTTCATTTTAGGGCCTTAAAGATATTGTTCCACTGTCTCCTGGCTTCCCTAGTTTCTGATGTGACATCTACAGTATTAAATTGTTCTTGCTGTATATAATATATCTTCGATGTTTTGATGAGCTCAAGATTTGATCTTTATCTTTGGTTTACAGCATGTGATTTAAAAATTCTGTCCTACTTGGATTACCTAAACTTCTGAATGAATGATGAATGTTTTTTGATAATTTGAGGAAGTATTCAGTCCTTGTTTATTTAGATATTATTTTTTCACTATTCTTGCTCTTTTCTTATATTACAACATATTGTTAGATGAGATACCAACATATATTTTGAATTTATTTTCTCAGGTTTTCAGATATAGTAATTTCTTTGTTTGTTCTTTTTGTTTGTTATCTACGTTATGCTTGTAAAACCATTCAGTGATTTTTTTAAATGATCGGATTGTGTATTATTTAACCTGAAGTTTTCAAACAAGTGTTTTGAATTTCCTTTGGTAAAGTTCACTTTTCTTATGGGTTGTAAGCCTAGTTGTCTTACCTCATTGTGCCAAATTATAATAGCAGTGTTATGATCCTTGTTTGTCATCTCAGAGTTGCCTTCTCTTGATTGTTTTTCCCCATGATATGATCACATTGCACTAAATTTTTGGTTGTATTCTTGACATTATGAGCAGTGCTTTTGTAAAGCGTCTGAATTCTGCACTCAAGAACGTTTTTTTCAGAGAACAGTATGATTTGTTTAAGCAGGTGATTACCTTGCATAGAGTCAAGTTACAAATGCTGTCTTGTTTGTAGGGGGCAGCAGTTCAAGCATCCATTCTGTTCTTTCAGTGGAGTCACGAGTGTTCCCTACACATGCCTATTT
Organism: Hydrochoerus hydrochaeris; assembly: GCA_004027455.1. Classification (NCBI taxonomy): domain Eukaryota; kingdom Metazoa; phylum Chordata; class Mammalia; order Rodentia; family Hydrochaeridae; genus Hydrochoerus; species Hydrochoerus hydrochaeris. The sequence goes on along the minus strand of PVLA01002585.1, from coordinate 61,507 downwards.
TAGATTTAATCAGAACCTTATACAGGGTTTGCTCAAAGAACATGGGATGCCCCTAGTCTTGCTCTTTTCTTTTTTGTAATTCTTTTTTTCTGCTACATCTGCCTGTTCCAAGATCTCCTCTCTGGTTTCCAGCCATCTGCTTTCCTAGCAGAATTGTAGCTTTACACAGCAGCTGCAACAGCATCCTGACCTCAGAACAAAGTCTGAAGAAGTCTAACTTCCTTCCAGTGTCTATTCCTTTAGAAATAAATGTTTAAGGGCTCCAGAGTCTGAGTCTTTAGATTTTTCTTTAATGTAGTCTGTATGGTCATTGCTGGATTTTCATTCCAGTGAAGATTAGCAGCTTCTAATCTACTCTGTGCTGCTCTTTCTCAAGGCTCCAGAGTTAGAATCCATGCCTTAATAGATAGCATGCTATATGATTTACACAGAGTTGGATTTTTTAAAGGAACACCCAGTAAAAGACTAAAGATGGTGAAAAGGACCCACATTATAATTTTCTAGATCATGAATGTTCAGCATTTGTAGTCTGAATATGTTTATTTTAAGTCAGGTAAAAACAAATGTTCATTTATTGTTTTCTGTATATGTTACTTCAAAAACTAATAGAGCATCTGCCTTTCTCCACATACTATTCAAGATCAGAGGATATAATAATAAAAAAGAACATAATTGTGTTCTCCAGTGAACTTTCAATCTTCTGATAGGAACATAAACCTACACTTATGGCTATATATATGAAGACTAAAATCTCCACACAATCACAGTTCTCATGGCTTATGTACTTTGTTGATTACTTTTCTCTTGTTGCTGAGACAAAACACCCAACACCCAAAAATAAAAGAAGAGAAAGTTTACTTAGCTTATAGTTTTTGGAGGTTTCAATCCATACTCATTAGTTCCAAGGGAGGGTAACACATGGCAGAGGACATTAGTTCATGGTGGCAGAAAATAGCACAGGCAACAAGGGCAAAAGGGAAGGAGCTTGGAGAGAAGACTCTTTCTGTTCCTTATATTGTATGTGAGCCACTCGTACTTGGGTGTAGCATTCACACCCGTAATACCAGCATTGGACCATGAATTATTCACAAACTCTAGAATCTCGCCTCCATGACTGCAAAAGGCTTTGGGGGACATCCAAACTCAAATGATAGCATGAACTATTTAAAAATCTCTCAATGTGACAGGAATAAAAATGTGTGTGAATGTGCATGTTTTGCCAATATGGCTGTAGGATCTATATTGTTTTTAACATAAGTTTCAATAAATGCAGTGTTTGTTATTTTTGTAAGAATTATGTTTATTAATGGGGAGATCTTTTGCAAAATGGAAGGGGAGCAACAGATGGAGGGAAGGGAAAGGGAAGAGAGGGTAAGAAGATAAAGAATTAAGATTTATTATGTATATGTGCCAACCCTCCCATGATGAATGTAAAGTAATAATTATTTACTGCAAACACGTGCTTTCAAAAATTAACAGAACCCAAACTCATAGAAGTGTATGCTTCCAGAGAATGAATTTTGTTGCATAAAATTATGTCAGTAAACATGATGTTAAAAAGAAAAAAAAAGAATTATCTTTATTGTTCTACTATTTGAAAACTCATCTGGTGTTTTTATACAATGGAAACCTACTCAGCTATAAAGAAAGGTAACCTCGAGGCTCTCATAGGTAAATGGATGCAACTTGAGATCATGCTCATGGGTAAAATGGTTCAGAGTCACAGGGTACACATTGTTTTTTCTCCCTAGTATGAGAGACAGGGAGTTAGTGGGATCCAAAATACACAATGGATATTATGAAGATGAAAGGGGTGCGGGAGGCATCTAAAAAGGGAAGATGATAGCCATGGTTAATTTCCTATTATCTTGTTTTGAAGCCATGTATTGTTTCATTGTTCTGTTTTGTTTGTTTTTGTTTTGTTTTGTTTTGTTTTGTTTGATTTTATTATATCAGATGGTATGGGCAGCTATTTCAAAGATAACAAAATATATTATTGTAGCCATTTTTGGTTTCCTGTTATTTAGTTTCAAAGCCCAGTATTGCTTTGTTTTATTTTGATTGATTTTATTCTATTTTGTTTTGTTTGAGTTTATTATGTCTGATGTATAGGCATCTACTTTGAAGATAAATGGAGGCCTTATGGTAGCCATTGCTCATTTCCTACTGTCTTGTTTTGAAGTCCTGTGTGGTGTTCACTGTTTTATTTTGATTTGCTCTATTCTGTTTTATTTTATTTGGTCTTATCCTCTTCAAAGTAAAAAATAAATAAATAAAAAAAGAAAACTCATCTAAACTTTCAGTGGAAGAGATTTGCTTAGGGAGTTGTTCTTCCTTATCCGTGGGGAACACATTTCATGACACCCAAAGAATGTTGAAACCATATATATACTATGATTTTTCCTATATATGCATATACTGATATTTTAATATATAAATTAGACACAGTAAGTTATTAGTAACTAGCTAGTAATACAATAATTGTTATATGCTGTAATAAAAACTATTCCATACTTGATCTTTGCACATGGTCAATATCATAGCCAATGAGGTTTATCTGAGAGACAATTATTGTTAATTGAAAACAAAGCTTGATGAATTATTTGTGAAATATTCCATTTCACAGTTTTGGGTTAGCAGTGGGCCATGGACAAGTGAAATTACAGAAGACAAAACCATAGGTAAGGATGACACCTATAGGAGTTCAGCCTGGTTTTTAGAATCAATGTTCGAATAAATTAATGCAAAAGAATGAGATCATTTTTCTACTCGTCCCAGTTTAAATATTAAATTACTTTAAAATAAACAGACACTTTAAACATTTCTTTTGTATATGTTTTTGTGTACCTATAGTAATATATGTGAGCAATTATTGTTAATCTCAACTGAAAACTTATTATTAACCTTGGTATATATGATGATAAATAGTGTGAACCATGTAAAGACTACTAAGTTTTATGGTGTTCAGACAAGTGTTTATGATCTGTTTGGGAGTTACAGGGGATAATAGTTACTTATAATAGCGAGAAAGAAAAATAGTCTATATTATGGGTTTGAGTAAATACCTCTGGGACTAGAGGAAAATTCTGATTATGAAAAATAAAGGGTACTTACAAAAGGTAAGTAGTAGTCCAGTGGGTAGAGAAGGCAAATAAATGATTTTTCATCCTGAAAGAATCACAGAAAGACCAGATAGACATAGTTGGTCTGCTCAGACAAGGATAAAGAAGTCTTTGGAAGTGAATATGATACCACACAGGTTTGTTGGGAATATTAAAGTGTTAGTTCACCCAAAGGTTACTGATTTTGCTTTCCTTTTCCAACACTGGTACTAAACTCCTTCACATTTAACTATCCTTACTGTCCAACCAAGCAGCAGTAGTGAGAATTGGGTGTGTGTCTGTGACTGAGAAGAAGTAGAAGGAATTTTGAGAGTGTGCATATTTGCTCCTTAGCAATTCATTCTGCCTCAAAGAGAATTTGCAGACAGCTGTAGTTTCTTTTGTAAGTTCATTGATTTTCAAATGAGTATCAAAGTTCTCGATGTATGTTCATTTGTGTATGCATGCACATTTGAGCAAACGTGACGTGTATTATGCTTTGAAAGACATTTATTTAAAATTGAGTTATGGGATGGGGATTTAGCTCAGCAGCATAAGCGCCTGCCTTGCAAGTGCGTGGTTATGAGTTCAATCCCTGGTACCGATTAAAAAAAAAAATAATTGATTTATATGTCAATGAGGGAATCATAGTTGAAAATTTAGATACTTATGTTGATATTATATCAATGAAGTATAACCATATAATCTTATATTCAGGCTGTCAATATCTTAAAGTACTGTGAGAGCTAAAAATGATTCATTCTCTCACTTATTGAAATACAGAAATATTTTTGAAACTATTATTTGTTTTCATTTTGGCATGTGTTTTATCTCAATGGATAGATGGCTTGTTTACTTGTTAAGTTTATATTGGTATATATTTTCAAATTAGTCATAAATTAAAGGAAACTTGACAGCAACAGAAATACACAAAAATCCTCTATCAGTATATTGAAATAAATTAATGGAAATTTCAAAAATATATATTTTTATACTTTTAGATTTTATTTATGCATATTAATTTTATGAAATACTAGGTTTGCGGTGGCATTTTCATTCATGCCACATATAACACATTTTGATTATATCTGTCTTCCCTTTTGCCTCTCCTATGTATCCTGCCCATGTGCTCATATGCGTTTTAAAAATCTAATAGTCTGTCTTCTACTTTCATGTCACTTTTTTTTCTAGATTCTACATATTAGGGCAATGTGATGCTTTTCTTTCTGTCTGGCTTACATTGTTTAACATGAATGTCTCCATTTCCTATTTTCCCACAATTACAAAATTTAATTTTTTATGTGTGAATAATGGTTCACTCTGTGTATTTGCTATATTTTCTTTATCCATTGATGTGCACCTAGGCTGATTCTATATCTTAGCTATTGTGATTTGTACCATAATTTACAATATGTAGGTAACCCTAGAGAAAGCTGATTTTATTTCTTTTGCATGTGTACCAAAGAGTAATATAGCTGGGTCACATGTTCTATTTTTAGTTTCTTTATAAACTTCATAGTGATTTTTGTTTTTCATTTTTTATTAAGTTTATTGGTACAATTTAGATATACATGCTGCCCACATTCATCATAGGGAAATTGCGCCTATACATACAATATCTTGTTTTCTCTTCTTTTTTTCCAGTCCCCTCCCGTCCCTTCAACCCTGCTTTATCTCTACATTTACAGAGCCTTGTGTACATTTTATCTTTCTTTTATCATTCTTTTCCCCTTACTTTGCTCCTCATCCTTCCCTAGTTTTCCTTTTTTGAACCAGTTCTTCCTAGTTCACTGTACCTATTATACACTTTGGTCTTCATTTACCCTTTTAGTTTCTCACACCATAGAAACAATGTGATATTTACACATGCATGTCTGACTTATTTTCATATTTCTGTACTAATTTATCTTCCCATTGGCAATATAGAAGACTTCTTTTCCTCTCAAAATCTCACCAGTATTTTTTGATTCTTTTTGTTTTTATTCTCACTTATGACTGGGGTGTGATGTGATTTCAATATAGTTTAGATTTACATTTCCCTAATGGATAAGTAAAACATTTTTCATGCAATTATTGGCTTGTTCTTTTAGAGGGGAGGTCTTTGAGTTTTTTTGTATATTGCGGATATTAATTTTCTGTTGGAAGAGTAGCTGGAAAGGATGCTCTTCTATTCTGTAGGCTGTTTCTTCACTCTGCTGTTTTCTTTGCTATGCAGAAGTTTTTTTTTTTTCAATGTAATTCCCTTTGGTGATTCTTGCTATCATTTCTGAAGTTGTTAGAGACCTACTCAGGAAGTCATGGCCTGTTACTGCGTTTACTACAATAAAAGTAATATATCAAATCTGGAAATCTTATGTTCCTCTATACTCACCCAAGTTTGTTATTACTCTTATGGTTGTGTTGTTTGTTATTTAAATGACTTTCCTGAACTGATTCTGTAAAGTCTATTTGGTCACTGCACTGGCTTAATGATGTAAGAGAGAGTTCCTTCAATACCTGTGTCTTAGTCACTTCAGGTTGCTGGAACATGAGCTGAGTAGCTTATGAACAACAGAACTTTTCTTAGAGCTCTAGAAGCTGAAAAGACCAATAGCAAGTCAGCAGTGCAGTGGGCATCTGATGAAGGCCCTCTTCTATGAACAGCACCTTCCATTTCTTTATATGGTGGGAATGGGCAAGGCAAGTGTTTGGGGAATATCTTTCCTATTCATGAGATTCTGTTCTCATAATTTATGCATTTCTCAAACTCTCATCTCCTTAAACCTCATGCTGATTAGATTTTAACATAGATTTTGGGAAGGACACATCTAACATACAGACCATAGTAATGTAGAACCAGTAAATATCTCAGTGCTTGCTTATTCTTTCTTTGCACATGTTGGGTACACCTTCAGTACTTATCCAGTTAGCTGGTAATTCTGCCTTTATTTCCTGCTTTCAGCCAGACTCAAACTTGAGATGAATATTTAGAAGCTTTCCAGGTCTTTTCAGACCTTATACACAGTCTTATACATGCCACATGTCTTGTTGGAGTTTGAAGATTGTACTGGAACTTTCAAAGTCCCTATCCATTCCAGTGGATTAGTTTTTTTGTTTTCCCCAACCGTTGACATACTTAATGAAGTATCTGTAAAGTTAATACACTTGCCACTTGTTGTTTTTGATAAGCCCTTTATATAGAAGAAAGATTAAGTGGAGTGTGTCAGAACTGTCAGACAGGTCAAATTATGACAGATAAATGGGATTGGGACTTTGACAAAACCCTACCTCTATTTAAGTTCTTCTGGTGGCTGCCAGTATGGATAGAAAAGCAGAATGCAATCATTTGAAGTTACTGTGAAGCTAGACAGTAGATAACGAGATGAGGGGAAGCTAAACTATAATAAAACACATGTGAAAACTGAGATTTGGCCATTTCTTGACTGAAAACTCTCTAAATTGCTATAACATTTGATTACTTTTTAGAGCCATGGAAATGTTGATTCAGACTATTTTTTCCATCTTTAAAATTGCTTTTATGAAAAAAATTGCTTTTATGGTGGAGAAAATTTTCAGAAATTTTATGATTTCTATTAGAGCACCTTGGTGTTTTATTTTGTTTTGTAAGCTTACACAGTGACTTGACTTACCTTTTGTCAGTGAATCTAGGTATAAAGTGATATATCAGCATTCATATAGCTATTGCTGTCAAAATTTTAGGGGATTGGTATTTGAGGATATCCTTTAGCAGGTATTTTCACAAATAGTTCTTGCTGCATAGTCCTTGTTGGTTTAATGAGCAATATGAGAATAAAACAAGATTTGATGGAAGCAATTTAATAAAAAGATGAAAATTAGAACTCCAAGGAGTTTCTGTCTAAGACTATTCAATATGTTGTCTGAGTTTAGCCATATTTCTGCAAGAGTGAACACATTTTCATTGTTATAAATTTGACACTCTAACCTTGCTTCAGGCCTTGAACCTTGTTATGATCCATTCCTGCAGCTATATTTTTCTGGAGGTGTTCTTGAGAACTGACATCATCTCACTATTACAATCCCTTCTTGCAGTTCCTTTGAATCAACTGATTCCAATGTAATATGCAATAGGATTTATGTTTCTCCTGATCAAATTCAGCCCCATTAATTTCTCAGAATTTGGGAAATGAAGGAAATGGAAGGCTGCCTATCAATAATTGAATAAAATTAAAATGAAAATTCTTTCTTTCTTGAGGATCAGAGTTGGTAGAATTCATTACCAAGGTTATTTAATTTAATTTTCAAAAACCTGATTCATGATTCTTGTTGTTTTCATATTTTATATATTCCATTTATGGGTCATCCAACATGGTTTATGTTAGTATTTGACTTCCATATTTATCCAATTGCCAAGAGAAAATACTTTCAAAAGCTCTCCAGCATAAAGAGTTAAGATATTCTTCATGAAATCTTAATGTTTATGTTTTGATTTTGTCATTTTAATAATTAATATTTTATCATAGATCACTTAAAATCTGTTTTAAAGATTTGTTATGCATTTATGTATTTGCTTTTACAGATACAGGTATACAATGGGAATTTCTGAGTCAACTAGAAAAACTGAAATAGGTATGGTGTAGTGATTAACAGATAATAGTGACAATGATAGTAACAGTATGCATGTATGTGTGGGATAGGCGTAGTCTCTTCTCAATGAAAGATGAGTCATGCTGTTGAAGATTTACTTCTTTGTTTTATAAATGAAAGTGATGACTAATGTCCTCTGAACTTTATATGAGGTGAGACTGGTCTTTGAGAAACATCTCTACCTGTAAGTCAACTTCTATACCATACTATGAATGTAAGGTTAAGTGAGGTTACACTGAGAACAAAATCAATCCAAAAAATCTTGCTGTTGTCACTAAGTTGAAACCAAAGGCAGAAGACAGATATTAGTATTGGATATGTTTTGAATACACTTTTCCCATGAAAGAAAAACATTTATAACTATAGCAAATATCAAAGAATCTCCACCTGTTTCCAAATGTGAAACTTGACTTTCTGCTATCGTCTGAAGATTGTGCTTAATAGTTGACAAAATGTAGACGTTTATAGTACAATAAAGCATGCCTAATGACAGAGTTTATGCTTGTAAAATGTTCTGCTTAAATATTTAAATAATTTATTCTTGAATGAGTTGAGAAATTCTATTTCAAATGCTACTCTATTATTTAAAAACTGAACATGTCAAGTCTGATTTTAAGAGCAAACATTTGCTAATAAACATGATTAAATTAAGTAATTTCTTTGACAGATAGAAATTTTTTTTCCTACAGATCTCATGATTTTAGGAGCTGATTATTTATCAAAAGCAATTTAAGGCAATTGAATGCTATTACCATTTGTACTGCTAACAGTATTATTTAAAGCCAAAAATAGTATATTCCTTTGACTCATTATGCTTATTTCATTATTTACTTGCTTAACATTTGCTTACATGCCACAAGAGCAACTAATGATTACCCACTTGTATCACCATGACACCAGCTCTTCATTTAATTGTGTTTATATAATTATTCTAGGGGGTACATTCTTAGCACAAGTGATTTCAATCATGCCTCTGACTATATCTATAAGCAGATTACTGTTACTATTTTTTTGATTAATTGTTGTGCTGCTTTGGAATAAGAGTGGGAAAGAAGACGTTAAGTTTTATAGTTTCACTATTGATTCTTTCAGTGACAGGGCAATTAGATATGATTTGCAATCTGGCTCTAAAATGCCACTAAGTAACTTGGATAGACCTGTCATCATAACTATTATCAAAATTATATTTCTTAAGCATTTTGACAAATAGGAATCCACCAAACACAATAGCAGAAAACAGATCATAATGGCTCCCATATTATATGATACAACTTTCATAAAGCATTACAAGAAATCTATGAAAGCCTAAGCAACACGTGACATTTACTTTACAGGATTGTCAATCTGTGCTGGCATAATCTATACTTCAGCAAGAAAACATAATGACTTGGTATGGTTTTCTGGGAAGCATGAGGACTACTAAGCCCCAACTTTTTAACACAAAAACATGTTAAATATTGATCTCCTTTGAATTTTTCATTGAAGTGCTATTTTGGTTAGCAATCGCAGTATAATTTTTTTTTCATTTTTGCCAGGTGATCTCTTTTTATGTCAGATATTATTAATTGGGTTGTGGCTGCAGTCCACACTGATGCATAATCATGATTAGTTTTTTCACTAGTCATTGTAAAGAAATAAAATTATCATACCATTTTGTAAGGCAAACAGCGTAGTTTAACTTTTTTTCCCCCCTGAACTGGGAATTGAACATAGGACTTAGTGGGCCCTCACACTGAAATATATACCAAGCCCTTTTTAATTTTTTTTTAATTTTGAGATAAGATCTTGCTTAGTTACCCAGACAATATTCAAATTTCCAGTCCTCCTGAGCTTCCCAGAGTTTTGAGATCCCAGATTTGTATCACCACTCTCAGATGAACTTTTAATTCTTTAAAAAGAGTTACACTGACCTACCGTGCATATGGGCTGAATCCCCCTGGTGCCTTGAATAAATCTGCCAGTGAGCACTAAACTAACCTGTTGCCTCTCATTTCTCACAGCCCACTTCCTCTCTCTGGTGTGCAGAGCAAATTCCACTTCCTCAGCCCTAAGAAGCAGAGTTTTCCTCTCCACTAATGACTCACGTGCTTGTCAGGTATTTGAAAGCTCACAGCATTTTGGATACTTTGTCATATTTGGAGGTTCCTTTATTGTAATTGTTTGAATGTAATTATTTTTCACAGATTACATTTTATTACTTCTTAAGCCATATCAGTAGCAAGCTGATAGCAGGTCTTCAAACTAGATGCGGCGGTCCCATTCAGCAGGTGTGGCAAAATACAGTTGGGTTCCTAAATCAGTGGCAAAGAAATGTCATCAAAATCCAGAGCTCAGAGAGATTTCAGGTATGCATGTTCAAGTTGTCAACTCTGTTTTGAAGATAAATTGATAAGAAGCATATTTTCAATACAGATGAATTAGAAATAAAGTGACCAATTTAGTTTGCCAGGCACTTTCGTAGGATTTCCAAATGCTAAATGTGGACTGTTTCAGGAAAATCAGGATGACTGATCACCCTAAAAGACACTTTTACATTAAGATTTTGAAGTTATGTAATGAAGTCAATATATTTTAAGATGTATTGATATAAAATATAACCTTATAATTCTCAGTTTCCTGAAACTAGTTTTTTTTTTTTAATGTCCTTTTTTTAAAATTTCTTTTTCTCAAGAATCATTTTCTTTCCAGAACTTTTTTATGCTTTGGAGAAAAGAGGATAAGATTGGATAATGAAGAAAAAGACTATTTGAATGAAATGCTCATTCTAAATACAGTTGAAGTAGAGTAATTGTCATATTCATCTTGTGGTTAAGCTCTATTCAACATGGGTTTTATTTTCCTAAATAATTTTGAGAGTTAAGTCCATTGAAAGCCTATAAAAACCCAAATTATTTATGTGGCATAATAAAACTTATGCATAGTGGAAACTATAATCTAATGATTATTACAAGGGTTCTTGGAAAAGTGTTGCATAGTTTTTAACATTTGAGATAGCCAAGTAAAATTTTTTGGTTAAAAATAAGATTTTAAAGCATTTTATTTTCTTTCATTTGTTTTACTAAGGATTTGATCCAGGGCCTTTACACTGTAATATATCCCCATTCCCTTTTTGTGTGTGTTTCATTATGATACAGAATCTTGCTAAATCACTATGTTGCCCAGTATGGATTTGAACTTGAGATCCTCCTGCTTCAACCTTCCAGAGTATTAGGATGGTGTGTGCCACCATCTTCAATTTAAAACATTTTAGTTTTAATTAATTCATTTTTTGAACTTGATTTGTGGGCCAACTTAGTCTATGTAGGTTTCCTTTAACATTTATTATTAGAATGAGATGATAATTTTATAACTTTTTTGTAGGATGCAAATCATCTCATATGGGATGATTTTGGCATTTACTTAAATACAGGGAATGAATTGGATTCAGTTTTCCTTCAGCTATTCTGAGTAAAACGAAAAAGATGAACAGATACAAGACTTTCTATGTCAAAGGTGGAATTATATATGAATGCCCATTTTCTTAATATTATGAAATCACTATAATTTTGATTATTAAACATTGTTAAAGTAAATGAATATCCAAAGATATGAAAACTATTTAGTAGGTGATTAAATGACACCTACACTTAAGAACTATATGATCAGAAACACAATTCCATAGTACGATACTTGGTACTCTACTGAAAAATATCCATGTGTCTTTTAGGGGAGATGAGGGACCTTAAACTTTCAGGAATTTAAGTCTTTCTATAAATGATGAATCTTGTACTTAAAAAAAGAAGTATTTGGTGTATGTAGGCTACATTAGGCACAAAGCAGAAAAGGTTCTCAGCACTGTGATAAAAATTTATGTAATATTTGTGAGGAGGAGCAAATACGTGTGCCTGGGCCCTGACTGTGTCTGTGGCTTCGGAGACCTGTGTGAATGAATTCCCCTGAGAACCAAAAATGCATCTAGTTGTTGTGAAAGTTTGGGTGCTATTAACTCCTAGATATGTTTGTCATTTATTTCTTATCCTTTTCTTCTTAATTCTCTGTCTTTTGTTCACCACCACAACAAAAGAAACAAAACAAAATGAAGATTGCTTTGTGGGGATTGAGCCAAACTCTGTAGACAGTAAAAAGATCTGAATTATCTTCTCTCCCCATGATCATATAAACTGTAATGACTGAGTGGAGCATCTTGCTTATTTGTATACTTTTTCATCATTTACACATCTTTTTCAACTTTTAAATAGAGTTGATGGTAAAGAACCTTAAGCTGTCTTTGCCAAGTTTTGTGCCACTTATCTGTATTTTTAGGTGAAGGTCTCCATTAGTGAAATGGAGATTTGAATGTTGAGCAGAGTTGGTACCTACTGGATCTTGTAGGTTAAATCTTTCAAAATAACTTTGTTGCTTTCTTTAGCTGCCTGTTCCCAAGTATTATGGAATTTGGGGACTAAGTATGCACAGGTGATAAATACAAAAGGGAAAATTCCAGAATACATCATCTCCGGACCACTCAACTATAACTGTAGTGGCAGCTTTATTCACTTGAGTGCTTTAAATGCACAGTGGCTTCATGGAAAGCATATGCATGTGCAGCATATTAATTTGTTTCCAAAAATACTTTATTGCCAATATGAAAACAGTTCTTTTCCTTGAAGGCTTTGTAAAATTTGGTGGATTGTATAACTCTCTCAGGAGTCTCTGAGTGTACCAATTTTTTAAGACTGCAGGTATGTTTCAATTCTATCCTGTCAGCAACTGAACAGATTTTCATTTGCTTTTGTTTGGTGGGGCACTGAAATGTGCTGTGTTTGCAGTGTAGCCTGCCACCGTCTCATATCTTGTTCTTGAAAAGTTTTCATGCAAGGCTGATTGGTGGGGATTTTGTAATCAATATCTCCATACAGTATGTGCTGCCTCATCAATTTATGAGCCATTGGGAATTATTTCTTTTTTTTTCTTTTGCAGTTTCCCCTTCATGCTCACTTTTGGTAGCTTAAAGCCATATATATGTGCTTCTTTTAGAAATACCTAAATAGATATTTCATTCCCAGATAGTTCCAGCTTAGCATGTACTTTTGAGAAAGCCCCCTGTGTCTGGTTCTCACTTGGGGGCTTTATCATAGATCCATTCTTTAATAAAGTTGAAGTACATTAATTTCCAAGAAAACTACTATACTAGCAAGTAATGGTGTTAGCCACAAAGGTGGCAACATTTCAGATTTCTGAAGGTGTTTAATGAATAATAATATCTATTTATGAACTCTCTCTCTCTCTCTCTCTCGCTATATGTATATATATATATAGCGCGAGAGAGAGAGAGTCCTTTGTGCACAAAATCTAGTTGACCCTTCAAGAAATTCTCTGAGATACACCTATGATTTAGCCTACTGTTAACAAGATAAGATTTAAAGAGTTGATTAACCTACCAAAACCCATTCCAGATTAGACTCTATGGCAATTTGACTTCAGATATTGGTTGCTTAGTCACCGAGTCATAATAATTTTCTGTATCATGTTAAAGCACTAAAAAGCTTTAGAAGGAGTGGAAGAGAAAGAAAAATAACCAGCAGATTTGGCCAAATATGTTCCATATGACTCATTAAATACTACTTTGTTGATTGTGTTGATAATGTTAGGGATTGCATAGTGCTAATTCACTGCAATCTCGTTTTTCAAATTGCATACATCAAGAATTAATTTTAATATTATTCCAGATGTTCAAGAAGACAAGAATAAAATGAGTCAAACTTTCAGTGGATTGTTGGCTCCAAATTCAAATGAACCCCCCCAACCTCACTACATTTTTTTAAAAAAGAAATGCATATGTTGGTATTATGGGTAATAAAGGATGAATACTAAATTACTAAGTGTATCACTCTCTTTATTAGTTGAATGTTTAGATTGTTCAACTAAATGACAGTGCCTAAATTTTAAAAATATAGCATTTTAAAAATTCTATTATCCATTTTATTTCTTTGATCTTTTATTTAGAATTGCTGGGGAGTTCTCAGCCTCCTCTTTAGAAAGAAAAGATTTCATTAATAAGAACAAAAGGTGAGCTCATCAAAAAAATAGAAATTGCTACCTTAACTTTAAAAATTTACTCTCTTTGAAGTTATAATCTAAAACAGTTTTTGCCTTTCAACTCAGGAAAGTTTTCTATATAAGCACATGGTAAGGAAAATACTGTTTTCTTTTGGTGCTTCAGTGGTTTGCTTGGGAAGTAAATTGGACATATGCTACTATGTAAGAAAACTTTACTAATATATGTAACTTTATGTGGTCATGTAGCTACTAACATAACCCCAGTAGTTTTATATCTGTGATCCACCCACTACCACAGATTGCACTAACATTGAAATCAAGTAACCTGAGCACTGAATCCTTGCCTCTGTTTAGAAGATATTTTTAAAAAATCTCTGTGGAGAAGAAATTTGTCCCACATTACAAGCCATACTTCTCCAAAAGCCAAACACCAATCTTAGGTACTTCCCTTAGATCTTCCTTTTTATCCCCTTATGGTACCTCTTTGCCTCTTTTAAAAATTTCCCTTAAATCAACCAAAATGAAACAGATTTTTGGAAAAAAATATCTTTGCCAAAGTTTTGGAGGAAACAAGGAAGGTTAGATATTACTTAGAAATGCTCAGCCTCTGATCATGGATTCATGGTTTCTTTCATCATGTTGGAGTCTATTTTCCTTAGCTATTTTCTTAGATCCTAACTAAAACTCCTGAAAAAATAGTTTTTGTTTAAATCTACTTAGTTAGGTCTAATGAGTTTCGTATTTTGTAGCACACGGATCCATTAGTAAATTTCCTTAACTTGGAGAAATAGTTCTTTTCCTAAGAAAAGTGTTTCCCCTGCACAGATGGCAAGTCATATAATGATTTGAATGTCTTAATTACATTAAAATAATAGCTAACATTTATTTAATAGTAATTATATACTAAGTACTGTTGTTAATGTAGTAAGTCATTTTTCCTTGAATAAAAGTTATTATTACATAGGTTATTAATCATTACCATTTACAAAGAGGACAACAGGGACAGAGATGTCAAACAGGTTCCCCAAGATTTTGTTGCTCGTAGGGCTATAGCTAAGCTTTATATGCAAGTAATTTGTCACTAAATAAGCACTTTAAATCACTATGCCATATGAAACCATCTCCATAAAAATCTTCAACAGGTCTTTCCAACATGGTCCTGTATTCAGAATAGAGAGTTATTGTTTTGTGTGAGGAAAATATGACTTCCTTAGATCTATATTTTGACAGCTTTCTCTATAGGTTGTAGATATTTCTCATTGGGTTTATAATAGAGTAGTAGATAGTACATGGCCTGGAAGAAAATATGTTAGTACAGCATGCTTTACAGGAACAAATGTGAATGTAGCTCTGCAAATAATCCACTACAGCTCCCTGCATGTAGATCAGTTGTTAACCTAAGAAACAATGCTGATTTTCTAAAAATAATTTATATTAAAAGTTTGTATAATGTGTACCTGTTTAATGTATCAAAGGGGAAAACCACACTCATCCTTGGTGTTCATTAGTCAGGGTAGGATAAAACTCCCCCAATACTCATTTCTTTTAATTTAAGTAATTAAAATTTGGAGAGTGGCTTTTTGCTAAGTTGCCCATATTAATCACAGCAAGATATTTTTTCTTGGTAAAGACTTGGGCTGGATAGAGATCATTTTGTTTGGCAGACTCAAATTTCTGTAGAAACTACCACACAAAATGTACCATTCAGTAATTTTTACATTAAGTTCCTGAACAACCCATCCATAGTCAATAACCCAAACTATGTTCAGGTAATGGCAGAAAATGTGTAAAAAGAGAGCCCAGGGACATCCAAGGCAAGACAATAAAATTTAGAGAACCAGAGACAGAATATGACTGCAAAATGCCAAGAACCAGAGATCAAAATGAAGCCTGAGTTCTAAAGCAGCTAAATGTCAAATACCTGAACACATCAGAATGAAACAGAAAGTGGTTGTAAGGCTGGAACAAGATGAATATTGTTTCATTTCATAAATACACTACCTATCCCATGTCAACCATGGAAAGTGATGACTTTACATTTCCTTGTCCTTGAGAAATGTTTGCATTGATTTATTTTCCTTGCAATTGGCATTGTCACCCATGTGCTTCTTGGAAGTGATGTTTCTTCTTTGTAGGCTCTTTTCAAGAACATTGTGCTAATAGTGATGTTGCTTGCTGTGTGTTT
Source organism: Hydrochoerus hydrochaeris (assembly GCA_004027455.1). Classification (NCBI taxonomy): domain Eukaryota; kingdom Metazoa; phylum Chordata; class Mammalia; order Rodentia; family Hydrochaeridae; genus Hydrochoerus; species Hydrochoerus hydrochaeris. Next base: position 45,577 of record PVLA01002585.1, on the reverse strand, counting down.
TTGTTTTGTTTTGCTTTTCTTGTCAGGTTGTCTTTCAAGGTCAAATGACTGCCACCCATGAACAGGATGAAGTCATAGCTATTGATGACATATCTTTCAGTTCAGCATGCTTGGCTGCAGATGGTAAGAATTTGTTCCCTCATTTTGATCCTTACTATATAAAATAAATTTGGTGTAATTTAAACACTGTAATAACTTTAATGTGCTCTCTGCTTTTGCCTGTTATTTCAGTGCTGGGATAGTTTCCATTGTTTTAGTGTATTGTATAACAGTGACTGGATTATGCTGGAAGTGAAGAGAGGCTATTTTTCACAGACTGTGATGCTACACAGAGTAGAATAGGATAACATACTTTCAGATTTGAAATCTCATAGCAGTTTTTCACTGATTAGTTAAATGTTAACAAGAAAGCTCTGTACCTTCTAGGGGACTGGTAGAAAACTGGTTTCCATGGATATATAAGTGTCTTGGAAAATTGATTTGATTATGATTATGCCTCAAAATGCAAAATAAATATCGAGTTATTAGTTATAACCTATTTTTGTTTAGAATTACTGAGATATATTAATAAACCACATAATTCAGATCTAAAAATGTATATTCTTTTAGTACAAAATACTTGAGACTCTGGTTTATAGTGAAAAGTGGTTTAATTACTTCAGAGTTCTGGAGGTTCAAGTGCATGGTACCAGCATTTTCTTGGCTCTGGTGAGAACTTCATGGCAGATTCCCATCATGGTGCATAACATTGCTGAAGAAAGAGAAGGGGGCTACAGAGAGACTTCATTAAACTCAATCTCTTAAAAGTCCCATCTCCTCTTAATATTGTCACTTCCAGGACCAAGCTTCCAACACATGAACTCTTCAGGGACACACTAACACCATACATAAACCATAGTAGCTTTTTTTTTTTTTTTTTTTTTAAGAGAGTGAATTTTCAAGTTCTAGTTTGGTAAAAGATACAGTGTTTGTGAACTGATATTTTAAGACCAGAAAAGATACTTTCTTTCCCTGATAAAAAGGAAGCGCTCCATGATAGCATTCTGCTAGGATTTCACATATATGTTCTTGCTGCTATTTTTAGAGCTCATAGGCATTATATATTTCTCTTACCTCCAAGGTAGGATTTTTCAGTAGCTAGTAACAGACCCTTCTACCACTGGGACACAAAGGGGTGGTTTTCCTTTTCTATTACCAGTGCTCGGTATAAAGCAGGTAAGAAATAACTGTAAGAGAAATTTAAATACAGATGAATCACAGTAAGAATTTAAGAGGCATAAATTCCACAATTCTTTTACTTTAGGAAGTATATGGTATCAACCAACTTCTATCCCTTTTCATTAAAGGAAGTTAACATTTTTAGATTTATCAGTAGGGATGCCATGTGTCAGTGTTGAATGTATGGTAATTGCAGGTAAAGAAGTCTCAACTGCCAACTGCTTACATTCAAATGTCTCCTCATCCTCTCCCTTCTGTTACCTTGTGTGATAGTCATGGATCCAGAGCACAGCCAGCTTTCACTTGATTTTTGATGAAGCATTTAATTTAGTTCCTAACCCTCATCATTTCAACAGTATCTTTAATATCTCAAATCTATAGTTTATGTAGAAATTTGAGCCTGCCAAGCAAAATGATCCCCAACTAGCCCTATTTATAGTTGCCCAGTCTAGCTAATCATCCACAAAAGAGAAATAGTCAAAGAAATCAGCTATTGGCTGGATTTCCTTCACTGTTGGGCTATTGCCATCAAAACTGTATTTACATTATAGTTTGACAAAATAACATTCCTGGGAAGTGCTTGGAGGTGGAGATTTCCTGTAATAAGTCAATATTCTCATTTTAGATGCAAACTTTCTGTCATTGGGTCTGGGAACCAAAGTCATTTCCCAAATTACCCTGATCCACATACTAAGACCAGAGGCCAAGGTTGATGAGTCATAATAAATATTCAGAAGAGAAATGTCAGATTTTGTTGTAAGTACATTGAAGACTATAAAATCAGTATAGGAGAAAAAAGAAAACATCTGTAGACCTGTTGTGGGAGTGGAAACATCAAAAACTTGAATATTCAAGGGAAATATGTGGTCAAACTGGAAAAAAAATTAAAGTCTACAGTTTCCAAGGCAATTGTTCTAGACATCATGATAATCATTATGTATCTGAGGTGGTATGGGAATGAAGTTCACTGAAGATGAGAGTCTTCAATACATTTCAAAGCTCTTTCTTTGTACTGTGGCTTTCATCTGGGTGTTAAATCCATACAACATGGCAAAGTTTGAGACTAGAAAGGAGGACTTTGAAATTCAATACTGAAGTCTTCAAAGATGTTGTACATGCATGGGTGATAGAATAGAAGATTGAATGCATGAATTTAGGTATTTTACACATGGAAAGATAAATAATAATATAGATGAAATATTAGGGATTTAGAAGAATGGTAACCTTGATTTTAGATTTTTGTGCTTTATGGTACATTAGTAAGGACACAACCTATTAGGAAACCTGCAAAGGAAGTTGTTCTTCTTGGACCTAAATTTTGGAAAAAACCAAAATTTAGGTAAGATTGTCTGATGTGTTCTTTGATGTGGAAGATACAGAGAGGGTCTTTGTTTTTCCAATAAAATAAAAATTAGGAGAATATTTAAACTTCTGAAAGGGAAACACAACAGGATAAAGATAATAATGGAGGCAAAGTATAAAGCATTATGGGATAGCTTTGGGACTTGGATGCAGTTGTTTTGTAAATGATGAGAATGTGAAAAATTGTGGAACTAAATAGCATTACACTTCAAAATGAAACTCACTAGTGAAGTGAAGTTTTGCTCCTAACAAAAAAAGCCTAGTTAATCATCAGAATCACATAAGGACATGGGTTTGAGTCTGGGCTTCCTTCAGATCTGTTGGATGGGTACTATTGAAGATAGGACCTTAAATTAAAAGGGCCTCGGGAATTTTTTTTTTTGTGTGTGTGTCTGATGGGAACAAGACCAAGTTTAAGAACATGAATAACATTTAGGAATTATAAGTCCCAGGTCAATGCTGATTATCATACTTGGCAATGGCTGCCCTGGAGCAGAGTTACAATCAACCAGAATCAATGGTTTCTGTCTCATGCAGTCCTGGTTGATGGTGGATGGGGTAGGGAGACATAGAAGCAAAGCCAAACCTGTATCTTCTGGATGTTTCCTTTAGAATAGCTTATCATAATGAGATAGTTGTATAAAACCACAGTACAAGGTGATCTACAATGATTACTATGTTGTTTCTTATTATCTCCAATAGAATTGCCTATATCATCAGGCATAATTGAATATAGCAGTACATAACAATATTAGTAAACATAAAACATTGTAGACAGTATAAAACTTCAAAGGCAGGTAATAATCAAACCATAATGGATATTCTAGTGGATCTTGTCATCTTAAGTGCAGTTGCCTATACTCTCAGGCTTGATACTATCAATCATAACAGCTTTGAATAAAATCTATCAATACAAAACAGCAATCTAACAAACCAGATTTGATTACAATCAGTCATGGTAAAACAGTGTAGGTTTTATAGAGCTTTAGATTAAGTTAATAGGAAATTAAGGATGATTACCATACTATATCCTGTTATTTTTGGGATTACTGTCTGTGCCCTCAAACCTAGTACAGGTAGAATGACTGGAACAGAATATAATACATGTAAGCAGAGTAGTGTGAGTAATGTGGGTTTTAAATCCTGGTGCACTATTAACAATATAGTGTATCAAGGCCATCTATGTTAGAGATTCTAGCCATCCTTCTCTGCCTCATTTCTGCTATGCTGTTTTTCTGCCTTTGTTTGTCTACTTTTCTCCTTCATTCTACTGCCTGCTCTACTCATTGAGGCCTTTCTGCCACTGTTCCTAAAATCCTGATATTTTTTTTCTCTCTCTAGAGTGTCCTTTAGTATTCTCTGTAGGGTTGGATTGGTGGTCACAAACTCGCCCCGTTCCTCTTTGTCATGGAAGCATCTTGTTTCTCCATTAATTTCTAGTGACAGTTTTGCAGGGTACATCAATCTGGGCTGGAGGTTATTTTCTTTCAGGGCTTGGAATACTTTGCTCCAAGCTCTTCTTGATCTGATGGTCTGTGTCGAGAAGTCAGCCATGGGCTTACCTTTATAGGTAATCTGTTTCTTTTCTCTGACAGCTTTTAATATTCTGTTTTTATATTGAATTTCTGGTATCTTGATTATTATATGTCTGGGTATAGCTCTGTTTTGGTTGTAGGTGGCTGGAGTTTGGTATGCCTCATATAACCGAATGTCATTTTCTTTTCCCATGCTTGGGAAGTTTTCCTTCATTATTTCCATGAATAGCCTTTGTAATTCACCTGTATGTATTCCTGCTTCTTCGTTCACGTTTCTTATTCTTAAATTGTAGATTCTCTTGTTATTTTCTAGCCTTTGTATTGTTACTGCCTGTTTCCTTATTGTTTTTAAGAGATCTTTCCTTTCATGATCACACGCTGCAAACTTGTCTTCAAAGTTTGATAGTCTATCCTTAGTTTCTTTTAAGGAGTTTTGGCAGCTTTCAAAGGAGTTTTTAATTTGCTGGTAGTCTCTTTGAATCTGCTTCATGTATTCTATATTTTCTTTATATTCTTTATCAAATGTTTCTCGCCTTTTTTTGTGTTCCTCCCTTCTTCCATGTGTATCTTCCTGCGAGATGCTTCCTGAGAGCATTTCTTTTATTACTCTACTCATAGCTTGCTTTACCAGATTTAATATTTCAGTTTTGAGCTCGTCTACAAGGTCCTGAAGATATCTCTTAATGTCCATTGAAGCCATGTCTGATGTTGTGTGTTTGCCACCTTCAGTCTCCCTTGTTTTTCCTTCTCCTGGATCAGTGCTCTCAGGGTTCTGGGCTGAGGGCCTCCTCCTGCCTCTCTCTCTTGTCATGGTCCCGGCTTCCTCCACATAGGTGTATAGTGCAGGTCCTAGCCCCCTTCTCTGTTGGCCATGTTTCCTCTGAAGCACGCTGGCCAGGGACCTCCGCCCTCTCCTGACTGCTCTTGTCTCTGGGGTGTAAGCATCAGCTACATATGCCTGCCCCTCCCCACCCAGCCAGCCAAACTTCAGGGGCCTTCACCCGGTTAGTGCGTGCTAGGCAGAGGGAATCAATTTGGGACGGCTCATTGGGTCCCAGCCAGGGGTATGGCCCAGTCCAAGCAAATCCCACGAATCTGCTCTGGGGAGGGAGCAACCAACTTAAGTCACTGTTGCTCCCAGTTCAGGCTCCTCTTGCCCGATTCCAACATGTTGCCCAGTTGGTAGCGCCCTTCCCGTGGAGAGGGGAGTCTCATTCCCAGCACTGATCATGGATTAATGGTCCCTTAGCTGGCTCTGCTCTCCGTTGGGCTCACCAACCCCTGACTTCAGCCCTGCCATGCTTCCTTTGAGTGGCAGTGGGAATTAGTTTGGGTGGCTCTGCCAGCTGGCATGGATTCAAGCTTGTGCAAATTCAGGCTGGTACAAACTTGGCAGGTCACCATGAAAACAGTGTCCCATAATTTTTAGCTGTTTCAGTTGTAGTCCCAATGTATTTGACAAGATTTTTTACATTTTAATTTCTTCCTGTTTCAACAGGTTCCATCTCCCTCTATCTGGGTCTCTCCAGGGTGTTTTATTCTGGCATATGAGTTGTTTCTCCCAGGAGGCTTTGTATTTTGTTGCTCACTGATCGGCCATCTTGACTTCTCCCCTGAACAAACTTTTTTTATGGAAGCTCAAAGTGAACATGTTTAAAAGTAAATTTTAATTTGCTTGCAAAATCTATTCCCTTGCTTACATTCCTTATTTTTGTCATTGGAGTATTTATCACCAGAAGTTTGGCTCTAAAAGAAATGGTCAAGGAAGTTTTTCAGGTGTTAGAAAACAAGAAAAAATTACCAGGCAAAACTTAGTGTCAAGAGTAAAAGAATAACAATTGTACACCCAGTACCTGACACCCACAACTTAAAGAAAGAGGTCTAATTTGGTGCAGGGGATCAAGTCTCTGGCTGACTGACTCCAAGGCAGAAACATTACAGTGGAATGGCATGACAGTATAGAAGCAGAGCAAAGGAGCAGCCCCAGAGAAGAATGGAAGGGTAGGCAGGGGAACAGATATAGTACACAGAGTTGTGCCTTCATGACTCACCCAGACATATCCAGAAGTGTGCTACATCTTTTTCCTGGTGGCTTCCAAGACAATTAAGTTGACACAATTAGTTTTAACCCTCACATTTTATCCTTCATCAACTTGACACCAGCTCCAACTCATACAACTTCTCCTTGGGATGGCTCCACTCTAGGCCTGCCTCTTTTATTGGCAGACATTCTATATTTCCTGGCACGTTTGAATGTCCTTACTACATATTTGGCATGCTCACAGCTTTATGTACTGCTCTTTCAAAGGCACCTTGCCTGGCCTCACAGACTTTTCTTTGAAATTTGGGTAGAAAACTCCCTGACCCCCCAACTGTTACATTCTTCATACCTTTAAAACCAATGTAATGTGAATTAAATCAAAGTCCACTCTTAGAAATAGAAGTCACACTCTTTGAACCATGGTTGTAGCAGCAGCTTATAAATGCCTGAATGACTGAGTGTAGTGAAATGAATCCTGGAGTACCAATCCCCTAGGAGGCCCTTCCTGAGCAAAGGTAGCAGAATCTCTCTTTGCAAAAAATGGTTTACACTTTTGCTACCTTAGCCTGCAATAGGTAAGGTCTTGCTGATTCTTAAGATACCCTTAAAGGGTCTCTCTACTTGTCTCTGTACAAAGTGTTTGGTTTCTCTGTAGTAGTTCCATTCTCTTTAGCAGTTTCAGTTCGTTTGGTCCCAATTTTTCACATAGTTTCTTTTGTGTCAGAACTTTAAGGTTTCCTGCTCTGCATTTTGCCCCAAATCTTAACTCTAAATCTCACTAAAAACAGCAGTAGCCATGTAACAGCCTGAATATTGAATGGTTTTTGAATTTCCTTTTCCAGATTAGTTAGACCACTGTTATCAATGTCAGTCTCTAAATTTTAGGATTGGACAAAATGTAGACTTACTTGTTTTTGCTGTAGTATAATACACATGGCCTTTTGTCCAAATGCCAATAGATTCCTTGTCTGCAGTTGAAACCTCCTAAGCTTGGCCCTTACAGTCCACATTTTCATCATCATTCTGGTCTTCTGAGCCACAATCAGAATCACTAATAATAATAGGTGATTATAACATTGAAAACCTGCTCTGGCTATTTACCTTTCCAAATTCTTCCCACAAACCTGTTCCAAGAGTTTCCAAACCACATGCATATGTATGACCACAGTAACAGACCCACTTCTCTGGTTCCAATTATCTGTGCTAATCTTTTTGCTGGGACACAATACCCAACATTTCAGGAGATTCAGTACCCATTTGTGAACTGTAAGGCATGAACACCATGGCAGAAGAAAGCTTAGGACATGGAAGACAGAAAGCAGGTCTGGGAAGCAGGTCTGGGAAGCAGCTCCAGATAGGAAGGGGCAAAGGACTAGATATAGTATCCCAAGTCATGCCTCCAGAAAACTTCCGAACAAATCAAGAAATGTGGACCACTAATCCTATACTTGAGTTTAATTTTCACAACAATCAAAATCACAAATATCTGAATAAATATAATGGAAATATTTCCTACTATGAAGATTATATATATATATATATATATACATATATATATATATATATATGTATATATATATATACACACATACATACACACATGAGTCTATCATATGTATCATAGTTTATAATAATATTTTATGATATAATGATATATTATGGTACCTATCTATAATGTATGCAAATATTGATTAAAATGCTTTTAACACTGATTGATTAAAGTATGTAGATATAATATGGTTGTAACATCACATGAGGGATTTAAAAGTTCTGTATAAGACTTCTGACATTTATTTTGAGTTAGCCATTTCTAGGTATGCATGTCTTTAGAGAAAACAATAAACCCAAATAACAATAGATACATTGAAATTGAACATGTCAAAATATCAAATATTGAAGTAATGCATATAAAAGGAAAAAAGAAATAGATGATAAAGGCAATAACATATTTGGGGTTGAAACAAAGGACATTAAAAGTGTAGGAGACAAACTAAAATGTAAAATAGCCACCTCAATGGTAATCATACAATAATTAAACATAAGGACATCAACACATTTAGAAGTAACAAGTTACCAGATTTTATAAATTGTAAGAATGACTTTAATCTGATTAAGAAAACCTATTATAAATAAATCTAAGTTAATTAAAAATAAAGTGATAGAGAATATGTATTAGACAACACTAATCAAAAGACAGGTAAAGTGGCTATATTAATGTACAGATGTACTTCAGAACAAGAAAAATTAACAAAGATAAATAAGAACATTATGCAATGATAAAAGGGTGAAATCACTAAGGAAACATCATCCTAAACATATGTATGTCCATATAAATAGCATATACATTCAATAGAACTAGTAAACAAAAATCAGCAATTATATAGAACATGAACAAAATGGTCTGCTGATTTGATATAATTGGAGCTTATTACAAGTATTAAGCAGTGTATATAAAAGAATAAATAGAATAGGTTGGATGCACATACAACATTAGTTGTGATAGTCTGTAGCTTCCCAGGGGCAGAAAATAGAGAGGAAATGAAGTAATCACTCCAGGGGTGGACTAAATTGTATCCCTCTGCCACCGAATTCATACTTTGGGTCCCTAACTCCAAATATCTGCAAGTTGGGATTTTAGGAAGTCATTTATGTTAAGTGAGCTCATAAGACTGAGGACTTATTGATGTTGCTGTGGCCTTATAAGTAGAGGAAATTTCCCTCTTCTCTTTGCTCACCTCATAATGATACAGTTCAAAAGAGAGCCATTTGCAAGCCTAAAAAGACGCCCTCATCAGAGTCCAACTGTGACTTCCAGCATCTACACCTATGACAAAAAAGTTGTTTAAGCCCCCAATTTGTGGCATTTTTCTAGTGGTAGCCAGAGCAGACTAAGACATTTATCAATAAAGTACACAATATTTTAATAAATATTTTAAAAATAAAAATGAACAATTGAATAATGAGCAAAGAACTGAAATATTAAGGACAGGGATCACTATTATTAAATATTTCGGGCTCTGATATGGTTTAGTATGGCATGATGTGGGCCATGAAACCTGAAGAACCTTGAATAATTGAAGTAGCACAGGATGCATCTTCTGACTACAGTGAGATTCATGAAGAAATTTGGGATGTTCACCATTATTTGGAAATTAAGCAACACATTTTTAATATTTTAGTGTATATGCTGTTGAAATGGGCACAGCAACATACCTTTGAAAACCTTTTCTGGAAATAACCAAGTACAGATACCTGATGATTGAGTTCCATTCCTGTGACTAGGTTGTTAAATGACTTGTTCCCTAAATGAGGTGTTTTATATAGTGAATATATCACAATATTTGGAACAAAGAAACTGCCAAAGGAAACTCCAACTTACGATTTTGCTTTTATTTGCATGGTTGTTACATGCAGTACTGTAATGTATAATAGAATATAAAATTACAACATGATCAGCAAAAATTACAGTACCGTATAAATAAGGTATACCACACACACACACACACACACACACACACAGAGGCAGGCCCTAAGTCTGAACAGTCATTAAACAGTGGGCCATAAATCTGAACAGTCATTAAGTGAGTAGATCATTAAAATGTGAATATCTGTAGTAGGCATCATATTATCAGAATAGTCTGATGAAAATTGTTTTTCTTAAGAACAAGTGTTCTCTGATAACCTATAAAATACAGCAGCCACCAACAAATCATTACATCATCTGGGTTCAGGCAATATTGATCCTTCACATATCAGGAAAGATAGGGATGAGCATTGCTCAGAAAATCCAGGACATCTCATGTTTTGGCAATGATACAGAAAATGCTCATCAATAATCATGATTGCAAAACAGGTGCGACTCAGTTACAGTCTTTAGAAAATCAATAAAATATCTGTTCATATACATCTTCACATGCCCTTGCCTGGCATTTTAGCAACTTCAATGACTTCTTCAATGTCACGCTGTTCACACAGTTCATACTGATGGAAGATGCATTTTCAGTGTGCAGTTTTGGTTCATTAGTGAAGGAGTTTCTATAGAGACCAGCCAAGCTAGCATATGGTACTACAAACAAACTATCACAAACCTTTAACCTGCTTGACTCTGTAAAAATCACTGGAAATGCCCAATATCTTTGAGGGTAAATGGGCATTAATGGAGTCACTCCTCCATCCAACTCTGCAGTAAATATCTTGGAGGACAGAAAAAAAAGATGTCTAAAATATCCAGTAAAGGATCTTACCATCCAGGAGGGTATGACAAAAATTAAACACATAAAATCATCACAGAGTCAGGAAGAGCAGTGATAATTAACTGTTCAATTGTTTCATATGTTTTAAAAGTGCATGTGAAAAATATGTGCACCATATGATAAGAAACATTTTACATATGTAAAAGTTTCAGAGGTAACATCACTTCAGAAAAGTTTGTCTATATCTGAGGATTGACTTAAATTCAAATAATCAATTTTATTATCATCAAGGAACTGTTGCGTGCAAACAGTCCTTAGAAGTAAGCAGCCCAGTAAAGAGTGCAATGATACATTTTTCTGACCCTTTGCCACAACTGTTCTGCCTGTATCATATGTGATCCACAGGTCTCATGGGACCATGCCTTGAATCACTCCTTTCTGCATCAAAACAGGCAAATTATATATATTTTGTATATTGAGGCAAAAAAGCAACCTCATATGAGGTAGTTTATTTTCCCTTGTCAGGCACTTGCTTAATGACCAAATTCTGTTCCTGTGAGTAGGTTGTTAAATGATTCAATTGCAAAATGAAGAATCATATATAGTATATACATCACCATATTCAGGACAAAGATATCTTCAAAAGAAAGTCCAACTTGATGACTTTGCTTTTATATACATGACTCTTACAAGCAGTTCTGAATGTATAAAAGAACATAAGACTATATCAATGTACTGCATAGTACAATCAGAAAAAATTACAGTGCTTTATAAATAAGGTATAGTTTAACAACAACAACAACAACAACAACAACAAAACACACCAAGGGCTCTGTAAACATACCAAAAAACAAAACAAAAAAACAGGCCATAAGTCTAAGTGGCAGGTTATAAGTCTGAACAGTCATTAAACACTGGGTCATAAATCTGACCCAGTTTAATCTAGACATTGAGGCTTTACAAACAAGATGTGCAGAACTATACCAAAAAAAAAAAAAACTGGTCATAATTTCAAGCAGTGGATCATATGTCTGAACAGTCATTAAACAAGTTCATGACTAAAGGAGGAATATTTGTATTTTTTAACTTAAGAAAATTTAACCTACTAAAATTGTATAACATAAACAGTACTAAAAAGAAAGTAATAGATATAAAAGTTTTATTAGCTAGGTAGAAAGTTCCCAAATTATTAACTTCATTGTCTAAAGAAAGTAGAAAAAAATTAGTCAAAGCTGAATTAGGGAGTAAGAAAAAAGGACAGTATATGAGGATAGTGAACAATTGAAAATGAAAAATAATAGAGAAAATTAATGAAAAGTTGATTTTGGAAAAACAATTGTTAAAGTTCTATTTCAACTGATGAACAAAGAAAGAGAAAACACATACATTGCCCATATTAGGGATGAAATATGGGCTAACACAAAAGACCCTACAAATATTAGAAGGCTAATAGGGTAATGCTACAAATCACTGTATTTTAAATAATTCACCATTTCTATGAAATGAACAAACTCTTTGAAAGAAATTAACAAGCATCCAATAAAAGGAAAGTGATTACCTAAAGTGTTTTATCCTTATTAAATAAGACTGCTAGTGAAATCATCCATTAAAGAAAACTTCAGGACCTCATGGTTTCACTAATTGTCTCAAATATTTAGGAAGAAATATTGTTGGTTTTATATATTTTATTAAAGAAAATAACAATGAAGATGACACTTGTTATCTTATTCAGCCAAGTTGGCATTGTCTGAACACAGGTGTACACAAAAAAATATTATAAAAAACCCCTGCAAGTCAGTGTTCCCCAAAACATAAAAGTCTTTCACAAAATATTATCAAAAGGAATCTAGTAATATTTGAAAAATGAATATAGTATAGAAATCCTAAGAATGAAGGGTTGGTTTGATGTTTGCAAAGTCATCAATGTGAGTCACCATGATAACTGACTAAAGAAGTAAAAGAGTACATGCTAATCTCAATTGATGCAAAAAAATTTGATGTAATTCAAAAGACATGCATGATTCAAACCTCAGTAAGATTATGAGCTTCTTAAATAGATAAAAAGACAAATTCAAAATCCCCACACTAGCACCATACCCTTGTACTTTGCTTTTAAGACTGGGAACCAGGAAAGAATATCTACCCCTCATTTTATGCAGTTATATACAGACAGTCCTAACCATTGTAATAAATTAAGACAGATAAAGTATGCAAAAGAAGCAACAGAAACAATTCTCTTTGCAGAGAACATTATTATCTAAGATGTCAGAGAATTTATTTAATATTAAAATGTGAAATATTTTATGAATTTGTGTGTCACTGTTGTAGGACCATACTAATATTTTCTCTATTGTTCCAGTTTTATTTATATATTTGTATTGTATTTTCTATATTATTTCAGTTTTCCTGTTTATTGCTGAAGTGAACACAAAATTTATGATTTAAAAATGAATTTTACTAAAACTAGTAAGTTTATGATCATAGCAGGATATGAGGCCACTATAAAATCTAATGTATTTTCACACAATGGCAATGAACTATTGGAAATCACAATGAGAAAGATTGTACCATACATAATACATTCAAAGTAAAATCTTATAAATCTAACACAGTGTATGTTGGATCTGTATCTGGGAAGCTACAAAACACTGATGAAAGGCATAAAAAAACTAAGTATTAATTTTGGCACAGGTAAATTTAAAAATTAAACTGGTATTGTGAAACAGGAAGTAATTGTTCAAAGGAAAAGGGGATTGGGTGAAAGGGAAAAGAAAAATGAGAAAAAAGGGATAAAATGGAAATAACTTGCTAAATAAGGAGGGGAAGAGGGGATGAAGAGAAAGGAGAGAAATGGTAAAAATAAAGGAATTGAGATATTTCATGTATAGGTACAAATTCCCTGTGATGAATGTGATCCTTATGCATATCTAAATTGTACCATTAAACTTAATTGTAAAACAAAAAATGATTTTAAAGTTGAAAATTTTTGAGGGTGAGGGAGTTTATACATAACCCATTAATTGTATCACTTAGATACAAGCAATCCTCGAGTGTAAGTATGTATTTATCTTTACTATAAAAATAGTAACAACTTTATAAAAGTACTTAGTATAGGCATTTTTATGGTTTCTGAAAGATTTTGTATGTTGGACAATAGAATTAAGTCCTCTTTGTGATAGTAGAGAAATCTTTTTGAGTATTTTCACATTTTCTAATGATGCCACCTGAGGCTGTGCTTTTTCAGGATGCAGAAATTCATTGTATATTTCCTGGGAAGAGAATTGATTTATCAAAATAGCAACTGTGATTGTGTCTGTGATTGCATAAGAATATTTAATCAGTGATTCCTGAATACCACCGATTCTTGAATAAATTGCTGATTATAATTTTTTATAAAGATTCATGCTGTGGCTCCTAATCAGAATATTGTGAAATTCTGTGAATATTTTTAGGTTGGCTTTCCAAGATCATGCCTTGGTGTCATTTGTAAGGTGACACAAATAACACAAATCATCACTTAATTAGAATCTTCATGGTGCATACATATTATGCAGTTAAATAACTGAGGACCTAGCTACTTTTTAAATTTTAACTTCCACATAAGAACTTTTAAGATCCAAAATTATTAATTGAAGTCCATTGTCAGTTGAAGAAAATGCACAGAGAAATGTTTTAAAACCTCTAGAGTTAAATTTGGATGTCAGTTTTAGCTGTTACTACAATAACCTTGAGACTTGGACTTCATTCTCTAACAACTGAGAGTTTGTGGTTAATTCCACACAATCTGTTTGTGCTAGATAAGATTTGAAGGATGGAAGGCTTCATTAGTACAGAGACCATGAAATGGTGCTGAAAGCTTCCTCCTGATGACCATGTGTCATTGATTAAGAATTTTGAAACCCTTACAGTACTTCCCTAGAGCTAGATGGTGGTTCAGTGGAAGAGGGGCAGGAAGAAGAGAAAAGGAAAATCTATGAATGAACCAGAAGTGAGTAACATCTGTAAGTAGCCTTGAGCTTTGTGATTAAACACATTAAAATAAAAAGAATTGTCTGGGAAATTTATTAACAGTTTATGCCTACTATACCAAAACATATACCTATATGATATTAATTTTATGGTTATAAATTGTAGATTTGGGTTCAATGATAGTAGAAGTGATTGTCACACTGAAAAGATATTTATTACCAATTAATACAAAATACGTTTTAATTTTATGCAATTTGTATTTGACTGTTTTGCTATTTTTGATCTTTTTAAATTGTGACAAATTAGAGATAATATCATTTAGTTGAACTATGACCAATTTTTAATTACATAGCTGGAGGGAGTGGATTTTCAGCTGCAATATGAATCTACAAAATTATACGTTTATTTATTTTTATTTTAAAGAGGGAAAAAGACAAAACCAAACCAAAAAAAAAAAAAACAAGAAAAACAAACGAAAAACCCAAATAAGCAACAATAACAAAAAACCCCAAACAGTAACAATATAGGCTTTCAAAACAAGGTGGTAGGAACTTAACAAAGGTTGTTACTTTGCATTGTTATCTTCAGAAGAGTTACTCATATTACCAGACATAGATATGAAAAATAGATCTAATCCTAGTAGTGTTAACTGTTTTGTTCCAAGAACTATCTTAGCTACCTTAAGTGTACATATATACAAATTTATATCTTTTTTCTTTTCCCTTATTTTCTCCTTTTCCTTATCCAAGTTATTTTTCCCCCTGGAGAAGTTACTTAACCTTTCATAATATTTACTGAAGATTTTGGATATTATTTACTCTTTCCGTTTCTTATACTAGGGAAAAATATGGTATTTACATATGTGAGTTTGGTTGTTTCACTTATGAATATGGGCTCAAGTCACATCCATTTCCCTATAAAAGCCTCAATGTGGTCCTTCTTTATAGCTGAGCATTACTCCATTGTATTACAATACCACATTTTTTTAAATCCATTTCTTAGTTGATGGATATTTAGGTTGTTTTCAAAATTTGTCTATTGCAAATTGTGTGCACATATATCACTATGGCATGATGTTTTCAATTCTTGTGGGAATATACCCAGAAGTGAGATAGTTGGGTCAAATGGGACCTCTAATTCCAGCTTATTGAAGAACCTGCACACTAATTTCCATAGTGGTTGCACCAGGATATACACTCACCAAGAGTGGAGAAGAGTTCCTTTTTCCCACAGCCCCTCCAGCATTTGTTATTGGTTGATTTCTTGATCTTGACCATTTTTTCTGGAGTGAGATGGAATCTCAGTTTTGTTTTAATTTGCTTATTTCTAATGACCAGTGATGCTGAACATTTTTCATATATTTATTTGCCATTTGTATTTCTTCATCTGAGAAGTGTGTATTCATCTCAGATGCCCATTTCTGTATTGGGTCTTTGAATTTTTGGGGTCTGATTTTTAAAAAATTCTTCATGTGTTCTAGGTAGAAGTCTTTTGTCTGAGGGACAGTTGACTAAGATTTTTTCCAAATTCATGGGTTTTCTTTTCACTCTGTTGGAGATTTCTTTTGACATGCAAAAACTTTTTAATAAAACAAGATCCCGGTTGTTGATTCTGGGAAGTATTTCCTGTGTGGTTTGAGTTTTGTTCATGAATTCTCTGCCTACTCTTAAGTCTTCAAGTTTTGTACCTACTTTGTCTTTCAGCAGATTTAGCGTTTTTGTCTTAATATTTGGCTCTTGGATCCATTTTGACTTTAGTTTAGTGCATGGTGAAAAGCAAGGGTCCAGATTTAATCTTTGACATATGGAAAGCCAGTTTTTCCAGGACTGCTATTAAAAAGGTTATCTTTCTTTCAGTGAACATGTTTGGCCCCTTTGTCAAAGAAAAGGTGACTGAGTGCATTTGTAGTTGTGGTTGTATCTTCTAATCTACTCTGTTGATCTTCAGGTCTGTTTTTATTCAGTACCATGCCAATTTTATCATCTTTGTAGTATAACTTGAAGTCAGGGATTTTGATGCCTCCTGTCTTGCCTTTGTTGCCCAGAATTGCCTTTGTTATCCTAGGTCTCTTCTGGTTCCAGATGAATTTTAGGAATGATTTCTCTAGATCTGTGTGGTATGCTAATGGTATTTTGGTTGGAATTGTGTTAAATCTGTTTAATGCATTGGGAGAATCACAATGTTTGTTCTTCCTATCCATGAACAAGGAATGCCTTTCCATTTTCTGAAATCCTCTTCAATTTCTTTTTTCAGAGTACTGTAAATTTCACTGTATAGCTCTTTTTCGTCCTTTGTTAGATTGATTCCTAAGTATTCCATTTTTTTAGATGCCCCTATGAAGGGTGTGGTTTCTGTTATTTCTCTCTCAGTGAGTTTTTTGTTTGTGTACAGGAATGCTTTTGTTTTTTGAGTGTTGACTTTGTATCCAGCTATATTACTGAATTTGATTTTTATACCTAGAAGTCTTTCAGTGGAGTTTTGGGAGTCTTCTATGTAGAGTATCATGTCATCTGCAAATAATGATAATTCAACTTGTTCCTTTCCTGTCCTTATTTATTTTATTTCTCTCTCCTTCTAATTTCTCTGGCTAATGTTTCCAGCACTCTATTTAATAGGAGTAGTGATAGTGGACATCCTTGTCTTATTCCTGATTTTCAAGTGAAAGCTTTCAGTTTTTGACCTTTTAATATGATGCTGGTTGTTGGTTTGTCAGAGATGGCTTTTATCAGATTGAGGTAAAGACCATCTATTCTAATTTCCCATAGTTCTTATCATGAATGGGTGTTGGACTTTATCAAAATCTTTTTCTGCATCTGTTGAGTTGATCATGTGATTCGTATGTTTGTTTCTGTTGATATAGTGGATTATTGATTTGCCTGTATTGAACCATCCCTGCATTCCTAGGGTGAATCTCACTTGATTGTGCTGTAGTCTTCTTGATGACTTGCTGCATTCTGTTTGCCAATATTTTATTTAGGATTTTTGCATCCAAGTTCATTAGGGTTAGGGTTAGGATTAGGGGTCTTTCTCTGGTTTTGGTATTAGGGTAATACTTGCTTCCAGGAATGAGTTAGGGAGAATTGCTTCTCTTTCAATTTCATTGAAAAGATGGAGGAGTGTTGGCATTAAGTCTTCCTTGAATTTCTTGTAGAATTCAGCAGTAAATCCATCAAGACCTGGACTTTTCTTTGTTGGTAAGGTTCTAATTACATTTTCTATTTCATTAACTGAAAGTGGACTATGCAGCAGTTTTACATTTTTTTTTGATCAAACTTTGTAACTCATGTTTTTAGGAATCCATCTGTTTGTTCTGTGTTATCGAACCTATGAGAATAAAGGTTTTCAAAGTAGGTATTAATGATCTTCTGTATTTCCACAGAGTCTGTCATGATTTCACCCTTTTCATTCCTTATTACATGAATTTGAGTTTTTTCTTTCTTGTTTTTAATCAGGTTGGCTAGAGGCTTATCACTTTTATTTATTCATTCAAAAAACCAGCTCTTTGATTCATTAATTCTTTGTATTGTTTTGTTAATCTCAATTGTGTTAATTTCTTCTCTGATCTTTGTAATTTCTTTCCTTCTTTTGGCTTTGGGCTTGACTTGCTCTTTTTCTAAATGTTTGAGGTGTAGCATCAGGTTATTTGTCATTTTTTTTTTCCTGATGTGGGAATTTGCACAATAAATTTCCTTCTGTGGACTGTTTTCATTGCATCCCACAGATTTTGGTAAGTTGTATTTGCATTTTCATTTAATTGTATATATTGTTTAATTGCTTCTTTAGTTTCTTCTGTGATCCATTGATTATTCAGAGGTGTATTACTTAATTTCCATGTGTTTAAGGTTTTGCAGTTTCTTTTGCCATTAATTTACATTTGCCAGTTTCATGGCACTATGATCAGCTAATATGCATGAGATAATTTGGATTCTTTTGCATTTACTTAAACATGTTCTATGGGCTAGTGTATGGTTCATTGTAGAGAACGTCTCGTGCAGCTGAGAAGAATGTATATTCTGATGTTGTTGGGTGGAACACTCTGTACATGTGTACTAAGTCCATTTGTTCACAAGTTTGATTCATTTCTGTTATTTGCTGGATTTGTCTAGTTGATCTGTGTCTTTGTGTCAATGGTTTGTTAAGGTTTCCCATTATAATTGTATTTTTGCTTATTTGAATTTTTATTTTTATTAATATTTGTTTTATATAGGTGGGTACTCCCATATTTGGTGCATACATATTTAAGATTATTATCTCTCCCTTTTGAAATTTTCCCCTAAACAGTATGTAGTGACCTTCTTTATCTCCCTTGATCATTCTTGGTTTGAAGTTCACATTGTCTGTAAACAGAATGGCTACCCCTGCTATTTTTAGATTCCTGTTACATAAAGTATTGTTTTCTATCCTTTGACTTTTAGTCTGTGAATTTCCTTTGGGGTTAGATGGGTTTCTTGTATACAGCATCTGGTTGGATGTTGTTTCTGATTCATTTTGCCAGTCTGTTTTTTTTCAATTGGAGAATTGAGGCCATTTACATTAATGATTATAGATGATATATATTAGCTTTTTTTGGTCATGTTATCTTTCTGCTATTACCTTTCCCCTCTGTTTAATTGTTTACCCTGGTTGTTGGTTTTTTTGGGGGGTGGTTGGATTTCTTGAAGTTATAGTTATTTTTATGTCTATCTAGAATATCTTTCAGTATTCTCTGCAGGGTAGGTTTTGATTATTATATGTCTGGGTGTAGATTTATTTTGCTTATGGCTAATTAGAGTTCTGTATGATTCACTCATTTGCATGTCAGTTTCTTTTCCTATGGGAAATTTTTGGCTATTCTGTAACTAGTCTTTTCATATCATTTGTGTTTTCACCTTCATTTTCACTTATACCTATCAATCTTATTTTTTTTTGCATCATCTTGCAATTGCTGAATTGTTATTTCCTAATTCCTTGTTATTTTTAAAAGGTCTTTCCTTTCCTGTTTACTAGCTGCAATCTTGTCTTTGAGGTCTGAATGTCTATCTTCACATTCATTGACGCAGTTTTGCCAACTTTCGATGGAATTTTTGATTTCCTGGATATTTCTTTGAATGTGTTTGATCTATTCCAATTCTTATATTGTTTATTCAAAGTTTCTGTTGTTTTGCAGTGTTCCTCTTTTTTTTTTAACCTATGTCTTTTTTAGGTGTGTTTAACATTTCTTTCATTATGCGTATCATTTCTTGTTTTACCTGATCTGAGTTCCTTTATAGCTTTATAGAATTGTTTTACTTTAGTTGCAATCATTTCATAATTTTCAGGTTTGTTACTTACACCTTCTGTGTGCATGTCTCCTAAGCTTGTTTTCGATGGGCTGGAGGTTTGAGATTGCATTTTGCTCTTTTGTTTTGTCATTCTCCTGTCTTCACTTGGGGCAGCTGAATGCAAAGTCTCTGTTGTTTCCTGGGATGAGGATGGCTGTCTATACTGGCTGAATAGGGGTTATTAGGCATGCCTTACCAGGTCCCAAGTGGCACTGATTGGCTCCCTGAATCTGTGGAGTTACCTGGGAGGACCTTCAGCATGCTCCACATGGTATGCTGACACTCCCTAGCTGATTGGGTCACTGGGTGGGGCCTTACCAAGTTTTGAGCAGTGCACAAAGTCTGCACAACTAGGTGGAGTACATTATGGAGGCCTTCAGCTCGTGCCACATAGTGCACCAAAGCTCCCAGGCTGCTTGGGGTCACTGGGAAGGGGCCCTGCCAGGTCCAGAGTGGCACACCAAGGATCCCCGGCTGCTCTGCGTTGCTGGACGAGGCCTCACCAGGTTCCAAGCAATGCATCAAAGCTGTATGACTGGGTGGAGCATGCTGTTCAGGTCTTCACTCACACCACGTGGCATACTGAAGCTCTAAAATTATAGTTTTGTTTCACGATAATTGTTATTGTGCAATCTTAACTTGATTTATTGCCAATATTCCCTTAATTGCATCTGAAGTTTTATTTTCAGTATATCTTGTGATCTTGTGTTCAGGAAGATTTGCATATTCATCATTTGTAAAATCCCTTTATGAGAAACAAGATTGTGTATATTTATTGGTAAAGCATTTTCATAACCATTGCTTCAATTTTCTCACAAATAAAATGTAAATGATTTATGTTTAGACTACAACAATTTGAAAAAGTTATTGTTGATTTTTCTGTGGTTATTTCTCATGTTAAACAAGTCTATATTGAGCACCTTTATTATGCTAAGAACTTTTCAAAGCAGTATGAAGAAAAGCAGAGAAAAAACGAACAATGGTCGTTTGCATATATTTAGCTTATATTTTGGCTAAGGGGAGAAAGGCACTAACCATATAAGTAAAAAATATGTTTTGTGTCAAGTGGTGATATTTGTTATGGAGAGCAAGAAAGGTGAACTGGAGAAGAAAAATGCTAGAGTTAAGGTGAAATGGTCCCATTTTAAGTAGAGTACTTAGCATGTTTCCTTTAAAAACATGTTAATTAAGCAGAAAGACCCAGGAGTAGAGAATACACTGTGTACATACTGAAAGGAACTGTAAATGCAAAGATCTGCAGTAGTTAAGTGTGACTTGCATGAGGAGATCATGGTAAGGACTTTCATGTTTCTGTCATAGAAAATGGAATCCTATGGAAAGGATTTGAGCAGGGGAGACCAGACCTGACTCACATATCTAAATATCATAGAGTAGCTAAAGGAAATAACATGGAGGAAAATTAAGAAGGTATGACTATAATCCGGGAAGGGATAATCTATTGAGCCAGAGTTTGTGGTAGTAGTGCAGGAGGTGAGATGTTGTCGGAGCCTGTGTTTGTTTTGCACACAAAACAGGCATTTGCTGATGGAAAACATTGTATATTTATTGACAAAGACAAATAGCCAGACCCAGAGACCTGCACTTTTTTTTTTTTGGCCTGAACTAGAAGGATGGTGTCTTAGTTACTTTCTTGCGGCTGAGATAAAATACTCAACATTCACAAGTTGAAGGAGGAAAAGTTTATTTTGGCTTATAATTTGTAGCAGATCATAGTTGGCTGGCTCCAGGGCAGGGCAGAATTGCATAGGGGCGTGGCAGAGGACAAACAGTCCATTGCAGGGTAGGTAAAAAGCAGAGAGTGGAATCAAGGGAAGAAGAAGAATATATCTATGTGCTCTTCCAGGTTGCACTAGAATAATTCACTTTTCCCACCAGGCTTCACCTTCTAACTCACACCCAGCTATTAACCTATCAGTGGACTAATGCATGATTTAGCCACCCCCTAAAAGCCCACCTATGAGTGTGTGGGGCTTTTGGAGACATTTTAAGTGTAAACTATACCAGATGGAAGTCTGTTAATGGAGCCAGGAAAGACTATGTGAAAGGAAAGTTTGCATTGAAAAAAATCAGAAGTTTAAATTTAGACCTATTTCTATTGCAGTTCTTGTCATCCTTCCAAGTGTAGGACACCCCCACCGCCCCACACACTGTGGTTTAATAGGGCTATTTAAGGGTAGAAAGTGCTTTATAGAATTAAATTAATATTAAGTAATCTAGTCGTACCTGCATCTCACTTATTGCCGTTCTTCCTCTTTAATAGATCAACTTTTACCATGTCAAGAAGCATCAAAATCAGAAAAGGAGCTCTGTCATCTGGATACAGATCTCTGCAGATCTGATTCTACCGATAAAGAACTGAGATGTAATGTATTAAATTGAGATGTTGGTCTTATTGGCATGCACACAGTTTATAAGATACAGACATCACTGGTAGAGATATTTGCACAAATGTCCTAGAGATAGATGAAGTGTGTAAGAAGTATATAGTTTATTAAAAAGGTGCAAAATACTGAAAACATGTATTGAAGGTGATGTTTTCTAAAATGACTCCACTAATGACACCAGAATTATACACTGCTTCTCCTTTAAAATTTTAATGCAGTTGTGAATAGCAAATAATTAAACTATCTAGTTCCATGAAGTAGGTAACATCAAATAACCCTGTATTTTTTCAGTGCTGGGGATCAAAACCAGGGCCTTATTCATGCTAAGAAAGTACTCTGCCACTGAGCCATAACCCAAGCCCTGGGCCAAATGTTATAAAATTTAAAATTTTTTAATTGAAGCAGTGGTACCAAAAACTAGACCGCTGTTTGTCTGTCTGTCTGTCTGTCTCCTCCACCCTTCCCTTCCTTCCAGCCCTCCCTCTTTCCTCCTTTATTTTCCTTTCCCTTCCACTTACTTTCTTCTTTTCTTGCTCCCTTCCTCCCTCCTTTTCTTTCTTCTTCCCTTTTTTCCCTCTGTTTCTTTTTGAGAAGGTGCATGTCTGGATCCATTGAACTTTTTCAAATAGAGTTGCTGGTATACTCTAAGGCTTATTAAATCAAAATTTCCAGATATTAATATGTTGGCTTCTCTGATAATTATAACATATAACCCTGGTTAAGCAGCCACACTGGTAATCTACAGTGGTTCACTAAGATCTTTCCTTCCATCTCTAGGGTGTCAGAACTGTGGATTTGACTTTAACTTGTGTGAAGGGGAGTCACAAGTGTCTGCTGGGCAAATTTCCTGGATGTGCACAAAAGCAAATGAGGTTCCTACATTAGAATCTGCACCTCGGTGGGACCACAGTAACAATGAAGAAGGTAGCAAATAAATCATAATTTATTTAATAGAGATCTTAAAATTCTACTTTCTTGTGAATAGTAGATATTACTTTGAGACAATGTAATAAGACATTGCTTTGAAGAACGTAGTATATCTTGAAAGTGTATTATGTCATAGATACCAAAAGTGAAAAAGTTATTTCTCCAACATACTTTGAAGAATAATTATTTAACTATTTTTGTTTGTAAATTTTATGATTTTCTTCTCTGTAGGAGATGCTAGATTTTGTGTGAAAGAAAAGCAAACATATTAAAAGGCTTTTTTTTTTAACCAAGTCTACTTGATCCTCTAACAGTACTGCCATCAACATACTACTTTGTATTTTATGATTTTTAAAAAAATTTTTCTTTCTTTTATTGTGGGAAGAACATTATTCTTTTGTTTTTATTTTTTCTTATAAATTTTGGAGATTTCTCTACACATTTTTATTATCAATTTTTAGCATTAAATTTCTTTAGCAAAAACTGAAGTGCTAGGTATTTCTGTCATTTTGAATGTGAGAAAGACCTTGATTCAATATAAATATTATTGTAACCCTTTTTTTTGGTGTTGAGTTTAACATGTTAACATTTTAAGTTTTTATATTTACAATTATTGTAATTGTATATTTTTATCATTTTGTATAATGACACTTTTTTTTTTTTTGTACTAGGAATCAAACCCAGGGCCTTGTGCTTGGCAGGTAGATGCTGAGCCACTGAACTATATCTCAAGCCCTGTGATCATTGGTTTTAATTTTTATTGTGTGTGTGTGTGTGTGATCCTGGGATTGAATCCGGAACCCCACACATTCTAGAAAAGGGCTGTACCTCTGAGTCACACCCCCAGTCCAAAATCATTGTTTTTAAAATTTCATGCTTCTTCTCTAGCTTTGTTTTTCTTACAAAAGTTTTTTTCTTGCACAAGTTTTTTCTTTCAAAAGTAGTAATTTAACTAACTTTTTCTTTAGAAATGATCCCTGGTAATAAATTCCTTTAGTATTTGTCAATTTAAAATGTTTTTAAATAGGCCTTACTCATATATAATCTGGTCAGACAATTTTAAAATGAAGTTTGTGTACTTTCTAATTTCTCAGTTCATGATGGTTGTCCATTATCTCCTAACAGTTCTTATAATTGAGAATCTGAGTTCATTTAATATTTTTATGAATTTAATGAAAAATTTAGAAAACCGTTTCTTTAAATTTTGGTATAATGAGTATAGGTGTGAATATATTTATTTTTGAAGTCCTTAGAATGCATACATTTTATGCCCTATGAAAAGTATGTATTCAAGTAATTCTGTTCTTTTTCCTTTTTATATCTATTGGATCACTTTATACTATGAAATTTGGCAGCTGTTTTTACATTCTGTATGATTTACTCTGTTTTGTATCATATTCTTAGTGCTATTTCCTGAAACACAAATTTTCTCTTTGACTAGGTTTATTCTAGGTTACATTTTAGTGGGCATTTTACTTTCTGTACTATGGTGGCACAGTATGGTAATGTTTACAAAGACAAAATATTTCTAGTTGCTCTGTTTGCCCTTGTGTTGTTGCTGCCATTATTTCACTTACTATAAACTATAATAATGAAGTACTATGTTGCTTTTATTCCCTGAGCAAACTGTTAAGGGATCAATCAAAATAAGAAAATTTTGTTTTATTTTTACTATTTCTTTTCTAATGCTCATTTTTTCTTTATGTGCATCCAAGTTTTTAACTTATGTTATTTTTCTTCCCTCTGACGAACTTCATTTCTTGGTGCAAGGAAGGCCTAATGGAAAGAATTTCTTCAACTTTGGAAAGTATTGTAGTTTTCTTTCACATAGCAAGACAGTTTCCAGGACGCAGATTTCCTGGCTGTTGATTTTTGAGGGGAAGAGGCCTTAACCCTAAATGTTTCACTCTGTTCCTTTCTTGATTATATGGTTTGTCAGATGTAAATTTAATTTTTTTCCTCCTTTATAGGTTAAGACTTTTTTCCTTCTGGTGTCTGTCAAGATATTTTTCTTTGATTTTGTGCAGTTTGAACATTATATGGCAAATGCAGTTGTTTTTCTTTGTTTTTATTATTTGTTCTTAGTTGTTTTTTTTTTCCCTTAAGTTTCCTGGATCTGTGATTTGGTTTATGACATTTGGAAAAGTTCTGAGATTCTTCTTTCCAATATTATCTTTGTTTATTTCTCTATATTTTTCTCATACACACATTTCATATATATGAAATATTTTGTATGTCTTCCACCGTGCATAGATACTGTCTTTCTTTTTGCCCTACTATTTTTTTTTCTGCATTTCAGCTTTGGGATTACCATTTATACATCCTCAAAGACTTTTCTGGTTTACTAATGAGCTCACCACAGATACATTCTTGATTTGTTTTACTGTTTTTGATCTATAACATTTTATTCTTAGAATTTCCATTTTTCTGCCTACATAATTTACCTATCCTTTTCAGTTGGACCTGTTAGCATAGTAATCATAGTTGTTTTAAGTTCTCCATCTGATCTTCCAGTGTTAAGGAAAACAGACCAAAACCAGGAACAAATAGCTATGCAGCTCAGGCTGGCCTTGAGCTCACTTTGTAGCCCAGGCTGGTCTCGAACTTGCAACGATCCTCTTGCCTCAGCCTCCTGAGTGCTGGGATTACAGGCATGAACCACCATGTCTGGCTTGTTTTGCCTTTCAATATGCATTGTAATTTTTTTTTCTCAAGAGCCACATTTATAAAAAGCATGACTTTTTGTACAAAAGTTAACACATCAAGAGTATGAGCTGTTATGCGGTTGAATTGGCTAAGGGTTGACCTGTTTACTTTTTGCTACAGTGGAAATATCTGAGGCTAGATAGTATGCAGTGTCCTTGTTTTTGCTCCTTGGTTGTCCTTGAGTTCCATTAGAGATTACTTAAATAGGATCTGAGCCAAGTAGCTCTTTCAGTATGTATTACTCTTTGTTACTCAGGATCTCTGTTGATGTGGTAGTAAGTAATGAAACCAGGGAAAACATTTTATAATCCTATAATGAAATCTGTCTTTTAGTGAGCCTGGCCCTCTGTTCTATGACCTTCAAATGGTTTATTAATATCCCATCCCTCATCTTAGGTGAGACATGAAGGCTGGGCAAGGAAGGGAGGGCGTTAGGTTTTTTCCTCCCTCAGTGTGGAAGGCTCCACTTGAATGTAGCTGCATTTTTACTTGTCAGACTGTGGTGCAACCCCAGTGATTTAGGTTGTGATGGAGTGGGGTTTTTTTTGTTTTTTTGTTTTTGTTTTTTTTCAAGCATATAGGTCCTGTTAAGGACAAAACAATCCACTTTTTTTTATTCCAAAATTTCTACCTTTCCTCTTTCTTGTTTGAAAACATAAAAGGATTTCTCTCTAATTTTCACTGTGAGAACTTTTTAGGATTCCCAGATATAATACTCAGAGAATGTGTTTTCCACTTACGATTAGGTAGAGAACCTGTGGCACATGTGGCCCTATAGGTTATTTGTATCCCTGGAAGCTCTAAAAGGTTCACCATCACTGTCCTACAGTATTTATTATTATTATTATTTTAAAAAGAATAAAATAAAACAAAATAAAACAGAATAAAGCCACTCAAAACAAACCAGTGTGACACAGGACTTCAAAACAATTGGAAATCAACAATGCTTACTATAATGCCTCTTGTTATCTTCAAAATAGCTGCCTGTACCTTCAGACATAGTAAAATCAAACAAAACAGAACAAAATAGAACCAATAAAAACAAAACAATGAATACAATAAAGGACTTCAAAAGAAAATAGTAGTATGTCCAAAATGGCTACCATAGTATATCTTGTTATATTTGAACTAGCTGCTCATGCTATCAGGTATCATAAAATCAAACAAAACAAAAAAGAGTAAAACCCAGCCCATCAAAGCAAAGAAAATGATACGATACTTCAAAACAAGATGATAGGGAATTGACAGTGGCTACCACCTTCAGGAGATTCCTATAGATGCTACATTGTGTATTGTTATCCTCTGTGCAGCTTTAAACCTGCAAAGCCAGTAAAACACTAGACACTACAAGCATTAAACTGTATCTTCCCTAAATAGCTAGCATCATAGCCTGAGCTTCTCTGGATCGGCTGGTTGCTTACAGGAGGAGTGGGGTGGGTGTGGGGTTGGCTTTTCTTGCTTCCTAGTCCACGCACCAGAAGGGGCTGGCATCTGGCTCTGTATGCATACCCATACATGGCACTGATTCACAGGGAGGGCTTGCATCGTGGTGACTTCTTATTCTCTTCTGCCACAGTCTGTGAATGGCACTGACTAATGGGAAAAGGTTGGCATCTGGCTGCCCCCCCAGTGGCCCATGCATGGTGCTGATTTACAGGGAGGGCTTGCTTCTTGGTGACTTTTTGTTCTTCTCCCCTACAGTCCACCAATGGTACTGACTCATGGGAAAAAGGTGGCATCTAATTGTTCCCCCAGTGGCTCACGCATGGCACCAATTTGCAGGGTGGGCTTGTTCTTCGTGACTTCTTGTTCTCTTCTGTTACAGAGTTTTTAGATTCATCCACACTAAGATCAGCTTTGTTTTTCCTCTTTGAGTACTGGTTCTGCCAGGGCTCTGTACTCTTGTGTACTCTTGTGTGAACAGGTTTCTTTGCTTCATTGTCTTGCTTCATTCTGGTTCAACTCAGCTCTGGTAAGTTGTGAGTCCATTCTTCTAACTGAAGTGTGGTGGATTGCATACTGTCCTTAATTCTCTGTGGAATCTGTACAGCATTAGTGACTTTGATTTCTTCAGGTCAGTGTGCAGAGGTGTTGACTCTTGTTTATTCTTTTCAAGTGGATAAGAATGACAGCTTCCAACATTCTTGCATGTGGTCCACAATCAGAAATTTTACAGGCTCTTTTCATTGAGTTTTGGACTCTTTTTCCACCTTTTCCTTCTTTCCTGCTCTTTGTTTGTTCCCAGCCCTTTTTGTTTAGTGATTTTGTTCTTGCATTATTTATCTCCCCAGGACCTTCTCTGTACAAAAGTACTAGTTTAAGTATTCATACACCATGATCATTCTTGTACTTTTGCACATTAGCTTAGCTAGAATCCTATAGTGTTTTATGAACAGGTTTCTTTGCTTCATTCTCTTGCTTCATTCTGGTTCAACTCAGTTTTCTTACCTCTTTTGTGATATTTGAATCAGTCAAAATCCAAACTGAGATAGCTTGCTTCTAGTCACATAGTCGAAGAATTCTGTGTTTTCTGTTGTGTTTGTATTGGACATATCTATTATTTCTTCATCTTTTGAAATATTTTTATTTAAATCTCACCTGTTTTTCTTAAAAGTTATTTTTAGTAATTTCTTTGTGTTTAAATCAGAGACAAAATATTAAGTTACACTCTTAAAGCCTAATTTTTTAGGAAGTAAATTTCATTTAATTTAAAACTGTAGATTCTAGAAGCTGTAGGTATATTTACTAATGCATAAAGAAATGAATTATTTCAAACTTTGTGACAAACAGCTCATAGAAAATTCTTTGTATAGATGACATAGCAATATTATTGATTCAAGAATAGTCCAATTCAGTTTCAAATATCAGATGAGAAAATGAATTAAAATTATTTTTATGTACTATAATATTTATGGGTCAAGTTTGATGGGACTGTACACACTTTCTACTTTCATATCATTGATGACAAAGAAAATGTTGCCTTGATGTATAAACATTTTATATGAAAGTAGAAGAATAATTAAAATGGCAAATATTCCAGGGGAAAAAAATTCTTGATTAAAAAATAATGTATTATGACATTTAAAAGAAAACTTTAATAATCTAATGTGGAAGAAATTTTGTATTATGGATTTCTTTGATAAGAATATTAAATTTCAACATTAAAGATGCCATCAAACTTTGATTTTAGGAATGAGGAAAAATTACAATATGTTTCAAAAGTCAAATATAAAAATAAAAACATATCATGTGTAGCTGGTATAATCATTTTAAAGATCATATTCTTTTAAATAAACTTTCCTAATCACTGAGTTAAGAATTTTAGAACAATAATAGTTTTGTTTAGGCAGAAAACAGTTAATTATCTCTTTCCTTTTGTTCCTTAGGCCAGTATGTATGGTTTGGGGCAAGGCATCCCTTTGCTCTGAGCCAAGTGGACAGCAGTGCTTATTTAAACAGCTCTGTATGTCACTGCATGAGCAGGCAATGCCATCTTCAATTCTATTACTCCATGGAAAGCAGTATCCTAAGAGTGGAACTATATAATAATGAGGTAAGAAGAAATAACATCTCAAATTCATCCATAAGTGGACTTTCTGTTCTTGACAACTTGTGTTTCTATTTCTCAGTTGTATCTAAACCTTAGGCATTTTGTAGTTTACATTCTTCAGTATACTTTTTAAAAGAATTATTAAAAATTCTTTTAATAAAGAATGTACAAAAAGAAGTATCATGAACCAAAATTAATATGCTAATTTGCATGGTATCATTTCTTAAAATTGTGAAAATCCATGAAGCCATTAACAAGAAATTGTAGTTCTCCCTCAAGTGAAATATCTGGAATTTTGGTTTGCTAGCACAGTATTGATGCTCTGATGTGATCTGTTTGGATTTTAGATCCATAAATCACTGAAACTATAAATATTGAAGTCAGTTATTTGTTTTGGTACAAGTAGATACACTTAAAGACTGGTAATTACTTATTAAATATGGACAACGTGTCCTTTGAGTTAAAAAAAATGGCATACCTGGTGGAAAGAAAGTTGTGATGATTATGCTAGTGAATCAAACACATTCAGCCTAAAAGCAATTCTCTACAAGAGGGAGAATGCATGAGACACTTTGACAATCTCTGTTGCAAGGAAAAATTATTTATAGATGTGAATAAAACAACTACAGGGATAAATAGCAGTCATTCTAGAAATTGGAGGCATTTGGCCATAATTGCAGGAATTCTAACATTGGAAGAAAGTAAGACAGTAAAAGGCATCCAGTTGAATTTCCTATGTCTCAGGATGCTTTCAGTAAATCCAGCTAAAAGTTTTGCATGACATGAACCATATTTACTGTTTTAACAGAGTTTATCAACTATACTTATTTGGTGCCATGAACTAACTGCCAAGAGCATTTTCTTCTGGCCTGTTTTCTTTTGCATGTTGGCATTTTGTCATAATCCTCAAACTTTAGATACTCATAACCAAGATATTTTAATATTAGGAAGATTCTTCCCTACCCTATTCCTTTGCTTTTTCTACCAGTTTCATCATGTTGGTCTTCTTTCTTCTACCTCTTCCTTTAGGAGATAAAGAATCTCGGTCATACATTTAAATTGATATTCTAACTATAAATTGTAATACATTCTTCTTTGTTGCTAGGATGAGACACAATGTTTAACATTCTGTAACTGTATTATATTTTTGTGACTTTTGGCAGTGGTAGTTTGTAGTCAATTGGTCTACATTTGTTGGATCTCTTTCATTTAATTTGGTGAATTGCATGGATAGAGACAGAAGGAGGAAAATGTTTCCCATACTTTCTGAACCACAGCAGAACTTTCTATATAAATGGTAGCAGTTCTGTAAAAGACAAACAAAATCCCCTTAAAATTAAAAATCAAAAGCTAAACTTTATCCAAATATCACTCATGTCCCAACAAATATTTTGGTTATTGTCCTCTAGATCCACACCCTGTCCTGTATAAATGAGGCCCAGTGAAATGCCAGGTAATCTGCAGATTTCTGTAATTTCAAGTTTCATTCTTCAATAATGGCACAGAAAGGCAAATTCTACACAAATGTGATAGCATTTAAATCATATTTGTAGCCACTTAAATAATAAGACCATATGATAGTATTATTTGCATGGCACGTAATTAATTTATGTTCATATGTATCAGTGAAGATCCTAAATTCAATTAGAACTTTCAGAATTATTTATTATATCCTCAAGGATTATTTTAATATAACCTGCACATAAGTGGTGGATTTTAAAAATTTTAATATGTGTAATAGTGTTATGATTGACTGAAAATCAATAGTATTGTTCTAGTGGCTTTAGTGTTCTACAAGAAAAGAATGCAAATAAATTGTCTCAGATACCATATAATCTAATAAAAATAGATTCAACAAGAGTTCGTGTCCTGCATTATAAGAAATGAAATCTGCAGAACTGATTTAGAGCATTAACTAGAACCAATTGAGTACACAGATTAGAGAGTATTGACTGATGTTGAACCCTATTTTTGCACCTTGTATTCTGTAAGACATCTTGTTTTTTCTGGCACTTTTATTTGTCACCTGTATACATGCAGTATGGTGGTCACTGCTGAAAAATTTGCATCAGAAGATATTTAATACAAAAATTGATGCTTTATCATGCACTTAAAAAGGACTCTGAACATATCATTGAAAAATATCTTTGATGAAGAAGTTATTTGTGTCTTCTGAAAATAGAATGCTGTTTATCAGTTTGAGCATACTCATATTTAATGATAGTAGTAAATTCAGTACTGGGAGCTGAACATGCATGAGTTGAATCCCAGTACACAGGGAAGCTTTGGAACGTCGCTTCCAGGCAGAAAGACCATATCCAGTGTCCCAAATCACCTGAGGACACATGGGAGGTCCCCGTGGACCTAACTGTGCCATACCCAGGAAACTTTAAGCAGCTAGCAGTTGCCTGCAGTCTGCCCTGGGAGCCAAAAGTGGGCCAGATGATTCCCAGCGCACAGGGGAACATAGCTTGAAACCTGGAAATATAGCAAAATGACAAAATGAAAGAGCAAAATACAATCTCACACTTCCAGCCCAGCCCAAGCGAGCCTAGGAGACATGGACACAGAAGAAAATGTAAACCATACATCTGAAATTCCTGAAATGATCACAACTGAAGTAAAGAAACAACTCCAGGAAGCTATAAAAACTCAGATCAGAAATAATCTCCCAGGTAAAAGAACAAATGATAAATCTAATGAAAGAAATGCTTCTAAAGAACATCTAAAGAAGACATAGTTAAAAAATTAGAGGAACAATGCAAAAAGATGGAAACCCTAAATGAACAATATAAGAAACAAACAGAATGCATGAAGCCGATTCAAAGAGATATATAGGAAATCAAAAATTCCATTGAAAGTTGGTAAACCTGCCTCAATGAAAGTGAAGGTAGAATCTCAGACTTTGAAGACAAGATTGCAGTAGTGAACAGAAAAGGAAAGATCTTTTAGGAATGAGGAAATAACAATTCAACAGCTGCAAGATGATGCAAAGAAAAACAATATAATATTGATAGGGATAAATGAAAAAGAAGGGGACAACACAAATGATATCGAGAGACTATTTACAGAAGTAATAGCCGAAAATTTCCCAAACATGAGAATGGAAATTAATATACAGATTAGTGAAACATATAGAACTCCAAATAACTGGCCAGGGATTTAGCTCAGTGCCTTAAGTGCCTGCCTGGCAAGCATGAGATCATGAGTTCGATCCCCAGTACAAAAAACAAAACAAAACAAAACTCCAAATAACCACAACCAAAAATAAAACTACCCCCAGCCATATAATAATTGACATCCCAGAAATCCAACATAAGAAAAATATTAAAAGCTGCTAGAGAGAAGAGCCAGATCACCT
This sequence comes from Hydrochoerus hydrochaeris, assembly GCA_004027455.1. Taxonomy (NCBI): domain Eukaryota; kingdom Metazoa; phylum Chordata; class Mammalia; order Rodentia; family Hydrochaeridae; genus Hydrochoerus; species Hydrochoerus hydrochaeris. The sequence goes on along the minus strand of PVLA01002585.1, from coordinate 13,010 downwards.
ATAAAGAAAAGCCTATCAGAATTATAGCAGACTTCTCAACACAAACAATGAAGTCAAGAAGAGCATGGAGTGAAGTATTTTAGATCCTAAAGGAGAATGGCTTCCAACCAGACTGATGTACCCTGCAAAACTGTCCTTCAAAATAGGTGTCGAACTAAGATACCTTCACAACAAAGAAGAGCTGAGCTGAAGAACTTCATGACCACCAAACCAACCCTGCACAGAATACTGAAAGACATTCTAGATATAGACATAGGAAAAAATCACTAAGGCAGACAATTAAAAGAGTGGAAAGGTAAAGAAAAACTGCAGAAAGATAACGTGTCAAAAGTAAACCAATATGTATCAGTTATAACCATTAATGTAAATGGCCTCAATTCACCAATTAAAAGAAATAGACTGGCAGAGTGGATGAAGAAAAAGCATACAACCATATGCTATATACAGGAAACCCATCTAACCCAAAAGGAAACCCATAGACTGAAAGTCAAAGGATGGAAAATAACACTCCATGCAACAGGATAAAAAAAAAAAAAGCAGGGGTAGCTATTCTGTTTGCAGACAATGTGAACTTCAAACCAAGAGTGATCCAGAAAGATAAAGAAGGCCACTACATACTAGTTAGGGGAAAACTTCAAGAGGAAGACATAACAATCTTAAATATCTATGCACCAAATTTGGGTGCACCCAGCTTTACAAAATGAATGTTAACAAAAATGAAAAATAAGCAATAATACAATTATAATAGGAGACATTACCACTCCATTGACACAAAGGGACAGATCAACTAGACAAAATCAGCAAAGAAATAACAGAACTGAATCACATCTGTGAACAAATGGACTTGATAGATGCATACAGAGTGTTCCATCCGACAACTTCAGGATATACATTCTTCTCAGCAGCACATGGAATGTTCTGAAAAATAGACCATATATAGCCTACAGAAATGCTTAAGTAAATGCAAAAGAATTGACATTATCACATGCATGTTATCGGATCATGAAGCCATGGAGCTAGAAATTAATGACAAAAGAAATGGCAAAAACGCCACAAAACACATGGAAAGGGAATAATACACTCCTGAGCAATCAGTGGATCACAGAGGAAGTTGAAGAAATTAAACAATATTTACAAGCAAACAAAAATACAAATACATCTTACCAGAACCTGTGGGATGCAATGAAAGCAGTCCTCAGAGAAAAATTTATTGTGGTTAACTCCCACACCAGGAAAACAGAATGAATGCAAATAAACAACCTGATGCTATACCTCAAACATCTAGAAAAAGAAGAGCAAGTCAAGCCCAAATCCAAAAGAAAGGAGGAAATTATAAATGTCAGAGCAGAGATCAATGCAAGAGAGACTAAGAAAACAATACAATGAATCAGAGTTGGCTGTTTGAAAGAATAAATAAAATTGATAAGCCCATACCAAACCTTATTAAAAAAAGGAAAGATAAAACTCAAATTCATGCAATAAGGAATGAAAAGGGTGAAATCACTACAGACCCTGTATTAATACAGAAGATCATCAATACCTGTTTCAAAAGCCTCTACTCTCATAGGCTTGATAACATGGATGAAACTGACAGATTCCTAGAAACATATGAATGACCAAAGCTGGGTCAAGAAGATGTAAAACTGTTGAATAACCCAATTTCAATTAACAAAATTGAAAATGTAATTAAGTCCTTACCAACAAGGAAAAGCCCAGGTCCATTGTGAAATTCTACAAGATGGATTCATTGTGAAATTCTACAAGAAATTTAATGCTGACACTCCTCAAACTCTTAAATGAAATTGAAAAGGAAATAATTATCCCTAATGCATTCCTGGAAGCAAATATTACTGTAATACCAAAACCTGAGAAAGACCCAACCAAAAAAAGAGAACTACAGGCCAATCTCTCTAATGAACCTAGATGCAAAAATTCTCAATAAAATATTTGCAAAAAGAATTCAGCAAATCATTAAGAAGATTATACACCATGAACAAGTTGGGTTCATCCCAGGAGTGCAGGGATGGTTCAACATGTGCAAATCAATCAATGTAGTCCACCATATTTTAGAGCCAAACATATGAATCACATGATCATTTCTATAGGTTCAGAAAAAACTTTTGATAAGGTCTAACACTTATTCATGATAAGAACCTTACAGAAAATTGGAATAGATGGTCTTTACCTCAATCTGATAAAAGCCTTCTCTGACAAACCAACAGGCAGCATCACATTAAATGGCCAAAAACTGAAAGTCTTTACTATAAAATCAGGAACAAGACAAGGATATCCATTATCATCACTCCTATTCAATATGGTCCTGGAAACACTAGGCAGAAGAATTAGATAAGAGAGAAAAGGAAGGAGTAAAGATAGGAAAACAAGAAGTTGAATTATCATTATTTGCAGATGACATGATATTCTACATAGAAGACCCCAGAACTCAATTTGAAGACTCCTAGGTATAATAAATAAATTCAGTGATGTACCTGGATACAAAGTCAACATGCAAAAATCAATAGCATTCCTATACTCTAAAAACAAAATCACTGACAGAGAAATAAGAGAAGCCACACCCTTCACAGTAGTATCCAAAAATTGAAATATTTTTTAAAAATTTTATTTAAAGAGGGGGGAAGCAAAACAGAAAAAAGGGTAGAAGCAATACAGAATTTCAAAAAAAAAATAAACAGTAAGAAATCACTATTTGATACATTACATATTTTCTTGTTGGATATAGTTGTTCCAGTTACAAAATTAAAGCATACAAAGTGGACATTCAAACAGTGAGGCTGCAAACAGTTCTGTTCACCAATCCAACAAAAACTTAGTAACATGGTTATCAATCCTACACACTTAAGTATACATACAGTTATCTCTTTTAGAGCACTTTCTTTTCCTCCTCTTGCTTTTTTTTTAAAAATTGTTTTATTTAAAGAAAAAATTTTGAAACAGAAGGAGGGTAGAAACAATACAAAATCTCAAAAACAAAACAAAACAACAACAACAACAAAAACCCAATAATAGTAACCAGTAAAAATCACTAGTTGATAATTACATACTTTCCTCTTAGATGCAGTTGTCCAAGTTACAAAACTAAAGTCCACAAAGTGGATATCCAAACAGTGAGACTGCAGTCAGTAAAATTGAAATATTTAGGAATCAATCTAACAAAAGAAGTAAAAGATCTACTCAGGTAATATTATAATGCCCTGAGAAAAGATGTTGAAGAGTTCCTCAGAAAATGGAATGACACCCCTTGTTCATGGATAGGAAGAGCAAACATTGTGAAAAAGGCCATTCTCCCAAAAGTGTTATACATATTTAATGCAATCCCAATGAAAATACCACTAACATACCTCATAGATCTTGAGAAATCACTCCTAAAATTCATCTGGAATCAGAAGAGACCTAGAATAGCAAAGGCAATTGTAAGCAGCAAAGGCAAGGCAGGAGGCATCACAATCCCTGACTTGAAGTTATACTTCAAAGCTACTGTAATAAAATCAACATGGTATTGGAATAAAAACAGACCTGAAGATCAAAGGAATAGACTAGAAGATACAACTACAAACATACTCAACTTCCTTATCTTTGATAAAGGGGCCAAGCATGTTCACTGGAAGAATGATAGTCTCTTTAATAAATGGTGTTGGAAAAACTGGCTAATCATATACTGAAAACTAAAACTAGACCCATGCGTGTCACCATGTACTAAACTAAAATCCAAATGGATCAAAGATCTAAATATTAAAACAGAAGCACTAAATCTGTTGGAAGACAATGTAGGTAGAAATCTTGAAGACATAGCGGTAGGTAGAGAATTCATGAACAAGAAATCAAACCACACATGAAATGCTTTACAGAATCAATAACTGGGATCGTGTCCTACTAAAAAATATTTGCATGTTGAGAGAAATCTCCAGCATAGTGAAAAGAAAACCTACAAATTGGGAAAAAGTCTTAGTGAACTGTCCCTTAGACAAAGGACTTCTGTCTAGAACATATAAAGAATTAAAAAAAAAATCAGATCCTCAAAATTCAAAGACCCGATCCAAAAATGGGCATCCAAGATGAATGCACATGTCTCAGATGAAGAAATACAAATGGCAAATAAATACATGAAAAAATGTTCCTCATCCTTAGTCATTAGAGAAATGCAAATTAAAACCACACTGAGATTCCATCTCACTCCAGGAAGAATGGCTAAGGTCAGTCTGGAGATTCCTCAAAAAGCTGGGATTGGAAGTCCCATTTGACCCAGCTATTCTACTTCTGGGCATATTCCCAGAAGAACTGAAAACATCATACCACAGTGATACATGTGCACCCATGTTTATAGCAGCACAATTTGTAATAGCCAGATCTTGGAAACAACCTAAATACCCATCAACTGAGGAAAGGATAAAAAGATTTGGTATTTTTATACAATGGAATACTACTCAGCTATAAAAAATGATCACATTAAGAGATCGGATGCAACTCAAGACCATACTCATAAATGAAATATAGCAAACTCACATGTGTAAATACCATATAGTCTCCTTAGTGTAAGAAATGGTAAAAGTACATAAGATACAAAAAAAACTCAATAAATAAAGTGAAACGATAAGAATCAGCTTAAAGGGGAAAATAATATCTCAGGGAAAATGAGGAAAAAGAAAAAGGAAGGGAAAATATCTAAAATTATATAAACATACTTAGGATAACTAAGATGATAATGCTACAAATTCTGTAAGTTCTTGGAACCAAATAGTTAACATTCATAGGGTTGGAACAATTGTGCATATTTTTGCATGGTGATCTAAGGAACTCTTAAAGATCATTATGTAAAATAACAACCCTAGTTACGCTCATACCACCTTGTTTTGAAGGCATATATTGTCAATGTTTTGGGCTCTTTGCTATTGTTATTTATTTTTCTTTTTTGTTTTGTGTTTTTCTAGGAATTTGTTTTGTTTTATTTTGTTTTGTTTTTCTCTCTAACACAGAAATCATAAGCATAGGTATACATGTAGAGAATCATACATGCGTAGAACTTTTCCTAAACAACCTTTGAAAATTGATTATATAATGAACAATGAAATGAACAGCTGCTTTTTTTTTTTTGCATTTTTTGGGGGGAGTACCAGGGATTGAACTCACAACCGCATGCTTGCAAGGCAGGTGCTTATGCCGCTGAGCTAAATCCCCAGCCCCCTAAAAGCTACTTTGAAGAAAAAGAGACACTAAGGTACCCAGTGCTGATTTTGTAGCAACATGCTGTGAAGTCCAGCAATATTATTATTCTTTATTCAGAGTGATTTTAGTCTGTTTTGTATTGTTTAATTTCAACATACATGAAGGTGTGGATAGTTATTTTGAAGATTACAAGAGACATTATGGTAGCCATTGGTAACTTCTGTATTTTCTGGTTTTGAAGACCATCATCCTGCTCTGATCAGTGTAATACTATTTTGTTTTGTATGAATTCATTGTGTGTGAAGACATGGACAACACATAATCATATTGTCTTTTATTTTTAGAAGAAAACAAAAGACAATATGACAGACCCTGAAGATGTCCTGTTGTCTTGCTTTGAAATTTGTGTCTCTTATATTGTTTTCTTCTGATCTGTTTTGTTCTGTTTTGCTATGTTTAATTTTACCCTCTTTAAAATAAAATTTAAAAAAATAAAGTGATATTGGAAAAAAATAATGACAGTAGTCAAGGGCATTTGGATTACTTCCAGAGAACATTAGAACTGGAGTCAATAAGAAATATGTGTAAAGACAGGTTGTTAACTAAAAAGTACTCTTTCAGGCTCTGCTTAAGCATGCCACACTTCCAGTTTTTACTGCCTGAGTATTCTTGGAATAGATGTCTATCACCTATAATATAATAATACTTATAGTAGCCTACTTTTATCTTGAGAAGTTCCATTCCAGTGAGTTATGGGTCTAGTATGATTTACTTGAGATAACGTTTATTTGTTTTCTAAATGTCCAGTGGAAAATAGAATGAATGTAAAGTTTAGGAAGGAAATATCCTATAGAGCATTTTTGTATGATATGGCTTTTAAAGCTATAACAAGGTTTCCTTGAAAGAAGGTCTTTACCAAATTACATGGGTCCATCATGGGTCTCAGTATAAGAAATTAATATGTTAAAACCCACAAGTTTGGGTAGAACTTTTGCTCCCTTTATGAAAACTGTAAATATTTTCTTCAGATAAAACACTGGGAAATCAGTTAGTCAGTTGTGGAAAATAAAAACACCATTGCTGTAAATTTTTCTCATAAAATGAACAGTGGGAGATGGGTTGAATGCAGCATGTTAAGCAGCCTCACTAAAAGCATTTATGGTGTGTTTAAATGTCTCAGTACTAAGGTAATGAGAATGTGTAGGAGATAATTGGAAGAATTTGTTATACAATTCAACTTTTATAACTAGTGCATCTTGCTGTGACACAGAAACTATCAGCTAAAAATATGTTCATTTCATGTGTTTCATTGTGTTGTGGAAGTTTACTAGTTGATGTGAGTGAGTACTGACATGAAGTATATTTTTATAGATTTTGGTTACTTTCCAAAATATTTAAGGCTTGAAAATGCAGAATAGACTTCAGAGCATAGAGGACTAAGGTGGAAATGGATTTGTTTTTAGAAAATCTTGAATATGAATAAAATAATGATGTTGGGTGAGAAGGTAAATGTTTACTTGAGTGAAAATTTAGGTCATGTGTCATTAGAATTACAACTAGTTGTTGCTTTCCCTTGTTTTCTTGTCTCAGACTAAAAGGTAAGCAAGGCCAATCTCAGAGCTCAACCTGAGACATTTGTGGCATTTTCCACATTTTCAAGTTATTGATACATGTAAAATAAGTACATTGTATATCATGAACATTCTGCTCTATCTTTCCCAGGGAGATGTGAAATTAACTTTAAAGTTTGCTAAAATCTAAAGAAAAAAATGGGATTATCTCAGAGCACAAAATCTTGGCCATAAATCATAAAGACTGATACTATAAACACAGTTATGGAGTATATCATAGAATTAAAAAAAGTCTTACTACATAGTGTATAGTGACAATTTTACATATTTTAGAAATTAACCATGGGTCATTGTACAGTTATGTGACACAGTATGCTCTGGGAGAGCTAAAAAGGCCTTTTGTAGAATGACCAGAACAGTAAAAATATTATATGGAACAGTAATTATATGGCACTTGAAATAAATTGTTCCATAGAGAATAATAATATTGAGATGGTACAGGAAGTACTTCTAACATTTTTTCAAATATATTAAATGTTTGCCTTTTATTTCTTTCCTTTCTAGTATCATAGCAAAATTACAAAATGTAATAATGTAATTGAGATTAACATTTCAACTGCTGATATTATCAGTTGCTATTTAGAATTTTAGTTTTGAAACAGTATTTCTTTTAAAAATCCATTCAGACTTTTTGTTCTGTCCTAGTAGTCTTTAACCATCAAAAAAATGGAAAAATGGTTGTTGAATGTTATCAATGCACACTATATACATAAATGGAAATATCACACTGAATCTCAATTATGTTCATTTAATATGCATTAATAAAAATAAACATTTTAAAAATCAGGTTTATTATGGACACACTTTATTTATTATTCCTCTAGTCAGATTATCCTTTCTTACCTCCAATACTTTGCATTTCTTAGTATTTAATAGCAAATATATATATACATATGTAACTTCCTAATAAAATGTAATTAAGAAAGTATATATATCAATGTGAAAGAAGAATGTCTTTTTCTTCAAATCAAAGGAAGAAGAAACATTGTGGACATATAATACATCAACTCAGAGCAGATGGGTGAAAGCAGATGTATTAATACCAGAAGGTCTGAAGACATTTAAGGTATAAAAGGAAATAAACAAGTATTTTTAATCATAAGTTTCAATTTTAGTTTTGAAGTAATGAATTTATTATCAACTACTAAATTTAAATTTGCATATAAATTAATATAGATTTGTATGTCTGGGGAGAGTAGTAATTACATACACCTGGCCCTTAGCAGACTACATTTCCCATGAACAGAGGAACCAGTGTGTCTACTTTTATCAAAGCTGTTTCTTTGTCTATGCGTTCTTGTGTAGCAATTCAAGATCCTTGCTTTGCACAAGAGAAGCAACATTTATTATGAATATGATAAATGGTAAATTGATGTTTAAAATCTGTGAAATATATATGTAAATATTCTGAATGCACTTGCTCATGCCTTTTTAACACTTGGATAAGTGTATCTATACTAAGATGCATTTGAAACATACATATGCCCAGAGAAACTAAATGAATGCTGTCTCTTAAAATATTAACTTGAGGTTTTGTGTTTTATATAGCATATAAAAAATATAGGTCTATTTATGCTTGGGTGTGAGTTTTAAAAGAGACTGGCTTTATGGATGGCGTATGAAACAAGTTTCATCCTTTATGTTAGAGTTCATACATTTTCCAGATGTTAAAGGGAAGAATTATCAAAACACTGATATGTAGACCCTTAATATTCCATATACTTGTAAGCTTGAAATCTTGAGCCATAGAAATTTTGAGGCAAACTTGAAGTTTAAATCACATTAAATATTTCTGAGTTAATACTTTAACACTATTTTAATTCATTTATAAGCTGGCACTCATCTTTATAACTGAAGATTAAAGTTTATCTTGTTATTGACTCAAAAATAAAATAAAATGTAAAGAGTATAAATTTGGGATTTATTACCAGTTTCTAAATGCATATGAAATGTAATTAACTTTTCCCTAATGACAGACTTTTGAGGTATAAGTTAAACTCACCAATTTTTGAAACCCTACTATTTCTGCATATTTCACTTTTCGCTGTTTCAAATATATGTTGCTATCAGCCCAATAATTTTGAAATACAGGATACTGATTATGGGAAAAGTAAACAGCAGTGTATACAGTGTTCTTGTCATTAGAAATGATTTAAACTTAATATTATCTTCATAGCTTTTGTTTTTTATTGGTATATCTTTTCAATACATAATGATTATTGTGCTTATGGGGATTTTGTACATGTACATGACACATTTTAATTCTTTTTTAAACTTTTTATCTCTCTACTTTCCCCTCCTTTTATTTCTTAATTATCACTCCATATGAGAAATATCTAACTCGCTATTTCTTATTATGTATCCTTTATTTGGCTATTTATATTTTGTGTTTCTCATACGGAGAAACCATGTGACATTTAAGATTGTGTGACTGATTAATTTCACTTAACATTATGGTCTCAAGTTACATCCATTTTCCTACAAATGACTTGTTTACCTTCTTCAGTAGAACAGCAGTACTTTATTATGTATATATACCATATTTTCTTTATTCATTCTTCTGCTGATGGGCATATAGGCTGCTTCCAGGATTTATCAATCATGAGTTGTGCTACTATCAACAATGGGTGTGCATGTATAACTATAGTATGATGTCTTTATCTCTTTGGGAAGGTGCCTAGAAGGGGAATAGCTGAATCAAATGGAATTTCTTGATTTTGTATTTTGCGGAATCTCCATACTGATTTTCATAATACTGGTTCCTTTCCATCAACAATTTGTAAGGGTTTCTCTTTTGTGAAGCTTCACTAGCATGTATTATTGTTTCATTTTTATATAATAGCCAAACTTTCTGGAGTAAATGGTATTTTAATTTTGTATTCATTTAATGACCAAATCCTATATTTATTGGTCATTTGTACTTTAAGAAGTATCTATTCACTTCATTTTCCCATTTTTTGAATGGTCTTTTATTTTGGGGGTTCTAATTTTTTGAATTCTTCATATATATTCTAGATATTAGTCCTCTGAAGAAATTCTTGTGCAATTCGGGTTCTGTTTAGAAAGTCCTTGCCTACCTATGACTTCAAGAATTTAGTTTCTTTAATTTTCAGCTGATTAAATGTTTCCGTTTCAACTTTTAGGTCTTTTATCCACTTTGATTTTAGTTCAGTACATAGTGAGAGATGTGAGTCTAGATTCATTCTTTTGCATGTTGAGTGTAAACTTTCTTAGAACCATTTGTTAAAGAAGTTGTCCTGTTTCCAGTGTATATTTTGGCTCCTTTGTCAAAGATCAAATAACTGAATGTGCCTGGGCTTGATTTGGTACTATTTGTTCCAATGACCCATGTGTCTGTTGTTTGCCAGTACCATGCTGTTTTTAGCATTGCAGTTTTATAATATAACTTCAGATCTGAAATTGTGATGCCACCTCCTTTGCTCTTTTTACCCAGGATTGCTTTTGCTATTCTCAGCCCCTTCTGGTTCCATATGAACTTTAGAATTGTTTTCTATAGTTCTGTGAGCAATGCTGCTGGCATTTTGATTTGATTTGTCATTGAACCTGTATGCCACTTTTGGAAGTATGGTCATTATGATTATATTGGTTCTGCCTATTCAAGAATAGGATTGCTGTTTTACATTTTCCAACATCCTTTTTCTTTTTCAGTCTTCTTTTTCAGAGTATATAGTTTTCATTGTAGAGGTCTTTTACAATTTTGGTTAATTTCTAAGCACTTATTTTTTATTGATACTATTGTGATGTTTCTCTGATTTCTTTCTCAGTGAGCTTATTATCAGAGTGTAAGAACACCACTTATTTTTGTGTGTTAATTTTGCATCCTGCTGCATTTCTGAATTTGTTTATTCTAGGATTATTTTGGTGGAATTTGAATCTTCTCTATAGAGAGAGGATTATGTCATCTGCAAGTAATAGTTGAGTTCATCCTTTCCCATACATATCCCTTTGGTATTTTTCTTGCTTGATCGCTCTGACGATATTTTGAAGACTGTGTTGAATAGGAGTGCTGAGAGTGGACATCCTTATCTTCTTCCTGACTTTAGAGGGAAAGCTTTCAGTTTTTCCCCATTTAATATGATGTTGGCAGTAGGTTTGTGATAAATAAGTTTATCAGGTTGAGATATGTTTACTCTATACGTGTTTTTTCAGTGTTGGTATCATATATCGATGTTGGATTCTTTCAAAGACTGTTAGTGGGGCTGTGGATTTAGCTCCTGCCTGGCAAGTGCAAGGTTGTGAGTTCAATCCCCTGTACAAAAAAAAAAAAAAAATTCTATATCATTTGAGCTGACCCCGTGATTTTTGCCCTTGCTTCTATTTGGGAGATGTGTTACATTTACTAATTTGCATATGTTGATCCATCCTTGCATCCTTGGAATGAAGCCTAGTTGGTCATGATGTGTGATCTTTCTGATGATTTCTTGTGTTCTTTTTCCCAGTATCTTGGTTGAAGATGTTTTCATCTATGTTCAGTAAGGACTTTGGGCCACTGGTCTCTCTCTCTCTCTTTTTTTAGGGGGAGAGGGTGGATCCTTGTCCAGTTTTAGGATCAGACTAATGTTAGCTTCCAGGAAAGACTTTGGGAGTACACCTTCCCTTTCAGTTTTATTAAAAAGCTTGAGTATTAGTGCTATATCATCCCTAAAGTTCTTGTATTCCATATCCAGACTACTTAGCTGGTAGATTTTTAAATTTTTGCTTCAATTTTATCATCTACTATTTGATTAGTAGGGGTTTTTGTATGTTCTCAGTTCAATATTGATAATTCATATAAATCTAGGGATCTTTGCATTTCTTCTAAGTTGTTCAACTTATTGGTGTACAGATTTTCAATATAGTTGATAGTAATTTTCTGGGTTTCAGTGGTATCTGTTGTGATTCCACCTTTTTATTTCTGATTGCATTCATTTGTGCATTTTCTTTGCTTTTTTTTTTTCTGTGAGATTGGATAAGAGTTTGTCTATTTTATTTATTTTTGTGAAGAACCAGTTCTATGAGTCATTGATTCTTTATAGTGCTTTTTTAGTCCTAATTTCAGGGATACCTACTCTTAAATTTATCATTCGTTCCTTGTACTGATTTTGTTTTTCTAGGACCATAAGGTGTATCATTATCATTTGGTTATTTATCTAGGTTTAATCTGGTTTTTATTTCTGGGCCTGGGCATTCACAGATATGAGATTTCCTTGTAGCACTGCTTTCATTGTGTCCCATAAGTTTGGTTAATGTTATACTGGCACACATTTTCTTCTGGTAAGAATACTTATGTATGGCACAATTTTAATTCCTTTTTCTATTTTTTTTATTTAAAGAGAAAAAAACAGAAAAAGGATAGAAATATTGCAGAAGTTCAAGAAAATAAGATAAACAGTAAGAAATCACTAGTTGATATATTACATATTGTTCTTTTAGAAATACTTTTTCAAGTTACAAAATTAAAGCACACAAAGTAGGCACTAAAGCAGTGAGACTGCAAACAGATCCGTTCAACAATCTGACAAGAACCTAAAAATATGGTCATCAATCCCACACATCTAAACATACATGCATCTATATCTTTTATAGTGCTTCCTATTTCCTCTTTTTTACAATAGCAATTATACATTTTTAAAATTTTATTTAAAGAGAAGAAAAAAAAGCAAAACAGAAAAAAGGGTAGCAACAATACAGAATTCTAAAACAAAGAAAGAAAAAGAAAGAAAAAAAAGGAAAATGAGAAAAAAACCAATAAGAAATCACTGGTTTATAAATTACATATTGTCACCTTGGATGTAGTTGTTCAAGTTAAAGAGTTAAAGGGTACATAGTAGACAAACAGTCAGACTACAAACAGTTCTGCTCAAAGATCTAACAAATATTGAGCAATATGGTCACCTATTTTACACACTCAAACATACATGCAGTTATATCCCTTAGAGCACTTTCTTTTCCTCTCTTTTTTACAATAGCAATCACACATTTTGGTTTTATTACACTTATAGTTCTTATTTACTTTTTACACTAGAGACACAATATGATATTTATAAATATGATTCTTATTTATTTCACTAATGAGGATAGTCTCAAGTTGTCTCCATTTGCCTATGAAGGCCTCAAGATCATCCTTTTTTATAGCTGAGTAATATTCCATTGTATAAAAATGCCACATCTTTTTCATCCACTCTGCAGTTGATGGGC
>PVLA01002584.1:85432-260505 GCA_004027455.1 Hydrochoerus hydrochaeris | reverse complement strand
GCCACTTTCTTCTTTTATCTCACTGGGCTGAAATCAGTATCACTTGTCAGGTTGGGCTCCCTCTGGAAGCTTTAAGGAAGAGCTTCTCCTAGATTTTCAAGTTTCTAGTGTCTGCAAGTGCTCTTTGATTTGAGGCCTCATCACTCCAGTCTGCAGGTGTCATCTGCTGGCTTTCTAGTCTGTGTGTAAGATCTCCTTTTGTCTACCTCTTATGACATTTCAAGTGATTGTTTTCAAGACCTATCAGATAACCCAGGATAATCTCTCCATACCAAAATCTTTAACTTACTGACATCTGCAAAGGACTTCCCCCATTTTTTTCATATAATATTCAGATGTTCTAGTGGTTAAGACATTAGGATGTGCGGACTTTTTCCATCCTACAACAGATGAAGATCAACAAAACAGAATTTCCTTCTCATTCTCCTTGGCAGTCATTCTCTGGCCCTTGCGTAAGGATAAGCATCTTACGCATGGTCCTCTCTCTTCATCAGTGGATCCAAGCAACCCATCATAGGAAATATTTGGAAAAGAAAATTGTGTCTGTTGTGAACACAAAGAGACATCTTCTTATCACTATTCCTAAAATATTAGAGTGTAACGACGATTTACATATCACATTGTTTTAAGTATTATAAAGTAGTTTAGAAATAATTTAAATATACAGGAGGCTGTGCATAATTTATATGCAAATGCTACATCATTTTATTTAAGATACTTGAGCATTGTAGAATTTTGTATTTGTTGAGATCCTGGAACCAAACCCTCAAGGATACTGAGAAATGACTGTAGCTAGTAGATCTGACTGGTAAATCTTTCCATTTGACAGAAGACTGAGACTCAAGGACCAATTGCAAAGGAAGCAAATGCAAGACTCTGGGGACAAGTGAAACTGGTGTTCAAAGCTGGGTCTCTGATATGCTCCTTATGTCCCACAAAGATGAGGGTAACTAACTGCTGTGTGGGCGCCACCTAGTGTCCCTATAAAGTAATCGTTCAGGGAATCCACCACCCTATCAGTCCAGGGAGAGAACCATGGAAAATTCTGGTCTCAGAGAGAGCTGGCTTTAAACTTCACTGACTGAGTGACCTGGGACAAGTCACTTCTCCATTTAACCTTAACTAAAATGAAAATAAGGCAGAGTTGTAGAGAGGATCTTGATGAAGTGCCCCACCATGCATGTAAACTGGGAATAGCTAGAGGGCATTGAAAAGAGCATTGTTTGCAGTTCAACAGGCCTGGATTTGTTAAAAATCAAAAACAAACAAAAAATTTTTGTGCATGTGCTGTATGCCAGGCACTGTTAGGAATGTAGAGATGTGGCAATAAATAAAACAGACAATATTCACAGTTTCATGCAGTTAACACTCTAGCATTGCAGTTTTTTAGTCAATCACTCATTCATTTACAAATATATTTCTGATACTATATGTGCCAGGGACTTCCTAAGCCATAGGCACAGAAATTATTCAATCTTTCTGGAACCTAGGAACCAGAAGAAAGAGGGCTGAGCAAGAACAGATCCAAGTTTGTGGGTCCTAAAACTTACACAACTTATTGTACTCCTTAAGAGAAAGATATAGCTGCGTATGGCGGTACATGCCTGTTATCCCAGGGGATGGGGGTGGAACTCTGAGGCAGGAAGATTACAAGTTCAAGGACAGGCTGGGCAACTTATCAAAATCTTACCTCAAAATGAAATTGAAATGGTTAGTGACCTGGATCAGTGATAGAGTGCTTGCCTGGCATGTGTCAAGCCCTTCATTCAATCCTTAGTACCATGAGAAACAATACAGTCATGAATGCAGAGAAAAGTTAGAATGAGTTTTTTTTTAGAATGAGAAAAATAACAAATTATGAAATTTTAAATCTGACAAATATCACAAACTTTATACAATCTAGAAAGGTAGCAAATATTTTACCAATAAACTGTGTGGCCTGGGTCTATAATTATTTTCTGTATATTTTTGTCGTAAATTCTTTGCTCATTTGGTTATAAGTCAATGACTGTGTAATATTATTTTCTATAAAGAGACCAGGGAGATAATTCAGTCATTCTACCAAGTTGATTAACTTTTTAAATGGGCAGTTAAATAATTCTTTAATTTGCAAAGCTCCATGCCATGTAAATTTTTAGGATTAGTATCAAATTTGGGGAAAACCTTTTAGTTTTTTCATATACAGCCTCGAAGTCTTACTGCACAATAACTAATTTTAAATATTCTTTCAGTTGACAGTACAATAATCAGTTTATTATTGGTAACATCTTATGAGTTGTATATTATAGTGATGTTTTATGAGTTCTATGTTTTATTCATCAATTGTCAATATTTCATATAAGATACTAGGGAAAATTAAATTGTTTCCAATTCATTTATATAATTAATTGCTTTTAATTAGATTATTAAATAATCCAAGAGTCTATTCATTATTTGGTTTCACAACATAGCTGTTCCTCTTAAAGAATTATTACTTTGTTATGATCTACAGAACATTTCAACTGTAGGCATCAGAAATCACTGAAGTAAATATACCAAGTAAGACATGACCCAACACAAAGAGATCCTGCAACATGCGTTTTCCAAAATGGATGCCCTAACTTTTCATAGTACTATCACATGTTTATGCTCCACACACAAGACTGATATGTTTTGGTTTGTGCAGTTTCTGTAAGAAGGGTAGAAAAAACATGGAGTGCATTTATAACTATATATGCTGCATTGCCAGAGATTTTAGGAGAAAAAATTGCTTAAACTGAGCTTTGATGAGAACCGAATCCTTTGTGTTGTCAGACACTTAATATGTCTGATGATTGGAAGAATTTTCCATAGACTAGTTTTCGATTTTCCTATTTCTATGAGCACTATATATACTCCTGAAGCTGGGTACTAACATGGTTTATGGCTCTGCCTCCTCAGTCACATGGAGGGTGAGTCAGTTTGGGGGGCAGTAGCCATGTTCCTGGAAGCCTTTCCTGCACTGAGATGGATAGGAATGACAACCATGCAAGGAAGTGACCATGGACCATATAAATAGATCTTTCTAAACCTAAGTTAAACATACTCTTAACTCTGCCTTAGCTGCATCCTTTAGGTACTCCATTGCCATTATGATAGATGGAGTGGAAAGAGATATCACTCTTAGAGAATCACAGCAAAACATCTTATTTCTGCAAAGTTTAAAGAGACACATGGTTATGTGAACACACTGATGTTTCTCCCAGCCCCTTAGATGGGGTCATACAAAAAGCATTGTGAAACCGAAGATCATTAAGGTAAACACTTAAATGAAGCCATAATAGTAAGTATGGGGGAGATTATATGGGACCTTGTAAATTGTTTAAAAGGGGTTACAGGAAGGCTTTAAAGAAGGAGATTAAATAATTTTCTAGCTAGTAAATGGAAGTGACTGGACTGCATCATAAGGATATTCAGGGATCGTATGGAAAAATTACGTTCGGCAGTGGAACACGGCTCTTAGGCCCCGCCCTTGCCTCGTTTCACGAGTGTCGCAGGGTGCCAGTAGGGCTCCGACTGAACACCATAGTCTGCGCGCCGGGCTCGGGCGCCCCGCCCCTTACTCACCGCCCTGCCTATCCACCCCGTTCCTCGTCAGCCACAGCCCTAGTCCCGCCCTACGCCGGCTCACCAAGCCCCCTCCTCTCGGCACGCCCTATTTAAGCCACACCCAGTTCCCGCCCCCAAACCACGCCACGCCCCCACTGCACACAGAGGACGCCTGGCGGCGCTGGAGTTCTCTGCCTCACACCTGACTCGAGCTGTGGGCGCCTTCTCCCAGCGCTGGCTCTGGCGCGTCTCTCCTCAGGCTCTACGTTGAAAGTAGGGTTCAGCCTGGGAGACCGGGCGGGCCGCGAGGGCAGGAGGTGGGTCGAGTGATGGAACTGCGGGCACCCACATCCCGGCACGCGCCGACCCCAGCTCCTCACGGCCACCTCAGCTCGCAGCGCCAGCCACACAGACCCGGCCTGAGGGAGCCCTCGGGATCCCTTTGCGCGCGCCCTCAAGGCCACCCCTCTGGCCTCAGTTTCCTCTTGAGGTGTTGGGCTGTGGAGGGAGCCCTTGGCCCTGACAACATTCCCCCCGCCCCCGCGTTGTTACCAGCTCTGGAAGCTCGCAGCGCCTCCGGTTCCCGCCCCTCGCGCGGTGCTAGCCGTCCCGAAAAGTCTCGACCTCTTGGCTAGGCTCGCTCCCCGCGCTCCTTTCCGCGCCCGCGCGGCCCAGCCGCCTACTCTGCGCCCCTGCCTCCCACCCTCACCTGCCGTCCCCACACCCGCACCCCAGGCCGCGCCGTCCCTGGCTCCTACTTTCTGTCTCATCCTGACGTATATTGACAGGAGTGTGTGTGTGGTGGAGTAATGTGTGCTCGGGTATATTAAATCACAAGGCTTAGGTTTTGAGGGGTGTGTGTGTGTGTGTGTGTGTGTGTGTGTGTGTGTGTGATATTTGGAAATTAAACCTAGGACCTTCACCCCTCAGCTAAATCCTCAACTTTCCTGCCCCATAGAGGATCTCGCTAAATTGCTGAATTGACCACGCTGGGCTAGAGCTTGTGATCCTTCTGCCTCAGTCTCTCAGAGTATTGGAGATCACAGGTATGCACCACCCCACCCCTTAAGGATATTACATTAAAAGTACTGGCACGCGGGGTGAAAAGCGATTTTAGAAAGTAAATTGAATATTATTCCAAGATACCAAAACATACGCAGTAGAAAGAAGAAAAGTGGAGCCAGTGTAAGGCACAAACGATAAACATCAAAAATCTCTAGCTGTCTCATGGGGGAATGTGGTTTAGTCGATTGCATAACCTTTAATTTGGGCGCAATGATTTGATTCTCGTGGTAGAAATGGGTACTGATCACATTTTTCATTGTGACTGCCTTTGTTTTTGTGTTCATTTTGGCTCAGTGTTCCTTTATCAAAAGTTTAAATAGAAATTTTCATAGCGGCAGTTTAAAGTTACTTATATGTAAGCAATAATTTTATTCTTCTCTAGGGGTCAACCAAAGTATTACAAAATATCCCTTCTCATTTGTAGCTTCCTCATAAAGCCTTAATTTTTTAAAGTAGTACATTTTAAATGTACATTGATTTCTTCTATTTTAAAATGAAGATTTTCTCATATCGTTTTTTCAAAACATTTGAATTTGATTCTTCTTTCTTTTCTTGGTCTTCTGATTCTTTTTCTAGTTTCTTGATTTTTTTTCTTTTTTAGTTCTTGACTTTATAGTCATGTGGAATTCTGTTATTTTTAACTTCAAAAAATTATATTGTTAAATAAATCAGAGCATCTTGACGAGAACAACGGCATTCAACACGAATATGAAAGTGATACTTCTCAAATTCTTAACCTTATTCCATACTTTGTCTGCCTTTTCTTATCCTTTCCTATTTCTGATTCCTATTTTTCAGCCTTCCTCTTTTATTTATTTAACCATACTCGGTTAAAAAAGAATGGAAATCCTACATAGGATAAAATAAAGAAAACCTGAGAGAGATCCTCTGTTACGATCCACTTACGAGATTGATGAGCTTCCGGCTGTACTAACAGGGCTCACTGTTATGATCCATTTAAACTAGGTGTGACTCACAGTCTGCTAGGGCTCCCTTATTCATTTAAGTATAAAGACTATCTTTTTTACAAGAAAATACTCTGAATTGAATAATATATTAAATTAGGTGATCTGAATGTTATTTTATAGAATTTAAAACTGTGTTCATGAAATATTACTGAAAGATTTTATATATATTTGGAGCCCAGAATCAAACTCAGGACCTGGTGCTTACCAAGCAGGTGCTATACCACTGAGCTATATCACTGGCCCTAAATATATTTTTGTGTTCTTTCTAGTTCATTAAGTATAACTAAGGAATACAGGCAACATGTTCTACACCCATGTGCTTATGAGTAGGCGAGGGCCACTGGCCAAAATATGGCTTGCTGCTCACTGGGAGAAGAAACTCACAAAGGCCCATGTATTTGAATGTAATCTAGAGATAACCATTGAAAAAATTATTTCACCTAAGGTATGTTACTGATTAAAATGTTAATTTGTATTCCCATAACTTGTGTAGAGGAAAGGAATTTAAATACATTTATATTGTTAAATAAATTTCCAAGACAAAAATAAATAAATAAATTTCCAAGACAATTGTACTTCTCAGATTGTCTTTTAATGCCTTACAGCAATTATTGTCTGAACATAAATATATATATTGGGTTCTATTGGTTATTTGTTCATGTATTTATCATAAATTGACTGAAGCCTGAGGTATAAAGGTTGTTTTATATATATTTTGTAAACTATATTTATATAATCTATATTTATATATTTTGTAATTAATACTTCTAGAAAATAATGAATGAGGAGGATAGAAAAAAGATTGATTATAAACTTTAAAAATAACATCATAAAATACTTGTTCATTCATTATAAAACTATAAACTAGCTATCAGGATTTGTATTAAAATATTATCTTAATATTTTTATAGTTTAAGTAGTCACTTGCTTGAGAGAAGGAAGAATCATAGTTAAAAGATTACTGTATGTTAGACACTGTTATTAATATTTATTAATTTATTTAATCCTTCTTAAAAGTTCTTTGGTTTCTTTTATCCCAGCAAAGTGGTAGTTAGCATTAACTCTTCACCGTGTTCTTTTATTTGTTTGTTTTGTGTTATTTTGTTTTGTTTTGTTTTGTTTTGTTACTAAGGATCAAACTCACGACCTTGAGCCTGCCAGGTAGGGGCTTATGCCACTGAGCTAAATCCCCAGCAGCATTAACTCTTAAATTGTTCAAATTTAAATTTAATTCTTGCTTCATCACTTAATAGCTATATTACTTTGGATTTGCCACTTAATATATCTGAGTAGATAGATTTTTTTCTTTTATGAATAGACATTGTTGTCAAAGTTAAATAAATTAATGTATGAAAAGTTGTTAGGACATTGACTGGTCCAAAATAAATTGTATCCATTTTTATTAAACTGAGGTCCATGAAAATTATTTGACTCAACCTCAGCAACTGAGCTAAGGCTTAAATCCCAGTCTGCCTGACTACAGAATTTATATTCTTCCTGCAATATTCATAATAGTATATGGCACTTAAATGCCATTTTAGATCATTTTTATGAAATAAGCAAAAAAAAGTTAATCATTTTACAAGGAGAGATAAAATTTAAGTGACTTACTTTAAGAATAAGGAATATCATTTTCAAAGAGAGGAAATTCTTATAATTTCAGTAATTTACAAAGAAGATTTATGAAACTAATTTTTATTCTAATTTTAAAATTATTGAAAGGTGAAAATTGCACTTCGAACTTCAGGACACCTTCTTTTGGGAGTTGTTCGAATCTATGATAGGAAGGCAAAATATCTTTTGGCAGACTGCAGTGAAGCATTTCTTAAAATGAAGATGACATTCCGCCCAGGTACACATGCAATCTTAGTTTGTCTCTGTCTTCTTGGTTCCCTTTTGCATGTTTAGTTGGGTGGAGCCTTTCAGTTGGCAGTAAATTGTAATTCAGGTGATTATAGTGCATGATTGAATCGAAGTTTCCATCATTAAGGATAAATTCCATTATTTCCCTTACTCTTTTCCTATGTTTGCAGGAAAAGGTTTTGCTTTCTAAAATTTGTCATGTTCTTATGTATTGCATAAGAAATAGGATTAAAGCCACAACTTATATAAAAAAAAATCTGGTATTCCATTTTTTTTCTTTTTTTTTTTTAATCAGTACCGGGGATCGAACTCATTCATAACCGCGCACTTGCAAGGCAGGCGCTTATGTCGCTGAACTAAATCCCCAGCCCCTGGTATTCCATTTTAATGAATCATTTAGTTTGTCGAATCTGTTTTGTTTTATGAATGAAATTAGAAATAGTATAAGTAACAAAACAAATATCGATAGTTGGCATTTTTTCTGATATTTCTTTTTTTTTTTTTTTTTTTTTTTTTTTTTTTTTTTTTTTTTTTTTTTTTTTTTTTTTTTTTTTTTTTTTTTTTTTTTTTTTTTTTTTTTTTTTTTTTTTTTTTTTTTTTTTTTTTTTTTGTACCAGGGATCGAACTCTCTACTGCACGCTTGCAAGGCAGGCACTTACGCCACTGAACTAAATCCCTGGCCCTTTTTTTATAATTCACAAGACTTAAGTTATATGCTGTTTATGAAATACTATCAGAATACCTGAACATGCCAAAATGCTAGAAAGTTATGTGTCATAAATATAATGCTTTCAAAATACAATGTATATAGTATTTGTTCCACTTTTAAGACATTCATCATTTTCCATGTTGGGTCATGGCTATTTAGGCTTTCTGCTTCACTAATCTTTAGGCTTTCACTAATCTTTAGGCTTTCTGAAGGAAGCATTTTTGTTGTGTTCACTTTCTGAATCTCTTATGGTATCTGTTATGGTGCCTTGCACATACTATTCCCTCAGTCAACTTTTGTTGAATCAGGATTGACAAAGGTTTTTTTTATCTTTTTTATTTTAAAATATTTCTACAATATCTAGTTAAATTTATGTCAAGATTCATCTGTTCACTTATTATTTCACTTATATATTCCACAAATATTTATTGATCTTATACTTTGTGTCAAACATACTGATAGGCTCTGGCATATAAGATCAGACCAGGGCCAAGGGTTTAGCTCAGCAGCCTTAGTGTCTGCTTGGCAAACATGAGGTTGTGAGTTCAATCCCTGGTACCAAAAAAAAAAAAAATCAGACAAGGTAATAAGGTAACTTTCAGTCTGGTGAGAAAATCAAATAAGGAAAAAATTTTACAGACTGTGCTTGTGCTATGAAGGAAAATAATGAGAGCATTGCAACAAAATAACAGAGAAGTTTACTTTAGTTAGGAAAGTTGGGAAAAACCTTTCTGAGGGGATAGAATTTAACTTGAAAAGTAAGAAATATCCAGCCATGTAATAAGTTGCACATGGAATGGCATAACAGACAGGTGAAATGGCAAAAGTCTTTTGATGACAACATACTTGATTTTTTCAGGGAACAAAAGGGCTAGTATGTCTAGAGAAAGTACAGTGAGTGAGGAGGAGATTGTCCTCATGTGATGCTTGATATGTTGGCAGGGTGAGAAAGACCTCTTAGACATTTTGATTTTATTAAAATGTACTAGGAAAGTTGCTAAACTGTTTTATGAGAGGTATCTAATCAGTTTGCTTTTGGAAAATATTACTCTGTTTTATGGAGAAGGGACTGCAGAGGGACAGGAGTGAATAAATGAGACCAGTTAAAGAGACTAGCAAAGAGGTCCAATGAAAGAAAATATTTTGTTGAGATTTTCTTATTTTATACTGCATTATTACTTATTAAATGTGATTTTTTAATTTTTTTTCAGGACTGGTTGACCTCCCAAAAGAGAGTTTTGAAGCAGCTTACAATGCTATTACATTACCAGAAGAATTTTATGATTTTGACACCCAAAATATAAAGTAAATTATTGTTTACTTTCTTTCAGTTTGATTTTATTGATATTTTATTGTTTTCCTATTCAAATTTCAGAATAACAAGTGAAATGTAGCTAACAAGTGAAGAAGTACACATACAATTGAAAGATTTAAATTTAATGTGAAATTCCAAAGTGCACCAACAAAAATTTATCATTATATTCATCAAATATAATTTATAATATTGTCAGCATATAATATTGTCAGCATATGACAATATTATATTGAATATCCATTCAATAAATACTCATTGCATGCTTTTCCTAGGTCAGGCACTGTTCTCAGCATTGAGGAGATAGTGATGAATAAAACACAGTTCCTGGCCTCATAGATCATATATTTTAGTTGGAGTAGATTGACATTAAACAAACATATACTATATTGGGGCCAGGGATTTAGCTTAGCAGCACAAGTGCCTGCCTGGCAAGCATGAGGTCGTGAGTTCAATCCCTGGTACCAAATAAATAAATAAACAAACAAACAATATGCCAAGAAACAACTACATGATCTAGTATGAAGAAAAATTGAAAATAATGAATGGTCAGGAAAGGATTTTCTGATAAGAACAGAAATCTGAAGGAAATAAAAGAACCAATCATTCAATAATGTGAGTGAAAACTCCTAGCTAGAGCAAGTGGAAAGGTCTAAAACAGAACCTACTGGATGCTTTCAAAGAACAGCAAAGAGGCATGTGAGACTGGAATGGAATCAGTGAGGGGCTTGAGTGGTATATAAATGAAGTCAGAGAAGTAGCAGGAGGCTACAGTAAGACTTATTTTACTCAGAAAGGAAGCACAGGAGTCTTTGAATAGAGACTGGCTTGATTTCAACATGGTCTTTCTGGATTCTTACTATAAGGGGGAAAAGAGGAAGCAGGGAGCATGTGAGATTATTAGAAGTCCAGGTGAAAGAAGATAGAATCTGTGATCTGTTCTTACCTTCATCTTATCAAGGTGGTAGCAGTCAAATTATGGATATGTGTAAAAATTAGAACCAACAGGATTTGCTGCTGAATTGGATGTGAAGCTCTAAGAAGTAAAGAATGCCGTATGATTTTTGACATGAGAATGGAGTTACCACTTAATAAAATTGGGATCACTAGGGTATGGCAAATTTAAGAAGGGGCAAGAAAAGGAAGTAAGTTAGGTTTTGGAAATGACAGTTACACATCTATAATTGTCTGAATTATATGTTTCCCTAAATTCAGATGTTGAAACCTAATTCCAAAGGTGATATCTTTAGGTAATAGTTGGGTCACCAGGGCAGAGAACCCTCATAGATGGGATTAGTGCCCTTATGAAAGAGGCCTGAGAAACTTTCTACAACCTGAAAACACAGCAAGATGCTGTCTATGAGAAACAGATCCTTACCAGACACTAAATCTGCTGGAGCCTTGATCTTGGAGTACCTAATATCCAGCACTGTGTGCAGTGAAATGCTGTTGCTTGTAAATTGGTCGATTTAATTTATTTGTTACAGCTGCCCCAAAGCCTGGAAAGTTCAAAGTCAGGATACCAGCATATTCAGTGATGGGGGGTGGGGAGTCTGCTTCCTGGCTCATAGATAAAAGTTTTCTCACTATGCCCTCATACAGTGGAAGAAGCAGTGCTATATTTTGGGACCTGATAATACTGCTATACCATTTATCAAGCAAAGCCCTCATGATTTATTCACATCACAAAGGCCTCACCTTTTAATACCTCTGCACTGATTATTAGATTTCAACTTACAGATCAGAGGGACACAAACATTCAGCCATTGCAGGAATAAGCATATATTTCAAGCACAAGTAAGATAAAAAATGAAAATGAACAATGGACCTGTCAATGTAGAGACTGTGTATATGTTAAATACATAGTACTATTGAGAAAACAGAAACATTTCTTCATTTGTATAATAAAATCTGCTTTTTATTTTAGGCCTTTTCAGTATACTATAAAATCATCATGATCTATTTGTATGCTTTCCTTAATTTTAACATTTCTCTGTAGTGTGATTGATATTTCAGAGCAATTCACTCAGAACCAAAGCAGACCTGAAGAAATTACACTTAGAGAACAGTATGGCAATGATCTACTTTTCCAAACAGATAACTTTGGTGAGAATTTTTGAAAAATTGAAATTATAAGTCATAACCAATTATATTTACATTTTTATATTGAAACAATACCTGCAGAAATATGTATAGAATGAATATGTTTGTGTAAGTATAATTCTTCCCAAAATTTTCTCACCTTTTTCTAGTACAGATGTTAATTCTAAGATATCTTAGGGTTTTTCTTCTTTTTCGGTGTATAACCATCTATTGAATACTCTATAATACATCAGATGCTATCATAAACACAGGCCAGTACCAACATTTAAAAGAAGCAGTTCCTGCCATCAATGAACTTTAGGCTGGGAGAGAGAGATTTTAAATATAATATTTCCTACAATATGATAACTATCAGTTATAAAATAACTGATTTTAAATCAATTTGGGATTGAGGAAGAGGGAATACTACCACACTGAATGTATAGATTGAGATTATAATATTTAAAATCTTATAAATGATTTTAAATGTTAAAATGTTTGGGCAAAGTGAGTGTACTTTAAAATTGAAGTGATATGCTATGATTCCACTATATAGTATTTGTTCTTTTTTTTTCTGATGTGCCCATCTCTGTCTTGTGTCATGATATTTATAGGCTTTCTGTGCTGGTCTACAAACTCCATGAGGGTTGATCTGTACCATATTCATCTTTGAATTTCTTATATGTCCCAAAACAGCATAGGAGAAGGATGGCCTAAGCTTGTCTTGGTTCAAGGGTAGAGTCAAGGAAGTAATCCTTGAACTACCTCTCTATCTCAACTTCTCATTCTCCCTTTCTTTCTATTATCTCAAAACATATGTGTTGAAGAACTCTTTTTATAATTTTTATCTATTTCTAATTTGTCTATATTATTTTATTTTTGTATAAATTTAATAAATTCCTAAAATTTAAAGTGAATTCAAATTTCATTTTAGGTAGAAATTAAAAGTTTAAAAATCAAAATAAAATTTTAAGTTTTTATTAGTCAACATATATAAAATTATTCTGTTAGATTTCTATAAATCATTCTAAACATTTACTTCTAATTGCAGTTTTTATTATGGACCAGCACCAGTCCACAGACCATACTTCAACTAGAATGGATCTCTTAACTATACCTAAAGATGTAATTGTGTACTTTCCTGGCCACAGTGCTCTATATAAAATTTCCTGTGGATTCTACTATTTTTCTTAGGATTGCTTTCAACTGCACTTTCTTTAAGCTTCATATTGGTGATGAAATGTCTCTCAGGTTTTCTTTCTGTAGTTCATCAATAACAAAAGCCTGGAGTACTATATTGCCCTCCTGCAATCTTACTGCATTCTCTTTCTACATTTTCCATATCTCTGCAAAAGCAATTATCTTTAAATTTCATTTTTTCATATCACATTCCTCTACTTAAGTACTTTAGTTTTCCTTGATACTGTATTGAACTCCTTTGCCTATCTTCAAAGACTTCTTCCAATTTATCACCTTGTGTATTAACTGTATTTTATGCTTTTATTTTTCCCATTGCTAGGAGATGACCCCAGAGCTTTTGCACTGGGCTATATCCCTATCACTTTTTATTTTGAGATTTTTATTTTGACAAAGTCATTAAATTGCCACAGCTTGGGTCTTGAATTTATAATTTTCCTTCATCAGAACGCTGGAGTTACAGATACACCCAGATTGTTTTACTCTTAATATGGACATTTTGCTACATTCAAACAAACGTCTTACAATCTAACCAATACAATTTAGATATTCACGTTTCTGCGTTTTATGTAATTCAAAACATTGAGAGCAAGTTCTTAGTAGATCAACAGACCCAGGTTTGAATCCAAACTTTATTGCTTGATGTTTGGTGCTTAGTGATTGTCTAAGCTCTCTGAGCCTTACTGCCCTCTCTGTATAGGTGAAATATCTTCTAGTAATAGCATAGGTTGTTTTTTCCTTTGTTGTTTGCCTTCAGTCCTCTCCACCAATATAAGAATTTTCTCTCCTTCAAAAACAATCTTAAATTTACTGTTAAATAATGTTTAAATATTAACCCATCCTATTCTGTATTTCAATATAAAGTTGAAGGTAATGATTATTTCTTTTCTGTAAACCTCAGATTCATGTGGTGCTCAGTGCTCAGAATGTAGTATCTGTTCATATATGTTATTCTTTGGCCAAGGCTGATTTTTATTTTGAGAGGTATCAAGCTGCACATTATATGAACAAATTCTTATATTTTTTAAAGTCACTTAATCTTTTCTATTGATCAGGTCTTTAATCTAGTATGATTAAGATTGCTGTTTTCAATTCTTCCTTTTTTAAAGATGTAGGTCTAGAGCCAGAGATTTAGCTTAGCAGTGTAAGCACCCGTGCGGCAAGCACAAGGTCTTGAGTTCTATCCCTGGTACAAAAAAAAAAAAAAGAGAGAGAGAGTCAGAGAGAGAGAGACAGAGATGTAGATCTATTGAAGAGTGTTCAATATGAATTTAAAAAATCATGATCAGTCAAAGAACATCATGATTTTCTTTAACTCTAAAATAGGTTGCGGGAGGGAAGGAATTACCAACCTCTGATCCCTGGAATTTCAGACTCTTGGATCTAAAGATTCAAACCCAAGAGAGAACAAGAATATCAGTGTAACATAGTAACTATCAGAACACAGGGTTGGCGTTAGAAGGAACTGGATTCAGATTCTGGTTTTGTCATTGATTAGTCTGTGACTGATGGTAAATAAGTTATAAAGTTAATTACAAAACCTTTCTGTGATGTATTTCCTCATTTTTACAATGAATATTTTATCTTCTATTATATAATATGTAAAGTACATTAATGCTACCTCACTGCATTTATCATTTTTATTTACTGTCTCCAACTTCTAGCATGTTCAATAAATATTTATTAGATGAATGTTGTAAACTTGATCTTTAATGTTTTACCTACATTTCCATTTTCCTAACAAAGCATATATGCTCCTTATTTTTCCTAATCCTTATTATGGATAAAACAATTAAATCTATCATGCTTGGAATTATATGAAATAATAGTTGGTCAAGCAGAACTTGAATTACTTAATGTAGTGGAAATCATCCTACTGCCATAGTATTTCTGCCTTCTAGGAAATTATTGAATTGTATAATAATTAATAAACTTTAATGTTTTGGCTTTTTTCCTATTGAATTGGAAAGAGTATAATACCAGAATGCTAATCTCTGCTGATTAATCGACTGATTTTAGTTGAATAATTTGAGTGATTTTTTTTCAACTGTCATTTTTCTTATATATAAAATGAGGGTAATTTAACTAGATAACATCTCAATTTCCTTCTAACCCTAAATTTATTTGTTTTTATGAATAACAACATTAATGATACACATTTATTTAGGGGAAGAATCTGAAATTCTCAGAAGACATAGTTTCTTTGATGACAACATATTACTGAACTCCAGTGGTCATTTAATTGAACATAGTCCTAGAAGTCTCACTGAAGAAAAAGTTTTGTTCTATGACAGTGGAGATGGATTTGGAGATGAAGGATCTGCTGGAGAAATGATTGGTATGCTGTCTGGCTGTATCAAAATCAAATATTCAATCAAATTACAATATATTAATATATGACATGAAACTAAAATTTCAAATATTCTTCTCTGTGATGAAGGTCAACTCATTTTTATACACAATTTTTAAAAATCTATGGCATATTTAGGGTAGCCCTAATGGCCATTTGTTTAAATACATTTTCTATAGAAGTTGGGAACTACTGCACATTTTTACTTTTACAAATTCCTAATTTTTTGGAAGGGAAGAGAGATTAGTATATCTCTCACAAAATACATTACATTATATGCTAAGAAGGAGTTTCATCTTTAACACTAGTTGTAGGACTACTAAGGAATCTAGCATTTTATTTGTGTATTATAATTATAGAAGTAGTATGGACAAAAAAGAGAAAATTAAATATGTATATTTTAAAGGTTGCTGTCATGTTAAATATATATTTTAAAAGTTTTAGTTTATATGATCTAGTCCCTTCACAATACCTTACATAAAGCAATGTTAATAAGTGTTATGTGAATACATGACATTCAAATTTATATGACAAAAGTATGTATTGTGATTTTCAAGACAATCTATTGCAAGATGATGAGAATATCCTGTTAGAAGACATGCATTTAAACAGAGATGTTTCCCTGCCTTCTGAGCTTCCAAGTACAATAATAGGTATGTTAAAATTTTCCTTTGTGTAGAAAATAAACAGATATTTATTTGAATTAAGGCTTAGAACTTCTACATGTAAGTAGCAGTACAGTATAGTAAAAGATAAAGAATACTCTCCCTCAAACTCTTTTAGTCTGATTCTGGACAACATGACATAGGAAGTTGGTTTCTTTTGCAGTATAAGTGTTAAGCCCAGGGTCTGTGCATTGAGCTACCTCCCCTGCTGATTGATAGTTGAGGAAGAGAATGAGTGACTGACTGACTGACTAACTGAAAGGCACAATGAAGGGTATTTTAATCCAGACTGAGAACATGCTTTAATACTTTGCCCAAATACTGGACTATTGACTCCTAAAAATAACATATGTTACACAATAAACAAATAAATAAATAAGTAGTATTGCTTCACAATCTGTATACAATCTGTAACTTCTGAAGGAAATTACAAAGATGGGATATTTTTCCTAACTGAAATCCTTACCAAAATACTTCAGATGATTTGAGGTCTTTTAGGATGATTTTTCTTTAAAATTAAAAGTACAATTTGTTCTATTTTGATTCTTCACAATTTTCAATGTTGTATTTGGTTTCTAATGCAGTAATAGAAATTGAAAATGTAAGAAGAGTTAGTAAAATTTTATAGTTTGTTATAAATCAATTAATGTGATTCAACAGAATATAAATATCAACATATCAAATTTATATCCATCATTTATTTTATTTGCTGCTGTTTTCAGTTCCACAGTGACTGTATTCTTGCCTTAGATGTCACATGTGCAAAAGGAGTGATGATGTATACTCACCCAAATACTGTGGTTCCCCTATAATCTCTGAGTCTCTTCACTGCTATTAAATACATGTTCCTACGAACTCAGATATAATCTTCAGTTAGTGTTCACCTCATACAGTCTTTCAGCTTAGAAATAACCATATGTTTTTATAATCACTTTAACTGTATCATTAATTTGCAGAACCAGATAATCCAGATGGCATACGTCTTCATGAAAATGAAAAACTGGATGAAGTAACATTATTATCAAATGAAGAGGAAGGATTTGCTCTTGAGCCAGTTGACATTTCAGGTCAGAGACATTCATGTTATATTTATCCTTGATATACTGCTCTCTTATTTACTCTGAGATATTTAAATAATCAAAAAATATATGAGATAATCTAGTAATAGAATTTTTAATACAATAGGAGAAGAATATGAAGAAAATTTCAGATGATTCTTTCATTGTACTCAATTCTGTTCAAGCCATCTATCCAAATTTGAGAACTTAAGAGGTAATTGAGTTCAAGAAGTTATTTAGTCATTAACCTGTGTGCACAGAAATAAATAAAACATGGTTCTTTCCTTTAAGGAATTTTATAATCCTGATTTTTCCTCTAAACGCTGAAAATGCTATAGTCTCAAGGCATCCTCATGCGTGCTCACTGCAGGAAAGGGACCCACTACCCCAATCCCTGGGCAGAGAGAAGATAAGAGAACAGGCCCCATAGACTCCTATGAGTGAGTGCTCCCATCTGCTGACTCCTGGAGATGCCCGTCTGCTCAAAAATATGCCCCCTGACTCCTGTGGACCCCAGCAGGTGCAGGAATGTGCCCATGTATTGCACCAATGGGGTGGGGGCAGTTCCTAAATCAAACCCAGAGATAGCTTCAGATTCTACCTTCTGACTGGAGTGGAGAAATGTTCAGACTGGATTAGCTCAGGTTTTAAGTACAGGAGAAAAGGAGAAATTGGTGTGGCTACCTGTAATCAGACCACAATTAAGGCAAGAAGGAAATTATGCAAACACTCAGGTTTTTGGCACAGTGGTCACATGGGACTCACACACATATTATCTTGTTGAAATATTTGATCTGGTTTTTGTTTTTGGCTTTGATTTAGTCTATGTTTATTTTCCCTCCCTGTTCATGTCTCACTATTTTTGTTTCTAGGCTTCTGTAGCAATATTTTCTTATTTTTTGTTTCTCCCATTTTTAAAATTCTTTTTGTTTTTCATTTGCTATTTTCTGCTCTCTCTGTCACTCCAATGTTCTCCCATAATAACCTTTTGTCTTCACTATTCTTTTCCTCTTTCTCTGCCTTATCTTACCTAGCTCTTTGTCTTCCCTTGACTCTCTTCCATTTTACAGGTACACAAATATAGCAAGAGGTTCCAGAAACCTCATAGCTCTCTTCAATTCCAAAATACACTTCCCTCCTCCTATATCCCATCCATGCTCCCACAAATATCTTCATAAAACCCTCAAAGCTAACTCTTTAATACAACTGAATGACTCCCAGCTGAATCTGTCTTACTCCCATCAAGCAAAGCAAATAGATAAAAAAGAAACAAAAAGAAAAACAAAGGATTCATCAATAAAAGTGAATGCAATATCAGGAATAAATCAGTACCTTTCAGTAATAACTTCCAATGTTAAGTACCTCAGCTCCTCAGTTAAAAGATGCAGATTGGTAGACTGGATCGAAAAAATCCAGCAGTCTGTTGCATGCAAAATACTCATCTAGCCCAAAAAGACATTCATAGACTAAAAATAAAAGGATGGAAAACAATATTTCATGCATCAGTGCCCCCAAAACAAGCACAGGTAGCAATTTTACTCTATGTAATTACTTTATGTAATTTTACATTTACATAAAGTAAATGTTAAGCTAAAATTGATCAAAAGAGACTGAGAAGGTCACTATATGCTAGGTAAGGGTTCAATCCAACAGAAAGAGATAACAATTACAAATATATGTGCACTGAATACTGGAGCATCTATCTTCATAAATACTATTGGATATAACAGATCAAATACCAAGCCAATTATAGTGGATGACCTCAATACCCAACTTTCACAAAGAGATATATCAACTAAACAAAAAATAAATACCAGAGCTGAACACATTTGAGCAAATGAACTTAAAAGATATCTACAGAGTATTCTACTCTACAGAGGAATATACATTCTTAACAGCACAAGTAACTTTCTCCAAAATAGGATCTACACTAGTCTACAAGGCCTGCTGAAATAAATACAAAAGAATCAAAATCATCTTGTGTTTACTGTCAAATCATTGTGCACTGAAACTAGAAAGCAATCAGAGAAAACCACAGAAAATTTCTGAATACCTGGAAACTTAATAACACATTTCTGGATACCCTCTGAGTCACAGAAGAAATCAAGGAAGAAATTAAACACATTCCGAAATCAAACAACAATGCCAGTGGAGCACACCAGAGCCTATGAAATACAGAGAAATCTTAAGAAGGAAGCTTATTGCAGTCAGTGCTAACATTATAAAAACAGAGTGAGCTCAAATAACTAATGATGAACCTCAAGATACTAAAGAAAAAAACAGCAACAATCCAAATCCAAATTCAAACTGAGTTTAAGGAGAGAAATCATAAAAATCAGACTGGAAGCTATTGAAATTGACACTAAGAAGTATAAAGAATCAATAAATCAAAGAGCTGGTTCTTTCAAAGAACAAAATAGATAAATCCTTAAACTTTCCAAAAGAGAGAAAAGATTCATCAATGCAACTAGAATTGAAAAAGGCAAAATCATAACAATCAAAATCTAGAAGATAGTAATTACTATGAAAAATTGTATTCCAACAATTTGGAAAATCTTGAAATGAACAGATTCCTAGAATATATTAATCATCTAAGGTAAATTGAAAAGACATAAAAAATTCTGAAAAGTCCAATAATAAGCAATAAAATTGAGGCAGTAATTAATAAAATACTACCCCAAAAAGTCCAGAACCTGATAGATTTACTGCTGAATGCTGTAAGACTTTTAAGGATGCTACCACACCAGTATTTCTCAAAATCTCCAATGAAATTGAAAGGAATGCTTCCAAAATCATTTTTAAAAGCTAGTATCATTCTGATCCCAAAACCAGACAAAGACCCAACTAAAAAAACTATAGGCCAATCACCTTAA
The DNA here is from genome assembly GCA_004027455.1 of Hydrochoerus hydrochaeris. Lineage (NCBI taxonomy): Eukaryota > Metazoa > Chordata > Mammalia > Rodentia > Hydrochaeridae > Hydrochoerus > Hydrochoerus hydrochaeris. Next base: position 240,796 of record PVLA01002584.1, on the reverse strand, counting down.
TGAACATAGATACAAAAATCTTTAGTAAGACATTGACAAGTAGAATACAACACATTTTCAAAAGGCTCATACATCATGACCAAGTAGGTTTCATCCCAGGATTGCAAGGTGATTTAACTTACACATATTGATAAATGTACTTAACCACATAAATAAACAGAAGCAAGGACAAAATCACATGATCATATCAATAGATGACGAAAATGCTTTGATAGAATCCAACACCCTTTTATGATAAAAACTCTGAAGAAAATACATATAAAAAGACCTTATCAGACCTTATCAGAACTTGAATCTGATAAAACTATTTATGACAAAGCAATGGCCAATATCATATTAAATGGAGAAAAACTGAAAGCTTTTGCTATAAAATCAGAAACTATAGTACTTGAAACCAGAGCAATCAGGCAAGAAAAAGAGAAAAAAGGCATGTATACGAAAGGAAAAAGTCAAATTATAATTTTTCAGATGACCTGATCCTCTAGCAGAAGACCCAAATATTTCATCAAAAGACACTTAGAATTAATATCAAATCTCAGGGTGTAACAGGATGCAAAATCAACATACAAAAATCAATGGCATTCTTATACACCAATAATGAACTCACTGAGAAATTAGGAAAGCAATACCATTCACGATAGCACCAAAAAAAATTAAATATCTAGGAGCTAACTTGGCCAAGGAAGTTAAAGACCTCTACAACAAAAACTGTAGTGTTCTGAAAAAGGAAATTTAAGATATCAGAAAATCTAAAGATGTCCTCTGCTTCTGGATAGACAGAACCAATATTGTCAAAATGGCCATACTTTCAAAACTGATGTATAGATTTAATGTAATCCCCACCACAATACCTATAGCATTTCTCACAGAAGTAAAGAAAACAATCCTAAAAATTCATTAGAAGAGATGTAGGGTGGCAAAAACTATCCTAGGGCAAGAAGAGCAAACCAGGTGGTATCACAACCCCAGACTTCAAGTTATACTGCAAAGCTACAGTGATAAAAACACCATGGTAATGACACACAAACAGACATGTGAATCAATGGAACAGATTAGAGGATGCAGATATGTCATTAAATATAACTGGATACTTGGTCTTTTGCAAAGGGACCAAACACATTTGTTGGAGGAAAGATACCTCCTAATCAAATAGGATGAGTGGTTATCCATATGCAAAACACTGAAGCTGGACCTATATCTTTAACCATGTGTTAAGCTAAAATAAAAAATTAAGGATCTAAGTGTTAAAAGCACTTAACCTACTGGAAGAGAAAATAGGAAAAGCCTCTTAGAAATCATAGGCAAGGACTTTCTGAATAGAACTCTAATTGCACAAAAAATAAGGATCAGCAAATGTGATTGTATCAAATTAAAAAGCTTCTGCACAGCAAAAGACAGTCAAGAGAAGAGATAATTTAAACAGTAGGAAAAGTTTTGCCAGCTATTCCTTAAAGGACTAATGTCTAAAATATATAAAGAGCTCAAAAAATTAGATGCCCTCAAGTAAGACCCCGTAAAAAAATGGGCAGATGAAATAGACACTTCTCAGAAAAAAGTATAAATGGCCAATAAACATGTGAAAAATATTCAATATCACTGCCTTTAGGGAAACACAAATTAAACACTATGGTTTAATCTTATACCAAAAAAATGGCAATCATCAAGAAATCAAGTAATAACAAATGCTAGTATGACTGTGGTGAAAAAGGAACCCTTATACATTGTTAATGGGACTGTAAACTAGTATAACCATTATGGAAATAAGTATGGAGATTTCTCAAAAAACTAAAAATAGAAATCCAATTTGGCCAAGCTATTCTACTTTCCAGAACTAAAGATATTGTATATTCCCAGAAGAACTAAAGATATTGTATTATAGAAATACATTCATACTAGTGTTTATTGCAGAATAATACATAATAGCTAAATCCTGAAAATAGTTAGTATGCCCATCAACAAATGAATGTATAAAGAAAATGTATCTATATGTAATGGAATACTACTTGGCTATAAAAAAAGATAAATTTGAGACATATGTTGGAAAAATGGATTCACCAGAAATGTTAAGTAAAATAAGATACACAAATATAAATACCTTATGATTTTTCTCACTTAAATGCAAATTACATGTAAAGAGCAAATAAAAGATTTACAAGAAGACTCAGGGATACAGGTCTTTTTTTAAATGGGAAGAGATCTAAGAGGCTGAGGGAGAGAGGAGAGATTAGTGGGAGGATATGTAAATAGATTTAAGATGTGTCATGTACATGTACCATGATTGTACCATGATTGTAATCTCATTGTATATCATAAACATGAGCTAAAATAATAACAGCTATTGTAAAAATGGGGGCAAGGTATCTAGAGATACAAGGGAGGTAGATGGGGAGGGAATGGGAATAAAATGAATTTTAAAAAGAAGTTTTTCATATTGCTGGGCATGGTAGCGCACATATGTAATCCCAGCACTTTGGAGGCTGAGACAGGAGAATCCTTGCGAATTTTAAACCAGCCTGGGCTACAAAGTGAGCTAAAGGCCAGCCTGAACTGCATAGTGAGACCCTATCTCAAAAAGACAAAAAAAAAAATAGTCTGATCAAGATAAATAAACATGCAAGTGAACATAAGATCAAACAAAAGAATCAGAAGAGAGGACCTATGCTCTCTACTGTAAAACCTCTCACATTTAACATGTTTTAAGGAATAAACAGTAAGTATAAGTCTAAAATATATCTAGGTCTTTGAAAAACATTTTTATTTTTTCAGAAGCATAATTGACACAAAGTTCAGTGTATAAACTCAGATATGTGGGAAATAAAACATTCAGTTTTTTTTAAAAACAGCCTTTATTCTACAGGACTGGCAAGAAATTCAGTCTGCACAGCCCCTTGTCTGCACAGAGCCATGTAGTATCAAAGTTTGGGTGAGGGGTAAGAGAGCTAGAATTGAACCCTTGAATCATCAACAACACTACTTTGTTGGGCTCTTTGTCCCAGGTACTCAGGCAACCCCTGTAGGATTTTGCCATGTTTCCAGGATTTTACAAAAGCACATCAATAAGAAGGTTCCTGTTTCTCCTGAATCCATCTGATCTCAGATATTCATGCCCTGGAAAATCTAATCCTTTCTGTCTTTTTGCAATTTTGCTAAAGAATTTGACTTCTGCTATCTGCCTGGTAAAATTCCCTAAAGGAGTAAAATTCCATGGATTTAAGCTACCTACTTTGAATGTGTATATTAATTTCAGCAGAAGAGAAAAAGGTACACTGAACAAATACAAATTATGTCTCAAAAAGCTCTCCTATGATACAGGCATTTTAGCCAGAGATTGGTAAACATCCCTCTCAATATAGCCTCTGCTCCACATTTACTCAGTTGTCCACTAGCAGGTCAAGAGTCCCTGCTAAGCACTTTTGAACATCTTTAAAAAATGTAGCAGCTTTTGACTTCTCAGACACTATAGTGTGAAAAAGCCTTGCAAAGTATAATTTTCAGGGACAAGAAGAGGGATTTTCTTCCCAATGAAACTGTGCGGGTTATTTCTTAGGCAGTGCTTATCATTTTACAAAGCTGTATAACCAACCACTTTTTATGCCTTTTTATATTTAGACATTGTTGAGAAAAGGAAAAGAAAAAAGAGGAGATTGCTTATAGATCCAGTCAAGGAGATCAGTAGCAAAACTATGTATAAACAGCTTACTTCCTTTTCGGACACACTCATGGTTTTAGAACTTGCACCTCCTACCCAAAGACTAATGATGTGGAAGAAGAGGGGAGGAGTGGATATACTTCTGTCAACTGCTGCCCAGGATTTGATTCATGGTGAACTGAAAGTGGTAATAGTTTCTCTCCTTTTAAGTGCAATATTTATTTATAAATAAAACCATATTTATATAAATATATGCAATAGAATTTAAATTTGAGAAAAAGATAACCATTCATAGGTTAATGGATTATATAAATTATAGTTTTCACTTTTTAGTATATGTGCATAAGCTTTATTGAACTGATATGAAAACAAGAAATAAAAATGTGTATTTTCACAGTTGTTTACCAAATGCTTTCTGTCCTCTGGCTTTAAACTTCGAGGAAAATTGATACAAAAGGAATCAGTAAAGGAAGAACTAGAAAGACAAAATGGAGTAGGTGAGACTTCCTAATTCTGTTGATGTTAAGAAGAATGACGTGGAAACAAAAGTATCATTTTACATTTCAGAGTGGAAATGGAATGTAATTTCCTATTTTCAAATATAAACTCTATCTCTAAGAGTATTTGAACTTAATTGCTTCAGTATTTGATTTTTTTCTGTTTTTCAGATTCATTTTTGTCTGAAAGACTTCATTAAAAAGATGAAACTACATATATTATGTAGACCATTATTTTTTCTCTTTCTCACCTCCCCTATTCCCAGTCAGTACTCACAAACTGTTAAAAGAGAATCTTCATATCTAGTGGGATAATATTTCGCTTTAAAACAACTAACATGGGGCCAGGGATTTAGCTCAGTGGCGTAAGTGCCTACCTGGCAAGCACAAAGTCATGAGTTCAATCACCCGTAAAAAGAAAAAACAAAAACTAACATGAAAATTCACAAGGATTACAACAAATTAACCTGAGACATAGATATTACTATATATCCATAGAGTATTTACAATTGATTATTTTGTGACAATTACAAGATAGTAATAAAACCAGCTTTTGTGGTGGATGGGTGGAGGTGATAAAGACAGATGTGGGGAAACAGAAGATTAATCTGTGAGAATTAGGGGAGCCATAAGATAATTTGTACACTCTTTGTTTCAATTCTTGGATCCCAAGTTGTCCATCAGAGAAGTTTTCTTTTATAACAAAAATATCCCAATTCATGTGTAAAAGATATCTTACTGAAACATTCTTTACTTCCTTAATAATTCAGAGATCTCCATGATGAAAGAGCCAAATGCCCAGCAAGGGTTAAGTCACCCCCAGATTTGGAAGGATGCAATTGATGAATTTAAGAGTAGATCTAATGAAGATATCAATAAAAATAGTAACTCAGAGGTAAGTTAACCAGAGAGAATCATAAAGATATTTTTTCAGACACAGCTTTGGTGAAAGAATGTTAGGACTCTGATTTATCTTTTCATTTTTATTGATCATATTTCTTCTATCACTCTACATTTTCTTTAGTAAGTAGCAATACAACAGGGGAAAAATATTTTCATTTGTGAGAATATTCTCTAAAAGTTTAGGGTAATGAATCACAAGATAAAGTAGTTCGACACTGATATAATGTTTTTCACAATATATTAAATTAATCATTGGCTGACCTTGAAGCTGGCTCTGTCCTGAGAACTGTATTAGGCCTCATGTTCAGTGTGTCATAGAATATGTTTGGACTCTACCCAACAACCCTGTTTTGTTTCTTAGCATAGCTTCACCCTTCCTGCTACTAATATATTTTAGGCCTTCAGTTATCTTGACCTTAATTGAAACAAATTATCAATCTTTTGATTTGAAGATATAATCTTCATTTGACAAACAGCTGTTTAAAAATACAAATAGAAACAATATGCTTTAACATATTTTCTCAGTTGTAACTTTATTAGTTGTACAAATGTAAGTATTATCATTCTAGATAAAAATAAACTAATGCTTTTCTAATCTATTCCATCATCACTGTATTTTGATAACCACTCAGGGAATTCAAAATTAATACATACTGAAACAATCCCTTGGAAGGAAAGAGTTTAACAGTGCATTAAAACAGAATGTATTTTACTAATCATTTGATAATACAGTGAATATCATATGCTGGGTTGCTGGTACTATATGCCTCACCTAGGGCTCAGGTATTTCTTATACCTACAAAAAATTATTATTAAACAGACATGTTTAGATTATGATGTGTGGGGAAAATATAAGCACAGTTATTGTACACATAGTTGTAATATAATTTTCCCATATGCTTGAAGTGGAAAGAAGAAATTGATATACCTGTTACTCTTTTTTTACTCTATGCTGTGTTTTAACCTTCAATTCCATTCTTAATTTGCTTCCAAAATGGTGAACAAATGTGAAACATAGTTGATGTACATATGAAAGCACAATTAATTTGGACAGGAATACACTGATTCTGAGTAATCATTTTCAAATCATTATGAAACAGAATTTTTATAATAATAACTACATAATTGGGAATGTTTAAAATGTAGGTTATTCATAAAAAGTAAAACAATGACAAATATACAAATATGAATAAAATACAGTTTTTTATATTGACTAAAATTTCAAAGAACTGAGGTTAACAGTCAAGTAACCTATGTTAAAGAAAACCTTTTTTTTTTGGTACCAGGAATCAAACTCATGACCTTGCGCTTGCCAAGCAGGCACTTACATTTCCAGCCCCTGTTAGAGGAAACTCTTAACCAAGAATGGGGATGGCAGCTGGGGAAACTCTTAACCAAGACTGGGGATGGCAACTAGGGAATGAAGCTTGATCATGCTTTGAAGATGAAAAGGGACCAACAGCTTTTATAATAGTGAAAAGGGGAAGAGATGAGGAGGAGTGGAGAATTTCTGGCTTTCCTTCTTCCTTTATGTCTTTACTCCCTTTTCAGAGGACACAATTTTTTCTTCCCTGTTGCCAGTGACAGCTCCAGCAGTGATGTCTGGATTCCTGTCGTGGCCTTAGATAGGGATATTAATATCATTTCCCTTACTCTCCTTCTGCCTGCCCATTGCCAGTCTTTTTCCTCTGCCATCTGGTACTGGCCTGAGGGAGCTAGGACTAGATAAAAGACTTCAAAGGAAGATGATCTCAGCAATTATAAAGACTTGTGTCATGAGGTCTGAAGTAGAGGAGGAAATAGGAAGGAAAAGGATGGGAAGGAAGAAGGGAAGGATCTACACAATCTTTACTTGTAGGAATGGTTAAGTAAGGAACTACCTATCTGGGATATTTTAGAAATAATATTTTGAGAATATAGTAGCATCTTAAATGAGTTTGAGAAATGAGCATTCATTCATATTATTAAAGCATTAACAAAATTAGGTTGTATAACCACTAGCAGAACTACTTATCTTTCTCTAATTTTCTTTAGCTGGATATTACTGAAGTGACTCCTCCAGCTGCTGAAGAATCATCTGTAAAGAATGATTACTTGGTTCAAGAATATTTTCCAATTGAATTGGTAAATATATGTGGGGATATTCTTAAAAACTGTTCCTAATATTGAATATTTTATTTATCTAAAATTTATCTTTTAGGGTCAGGGATATAGCTCAGCAGCACAGTGCCTGCCTAGCAATCACGAGATTGTAAATTCAATTCCTAGTACCAAAAAAATAAAAAATGAAATTTAGTTTTTAGAGCTGTCATGTAATGTTCTAAAACTATAATTTAAATTTTTAATCTCAGTAGAGATGTTTGTGAATACTTTGGTAAACATTCAGAATTTTACTTTTCTTTTTGTCTTTATTTTAAAACTTCAAATAATTTTTTAAAAATGTGTAGAACTTTTATACTTATCAAAAGTAGTGATAGGTTTTTAAAAGTTGAGAATTACTCTTTTCAAATTTTTTAAAAAGCTTATAAAATATGTAGAGAGCTGGGCATGGAGGTACACACCTGTAATCTAAGCACTCAGGAGGCTGAGACATAAGGATGCCTGTGAGTTTAAGGTCAGCCTGAGCTCCGTACTGAGTTCAAGCCCAGCCTGGACTACATAGTGAGACCCTGTCTCAAAAGAAAAATGTTGCTAGAGAAACCATGCTTACTAGGAGTAAGAACCTTTCAGAACTTTCAGTGATACAAACATCTGACTGTGGTGTGCATGCGATAGGTTTCCCACCATTGGTCCAGGACATTTGAAATTTTATTTACAAAATGGTGTGGGCATTTTTTCTCAGAAATTAGAAAAATAAAATGATCTGCTCAAAGGACCACATGTTGATAGCAAAGCCAAAAGTAAATTCTGACTCCCCTGACTCCCTGTGTGTTACTGCTGTGAAATACTGTGTTGTTTTTCCATTCTTTATCATAGAGTATTGAAAATCTGTTTAAGACTGCAAGGAATTTTAGCAAAAGTTTTCAAAACAAATAATATCAAGACACCTCTTAATGCCTGATATTAATTTGTTTTTAAATAAGTCATCTTTATAATGAATTATAAGACTATGAGATTGTTTTTCTCATTATGAAATACAGACAGAATTCTTTGGATAATCTAAGAATAAATGACCTGAACTTTTTACCTGAAACATTCATACAGTTGAGCCATAAGTGAGTTGATTCATTTTTGCATTCTCTTTGCTTTCATAGGCACTGGTTGTTTTCTCACATGATGCAGCAAATCACAATGTAGCACAAGTTCAGCTGTTTTAAAAAGCCTCTGGGCTTTTCACACAATGGCTTCAGTTGTAGGGTATCCAAACAAATCAAATGGTCAGGAATTAGCAAAACACACAGACAATTCTGAATGTTTTTCTGGTTAGTTGCACATTATAGGTGAAGCTACTATTTCATGGATTTTTTAACAGTTTTTTACATTTCAGAAATAAGGTTTGTATACTTAACAATAATATAAATATAAGTGAGTACATTAATTAATTTACCCAAAGACATACCATAAGAGAATACACACATTGTATCTAGGTAGATTTTAGAAAACTCTTTAGGAAAAAAAGTGGCCATATTTTCAAATCACTCTCATTGGGTTGTAAGAGTAGACATAGCATAGGCAGGACCATACTGTGTAGTGAATCCTGGAAGCAGGTATAGCTGGTAGGAATGAGAACTCAACCAGTTCCCGGGCTGAATCAGAGAGATGTTTTAGCCTCAAATGATTTAAAATATGAGGCAGAATATTTTAGAAATTTCTGAAATCATCTTGGACATGAAATCAAAAGTGTTTTGAGGGCTCCAGAGCTGTCAATGAAGCTGACAAACAGAGGACATGTGATAAGGGTGATTCACATACTGTTGGTCAGAACTAGCCTAGAAAAAAATGGTAAAGTAGGTCAGCCCTGTGCAACTTCTTCCTCCCAGCCTTTTGTAAGCTGCTCTTCTATCAGATTCATCACCTTTCCTCCACCCATTGTCTGTTTTCAGCTCATAAAAGTGTTAGTAGGGGCTACAGTGAGTTCTTGTAAAGAGATTTCAACTATACGATTTTAAATATTAAGATACAGTGGTTAAGATTTTAAGACTGAATAGAATGAATCTGTGCAGGTAACATTACAGGCAATGGGTTAAACTTTTCTGGACAAAATATTAAAGGTTTCTAACCCAACTGTCACATACTGCTAAACATCAGTTATTTTTAGAGCTTCTATATAGCCACATAAGTTCAGATAATTTGATATTTTTTTCTGTAGTTTTATGTCTATTTCTGTCAGCTGAATTCAGATTAACCAGAAAAAGAATAGATCTACCTAGAAGAGCTTGTCTTTGCCAAGTTTACCTTTCAGAATACATAAGGACATAGTGCTCTGGGATGCATTACAATAAGATTGCTGAATCTCCTACTTTGAATTTACTTATTAAAAGATAGTCTTGGAAGTATGTGTCTAATCCTGCACAGGTGATATATATTTGTATTAGTCTCACTCTCTCCAAAGACAATAAGGTCTTTGTTTGGTAGGGCTGAGTGTTATGATTGTCTCTCTTGTAGTGGATAACACTATGCCTGGCACATAATTAATATAAAATTTACTTAAAGGGCTGGGGATCTAGCTCAGTGACATAAGCATCTACCTCGCAAATGTGAGGTCATGAGTTTGATCCCTGGTACCAAAATAAATAAATATTTGCTTAAATTAAATATTTTATTTATCAATCATTTAACAGGAGTCATTGGTGAATGAACAAAATAATGAAGCTGAGAGATGGAATCAAAGATTATTTCAAGTGTTAAATAGTTTACGGGTAAGATGGTAGGGTTTATCACTATTTTTGTTTTAAAAATAAATAAAATATTGACTTCAATTATATAGATATTTATGAAAACAAATCAATCTTTCATTATTTTGTTGTGGCCAAATTCTACTAACTAAAGATGATTTTTTGTGGTATACTTTGGGCTAATTGTAGAGGTTTTGGTCCCTGCATATTCTAGTCAACCCAACCTACATTAATGGCCCCAGGCAACTGTTCTGTGTCCCATTCTTGGTTTTAGCAATATAACAACTAATTCTAAATACAAAACTAAGTTATAACTAAGTTTATGAGTGATAAAGAAGATAATTTTCACATTTAATTTGTATTTTTATCAAAATAGATATTATAGGTTCAATAGTTCTGTACTGTGAGTCTTGAAATGGAACAATAGAAGTCTTTGGTTCTATACTTCTTGTGCCTAAGTTGTGATCATTGGAAGCAACTTTATTAAGCTGTTTTGTATTTATATCTATATGTCTAATTGATATATTTTCAGGTCTTTCTTTATACTTCAGTTTCTATTAACTTTTTTGACAGAATGCAAAAATTTAGTTATGCTCTCTATTACAATACATTTTTAACATGGTGTTCTGTATTTGTGATGTTATAATATTTGTGACATAGGTTTATTTGTGAGAAAAAAAAAACAAAGCATATTTGGTTTTTTAGAAAAGTTTATTTTTCTCTCAGGTAAAAAATCTAATCTAGTATGCAGCTATGCAAACAAAGTTATCAGTGACTACTTTCCTTATCCCCAAAATGCAAAGTGTGTCACTATCCAGTATGTCTGTATTCCAGTTTGCTACAAAACTTTCTTTAAGGATATAACCCAGAAATTTTGTGTGGCACTTTTCACATTCTCCAGCACTTACCTTGCGTTACCACTTCTGTCTCAGAAATAAGAGTTCTAATTTAGCAACCTTAGGCCCAGCTAATAATTCTACAGCTATGGAAGAAGAAGATAGATGTTCAGAGATAGCTAGCACTTTGCCACAAACATTATGTAAAAAACTATTTCATACTTAAGCTTCATAGTGTTATTCCATTTCTTATAAACTTCATGAGATTGTTTTGTTACTTGAATTATTCTTTACCTCATTTCTTGCACTTACTGAATGTCTCTGTATACCCATCCTTAATTATTTTTCAAAATTTTTGATAGTATAGTAAAAACCCCCTTAAGTTGATATATCTAATATATCAATTAATCCATCAGTTTCATTTTTTTCCTTGGAGATAACCTTCTTAGAGCTAATCATCTTCTTGTTCTAATCCAAACTACTTGCTTTTCAGATTGTCTCCACAGCTTCTATCTTAGGACATTCTTTTATCATAAACATGATAATATCTCTGTTCCTTCTTAGTTCCTCTGTTTCTTGGTGTTTTGATTTTGTTTTATCTTAAAATTTTTGTGGTTAATATTATCTCATAATTTCCTTGGATAAATAATATATAGGAGACAGAAACCTTGCAAATAAACCTGAAATTTTCTTTAATTTACCTTGAATTTGATTGGTCGTCTCTGGACATAAGTTAGAAATAGTTTATTTCTGTTGTTGAAAGCTATGTAATATTTCTAGGATTCTTGTGTTGTTATTGAAAAATCAGGTTCTGCCTTTGTTAATGATCCTTTGTAGATGACTTTGTATTCTCCCTGAAAGTTTTTTGATACTTTCTTTATCTTTAGGGTTCTGAAATTTCATGATTGTGTATTTTTTAAAAAATGTATTGTGCTGAGCATATAGTGTATTCTTTTAATGACGTATTCCATTCCTTGGCTTCTACAAATTTTTTTTGGACTTCCTCTTGGTTTATCTATTCTCTCATCGTGACAGGTCTATAGGTCAGATAATGAATCTCCTGAATTACTCCTTCAATTTTGAAAATATCCTTTATCACCAGTTTTAATTTACTTTGCTTTTGTATTTTTCTATTTACTAGAAAATGTCCTCAACTTTTGATCTTTGCTTTCACCTTTTTGTTTTCCAGGCGTTGCTTTTTATATGTTTGGTTTTTTTATTTATTAGCTAATTTTTGTTTCATAAAATCCTATCCTTTTGAAATAATTATTTGATTAAAAAGTCTTTGTTGCCAAGCATTACACACCTGTAATCCCAGAACTCTGGGAGACTGAGACAGAGGGTCTCATGTTCAAGTCTAGTCTAGGTAATGTAACAATTCTGTGGGGCCCTGTCTCAAAATAAAAAAGATATGAGTATGTAGCTCAGTGCAAACCCCAGTACCATAAAAAAATAATCTATGTTAAAACAAAATGAATTATGCATGTTTAAAGTACACTGTACAGTGACATGTCTTTTTTATTAAGTATATTAGTACTTTTTAAATATACATAATGATCATTTTCATCATAGGGGATTTGTACTCATACATGTATGAGATGTCTTATATATATACCTATGAAACTATCATTATACTCAGGATAATGAACATATCTAAAATCCCAGCAAGCTTCCTTGTGTCCTTTGATAGTCACCTGGAATGTCTTCCTTTATTCTCAAACACCTGCTTTCCTTTGCTATCATCTTAATCACTTTTCATGGATGCAATAAAAAACTTTTCTTAACTTTAGAAGTTACAACTTCCTTCTGCTCTCTGTATTCTTTCAGTGATTCTATTGAATGTGTATTTTTATTCTTTATTATTAGAGATTCAGCTGTCTGGAGGATCTTTGGTTGTCTGTTTTTATTTAAAACTGAGACACCAAACCACTGATTTTGGAAGTTATACGTAGGCATGGCTTATATATAGTCTTGTGATCTTAACAGTGAGTTACCTGGGTGGTGCCTTTCTCCAGATATCATCTTCTAAAGATTTTTTTTTCCTTTTGAGTGATCAGTTTTCTTAGAGCATTGTTTTTATCTACTACCTAGGAGATATATGCAAGTTACCCGTGGTTCAGGAACCAAAAAGAAGTCAGGGAAAGATTAGTTGTTTCACTGTGCAGGTACGGAACATCACTTAATCTCTTTGTTTGTGGTAGGATACTTTTCATTATTCCATCTACAGTGCCAGTGTCCCAAGTCCAGAGCTTCAATTGTTAGTATCTCCAGAAAGATGCCTTTCTTACCTGCTGCTGCTGTGTGTCATGGTCTATGGCTCCTAGAGATTGTGGAGTGGACTGAGGATCTAACTTCCCTTGAGTCTCAAGGAATTCTGTTTTCAGTCTCATCCCTAGCTTATGGCATTCTCATGTCTCTGGCTCCTGAATTTCCTGAGTTGGCTTGATTTTTGATGGTTTCCCCTCTCTGTTGATATTCAGATTTTAGCTTTCTCTCCTCTGATAAGTCAGTCATGTCTTCCATTTTCTTTATCTCTTTCATTTGTCATTTTTTATTTCTTTACTCTAACTTTTCTAAAGGGCTTCCAAAGGAAACACAAATAAGCATGTATGTTCATCTTGCATATTTTCTCCTTCAGGGTTTTTCACGAGAATTTTTAAAACTGAAAAAGCTGTTTCCACTCTCTCCCAGGGGAAAAGAAACTACCAAATTCACTTCTTGTCACACAAAGGAAAGAATAAATGAAGGCTGAGTATACAATCTCAGAAAGGGTCCTAACTCAGCCACAATTTTGATTAAAATAAGCCACAATGAAGTGTTCACTTATTAATCTGTTAAGTATTATAGACTGGCAAAAACTTACAATATTTCTAAAGGTACTCATCAACTATTCAAAGAGTACGATACTGAAAGGGATACTGGCCAGTGTTCACTATAATATTTCTAACTAAAAACTATACTTCTGTAGGAGGCTGATTCCAAGTCTTAGTCTTTATGAAAGCAGTTATCTTCACCCATAATTACTTTATTGTACCTTATTTCTAGTAAGTATACAGGTGCCCTTTGAAGATTCCAATATCTTTTTAGTCTGTACAAAGAAACGGGGAGTGTTTAATTGTATTCCCTTGCCACTGAAACGTACAAATGTCCTTATCCATTTACTACTAGTGTAGTTATAGTCATCCTAGTACTTTTGAGAAGAAGCCTGATAAACTGACTTTCAAAGTCCTGTAGAATTTTTCTATCTGTAAGTTGAAACTTATTGCACTTTTCATAGAAGGAATTTATTTCAACATCAATTTTTTAAAGACTTAACTTTTATATAACATATTATGAATTTTTATAACACTTTAGGGTTCTTTTGCCTGCATTTTTTCAATGAACCAAGCTTGTCCTTAGTAATCTATCATGGTTTTATAAGTTTATTAGAGTTGTTTGTATTTGTCCATTGAAGGATATCATAATCACTTATCAAAAACCTTAATATTTTGTTGTTTGTAATGCATCCAAAGCCTGCTTTGCTTCTAATGATTTTGTTTCCCTTCCTTTCCCAACTATTTCCCCAGGAATCTAACAAGATGGGAATGCAGTCATTTAGTCTGAAGAAGTTCTGCAGAAATAGTGACCGAAAACAAGCTGCTGCCAAATTTTATAGCTTTCTTATCCTTAAAAAACAGCGGGTGATTGAGCTGAGTCAGAGTGTTCCCTATGCAGACATTATAGCTACAGTGGGACCGATGTTCCATAAAATGTGAAGGAAATACAGAACATGCAGGTTTATGCTGTCACAGGTATTTCTGTACAGATGATTTCATTTAATGTAGAAGTCTTCTGGGAGCAGCTGAAGGTTTGATCTGTTTCATAGGTAGGCTGACCTCCTGTGCCTCTCTGTGTTCAGAATAAACATAGCCAGAATTGGAAATCTATCTGCTTACAGAAATATTGATTAAAGCTAAGTAATTTGTAAAACTCAGCTGATTTGAAGGTATAGCATTTATCATTTCCCTGGTTTGAATGTAGCATTTAGAATACATTTTTAAAACATTATATGCCTTCGAGAGACAGTCAAGCATGTTTTTTAAAAGGCTATTTTATGTTGAATTGTTTATTCAAATTGTATGGTGTTAATGAATATTAATGCTTATTTCTTGACAATAATTTATTTGATTCTAATGTGTGTCATCTTTGATATGACCTAGTGTCACAGTTTTTCATCTGATATCTTAATGGAAGAGTTATAAAATTCACCTTTGTCTTAAATCACTTGCCTGGCAATTAGCCTATTTATAGGTCATTTGAATCTTTTATTTTCTATTTAATATGTTAAATTATTATAACCATTTAATATATTAGATTATTATAACCACCATTAATGTCTCAACAAAATTAAATCTACTTCTTACATTAAAAAATTAGTAGACACTTGTGCAGCTTGTTGTCTGCAGTTATAATGAGTAAAAATTGCTGAAACAGGAGTTTTGTATTTGGTATTTACTGAGCATGTTTGATATTAAAGCCATCACTTTTTTCTTAGTTGAATTTGAATTAGATTTTCATATATGCTCTGTGAGCTCCATAAAATGAAGCCTATAATACCCTTTGAAACATTGTATTTGGAATTATACATATAACTAAATTGTAAATAGCCCCTATGAATACATGAACTCCAAGACATAAATGTCAAAATTGGTTTTTACATTTTATTTTTTAAATTAACATGCAAAAAATGACTTCATAATTTTGGTGCACAGTTCTATAAAGTTTAACATGTACATAGTTTCCTAGAACCACTACCACAACCAGGATACAATGGTAACAACATCGTAAAATTCTCCCTCTGTTAACCCCTTTTAGTTATACTTTTCTCCTATGCTGATCTCTGCCAGTCATTCTGACCCATGACTATACTTTTGTCTTTTTGATAAACTCATGTAAATGGAATTATATGGCTTTTGAGACTGGTTTCTTGCACTCAATGTAACATCTTCAATACTCACCCAAGTGGTTGGATAGTGTGTTCCTTTTATTACTGATTAGTATTCTGCTGCTAGATATAACATAGTTTTATTTATCCACTTAAAGACATTTAGAATGTTTTCAAATTTGTTAATTATAAGTATAGGTACATACCTTTGTGTACAATTTTTGTGCAAATACAAGTTTTTATTTCCCTAGGAGTGAGATTGCTTCATCATATGTATGTCTAACTTTGTGATAAATTATCAAAGTATTTTCAAGAGTGGATGTATTTTGTATTCTCAGTAGACATGTTTGAGTTCTAGTCTTCTTGTTGTATTGATATAATTATAGATCCTTGTGCAATTGTAAGAAGTAATACAGACAGATCAGTTTGCCTAACTTCATTACCGTGTCTCAACCAAGAAGTTGGCATTAATATTACCCACCATTATTCATATTTTAACAGTTTTATATGCACTCATTTGTGTATATTTGTATTTGGTTCTATGAAATATTGGTTATGTGTAACTTTCTGCAACCACCACTGTAGTAGAGAAACAGAACAGTTCCATCACAAGGATCATTTTGGTAGCCACAGTTATATCTCTCCCTTCCCTCCTCCCTAGCTCCTGGAAACCACTTACCTTTCTCCTTTTATATGATTCTGTCTTGATACAACTGGCTTTTGTGAGTTAACTTTATATCCAATGACTTTGCTAAACTCACAAATTAGTTTTATTGGTTTGTTTTTGTACATTTCTTGGTATTTTCTATACAATCATATTGTCTACATGGAGGAACAGTTTTATTTCTTCCTTTGCTATCTGTGCAATTTTACTTCTTTTTCTTACCCTGTTATGCTTGCTAGAACCCTTAATATTTTGTTGAACAAAAGTAGTGAGAAAAAACATCCTTGCATTTGCTGAAACAGTATTTGCTTTTTAACCACTAAATATGATGTGAATAATATTAAGATTATATTGTTTTCGACTTTGGGGTGTTATTTGGTAGAGGTATTTGTGCCAGGTTGGAGACTGTATTAGTTCACTTTCTATTGCTATAACAAAACATCTGATGATGGGTACTTATAAAGGAAAGCGGTTTATTTAAGCTCACAGCCTTGTAGGGTGAAAGTCAAAGATTAAATGGCCCCATCTGTTCAGCCTCTGGAGAAGGCCTCATTGGCTGCATCACAACATGGCAGATGGCATGATTTCTCTTAATTTTCCTTTATCAGAGAATGACTTTATTTCACTTTCATTCCTAAAGGACATAATTGCTGGGTGTAGAATCTTGGTTAATAGCTCTTTTTCTTTTTCTTTTTCTTCCTTCCTTTTTCTTTCTTTCTTTCTTTTTTTCTTTCTTTTTATTTATTATTGGTCTTTTTGAGACAGGGTTTCACTATGTAGCCCAGGCTGGCCTCAAACTCACAATGATCCTCTTGTCTTAATCTCCTGAGTACTGGGATTACAGGTATGCACCACCATACCAGGCAACAACTCTTTTCTTTTGGAAATTAATTAATTACATTTTGGGTTTTTTTGAGACAGGGTCTCACTGTGAAGTTCAGGCAGTCCTTGAATTCACTTCATAGCCCAGGCTAGCATCAAACTGACAGCACTCCTCCTGCCTCCTGAGTGCTGGGACTACTGTACAGCCATGTACACCATACTCATGTTCTTTTGGAAATTTAGTAAAATTTGTTATGCTTTCTTCTGACCTCCACCAGCTCTGATGAGAAATCCACAATTATTCAAACCTTATTACACTATAATTAATGTATTATTTTTCTCTGCTACTTTTTCAAGATTATTTTCTTGGTTTGTTGTTGTTTTTACTAGTAAGTGATTATTTACATTATCATTATTTGACCTATCCTCTTTGGGATTCACCAGAAATCTAGAGCTTAAAGCTTCTTTTGCTTTGCTCTTCTTTGCTGCCTACTTCCCACAATTGTACCTACATCTGGATCCACATTGTGGAGAGGCAGAAACAGACCAAAAAACCACAGAGGCTCTTCCTCACTCAGGACCACAGCTATTCTGATTAAGAAGTTTCTCCCTTACCTCATCCAGAGGCACATGTGCGTTTCTTCTGTTATAGTCCTACTGCAGAATTACCTGGCCACTGGGCTGGAGACAATGGAGAAAAGACAGAAAAGAAAAATGATTTTCCCCACTCACTCTGAGCATCAGAAATCACCTTTCCTTACCCTCAAGTCAGAACTAGACAGATTTTTGAAAGCTTGCTCTGTGCTGATTTCTAATTTAAGAGTTTTAATCTGTCTTGATACCAGGCTAGGAAGTATAAGAGGGAAAAAAATTCCTAAATTCACCACTAATTCATTGAATGATCAAATCTTGCTTTCTTCCCCAGTTTGCCTGCTAGTGTCTTCTCTTCAGACTCCTCAAGTATCTGCCACGTGTATTTTGTTAAGGTTTTATTGCTGTACTCAGGAGGAGTGTGGTTACCAAGAAGTGGAATGAAATTGCTTTTGAAATTAAAAAATATGTTAAGCACTATATTTCTTAATTAGCATAAAACAAAATTACTGATTTCTTTGGAATAATTTTATCTTGTTTTATGTTATAATCCTCATTTGTTGCAAACACTCATTCTCTCCTCAGTCACCTGTTTTCTGAATGCTTAAGAGAATTCTTTACTAGCTAATACCATGCCAGATGGGAACAATGTTGGGGGAAGAGCTCTCAATGTTGAGGGCAGTCCTAATGAAGGTCTCTGGGAAATGTAGTCTTCTAAGTATTAAGCAAAATAAATAATGGGAGAAAGACAAAAAATATTTAATGACAGTATCAGAAATTTTCTCCTAGACATACAGTGATTACATGGTTTCCTTGGTTTTAAGTGTAAAGAAGTCACTTGTGTAATTTAGGTGGGCATTAGGACAGATAAAACGTTTACCCAATGCCGAAAAATGGGCAAAGATGAGGAGGGATGCCAGGGTGATGGTCCTGCGCAGCAGTGACTGATGAGACAGGGCTGGTTCAGAAAGAGGGCACCTCTACCCACTCCACCACACTTCCCAAGATGGAGCAAATGGGAAACCAGGCCCAGACAGCAAGTTAACTTAGGTGAAGATCCTGGCTAGGAATGAAAATGGAAAACCCAGTGAGTGTCCTGACTTTTTAATTTCCTTGTTTCCCTTAGGATATTAGGGGGGGGGGATAATAACCCATAGCTACTTTAGGTTGAGAATGCTTATCCTTCCATCTTAGCAGTGAATCGCCACTTTAACCACAAAGGAAATAGTTTCTGTCCTTAGATACTTAAGATTCCTGCTATGAAGTGCACGTCACAATAAATAACTCTGGCTTAGTTTGGGAGGAAATGTTCCCAAAAGCAGTCAGATGAACTTAGTATTTAACACCCAAGTCACTGTGCGCCGGGGAGTGAGATTGGTGTCATCATCCCATGTCACGAATGAGAAAGCTGAGGCCCTGAGAGATAAAGGAATTTGCGCAGAATCACTCAACCTGTCACAAAGTCCTTTCTACCAGGCCCGTCGCCCAGTTCTACTGCAGACCAGCGTGCAGGTGGGAGACGACCTCCCCACGCGTTAGCGCCCCACTCCAGGGCCCTCGGGAGTGAAGGACAACTATCTCTTTAAGAAGCAAAGTGAAGACGGGCCGCTTACGCAGCTGCCGACGGCGAGCAGCCGACTGGCTCGTCCCCTGCATCCACCTCTCTCGCTCCCCGCCCTTCTCCCGGCAGCCCCATCCCGGCGAGCACCCAGCCAGCCACCTCCTGCAGGGGCTCGGGAGAGCCTCCCGGCGCCCCAGGCAGGGCAGCCAAAGCCATGGAAGCCTCCGCAGGTGATGGCAAGGACTCCGGGGCCTACCGCCCAGCTGCGCTCGCCGCGTTCCAGAGTGCTTAGTGCCTGGGGACCTGGGGGGCCCGGAGCTGCGAATGGAGCCGGCAGCGGCAGCCTGCGCTCCATGCTTTCTGACTACAGTGGCCCCGGTGTCAGAGGCCGGGGGCTCAGCTGCCTGGTCGTCCTCGCCCGCTCTCACCCGCCCCTGTCTGTCTCTTTCCCCACCGCCGCAGGTTGCTGATCGGGGCCAGGCGGCTGCAGCAGTGACTGCAGAGGCGCTGCGCCAAGCGGGCCAGATCGTGCGAGGTGGCGGGACTGCGGAGGGCAAGCCGACTCAGGTGAGCAGGCCGCGGCGCAGCGCGAGGGGACCTTGCGCGGCTCCGAGAGACTGCGGGCAGCTTGCGACGCTAACTGCAGTAGAATCCCTCCCTTCAGGGGCACCTGCCAGGAGGCACAGATCGTGACTCATCTTACCCTCCCTTCATTCTCCTACGTCCTCGTAAGCACCCCACCCCCAGCCTTGAAATTGACTAATTAGAGGGTGCTGATTGCAGTAAGGAAGAAGCCCAGTTTAGGGATTAGGAGGAACTGTTGGCGGAACTGCCCCTCCCCATTCCTATTTGTCTTAAGACATTTGGTGAGCATGCAGATTTCTCTTTGGAACCCTGCACCCACCCCAAGGTCAGGTGCCACTGACTGCTTCCTTGCCATATTCCCCTGAGTGAAGAACCAGGGCCCTGCAGCAGATCTGTAAAAAATGCCCATGACCCCTCAAGCGAGAGCTCTGATCCTGGATTCTCCCAGAGCTTCTATGGGATGTGCTGCTTTCTCCACCACTCCCCAGCAGGGAGCAGCACTGTTTGCAACACTGCTAGCTCAGGAAGTACCCTATTCCCTGCCTCAGCCTTGCAGACTTAAGGAGAGGCTTGGTCACATTCTGCCTGTTTCCGTGGCCTTCTCTGTCCATATGGTAGTGTGGGCTGGGCTGGGGTAGGGGAGCTTCCCAAAAAAAAGAGGATCTCTGCAGGTACAGTCATGCACAGAAAGTGCCAGAGATTGGGAGTCTAGGCCTTTCCCTTGCTAGTTGGCCAAAGTAGCCATCTGAAAATTCTTTAGGTGTGGGTGTCTGCTTCTCTGTTAAATGAAGGAGTTGGATTAAATGGTCTCTATAATTTCAGTGCACATTCAAGCTGCTCTTAGGAGTTGGAGGACCTTCTATTAAAGCAGTTTAAATTTAGGTTCATGGAATAATTGGAGTTTCTTCAGTCAGTCACTTTCAACTCTGGACTTCTCAAGTGAAACATAGACGTTGTAGGCTTTATAGCACTGGAGGCAACAGACATCCCTAATTGTAGCTACTTCCCTTCCCCAAGCTTCAGCTTTCTCATCTGTAAACCTGGGAGGAGGAATAAATGCCTCAGAGGGTTGTTGTGAGGCTTAAACAATATTTACACAAAAGCACCTCAAATAAGGGCTTTGCACATACTAGGGACTCAAGAGACAGACTGAGAGAGGGAGGAGGGCGGCTGCCTTAAATCCTTATCCCCTCCCTCCACCGCCAATGATTCTTCCACATGCCTGCAGATGGTATCCCTGCCAAGAGGTAACGAATGCTGGAGTGTGCTGGCCTAAGACTGAGGACCTAGATGGGAGTCAAAAGGTACCAGCCTCCCCATTGCAAAAGCTATGACACCATTCTAGCAAGTGATGGTCCCAAGGAGGCATAGGAAAACCTGGCATCTATGTGCGGAGTTCTGGCCTAAAGGGAAGAGAAGCATCTGAATCTTGCACACTGGCAGGGGAGCAGGGACCAGGCTTCTGCACAAATTCCACTGTTGTTCTCTTGCCCTCTCCAAAATCTCTCCCTAGACGCTCACTGAGACAAGGAAGCCAAGCTTTTGGTGCTTATATTTTTCTATTTCTTATTGTCCCTCATGTTGTCATTTCCAGCATATACTCAGCCTTTCTTACTCTAGTTTGTTCCACAGAGACCACCTGCCTTTTGACAGCATGATAAAGGAGATACAGGGTCAGGCATGGCATTTTGCTCCTGCAACAGTTAGGGCAAAAGAAACCACTATGTCCCCCTTCCCTAAATCCCTCGTAGATTTGAGATCCTTTTCATAGAGGCCTGGGTTTTTCCTCTCCATCTCTATCCTATAGCGCAGGGATGACCCTAAAGTAGATGATCCATAAGTACTGAATTGAGTAGATTTGAGAAAATGACAGTCCTAAGGCAGTAAGATTGGGGAGAAGTGACAATGTATTGACAGTATAGGTGAAAGGACTTTCAGGTGTAGGATACTGTACAGATGTTGGTTATAATTATTATTGCTATTATTAATACCACGGTTACTGCCATTACAGGGATATCAGATACTTTATCTGCTCCTCTAGAGCTCCTGACAAGGGCCAGTGGGGCCAGATGTACCTGAGAGGGTGATGATGTTAGCAACAAAGATCCAGATGGTGCTGACTGCTGTAAGATATGATGGTGAAAGGAAGAAGCCTGGGAACAGAGCCATGTCAGCCACTGCTGCATGCAGATCAGAACAAGTGGTCCCAGAAAGGTGGGGAGTTGAAAATCAGGAGACCAAGTCCCAGGTCTCATTTAGCTACTGCCTCATTGAGTGACCTTGGACCTGTAGGTACCCCCACAAAGTCTCTATGTCCCTATTTCTATGCTGGACTAGATGGCCAATAGGGCCACTTCTGGAGCTGACACTTTGTCAAGTGGACTCTAAAGTAAAAGAGGAAAACCATTAATATCATTTATGGGATACTAGGCCATTCCCTATCTCAGGTAAGCCTCATAACAATGCATACCTATTTAAAGGTGAGGAGGCTGAAGTTTAGAGGGATGAAACGATGTGCTCGTGGCTGCCTAGCCAGAAGTGGTGGGCCTATTCATCTGACCCCAGGGAAAAATGTGTGTTCTCCCAAAGGCCCCACTGCCTCCCTATGGTACCATCCTGTTGTATGAGCTGTGTGCATTTGTGCGCATGTATGGGGGTTCAGAGACAGGAAAGCTGTGAAGGATTCATGACAGGAGATCAGGCATTTCTCCAAGCGATTGCTGCGGAGGACTTGCTAGTTGAGTTGAAGCATGTATGAGTCATAGCTGCAGAGTTTTTACCATAAGCTCTGGTTTGCTGCCATGTGGTGGGCACCCCTTTACCAAGGAAAATAGCTGTCTGAACCCTAGTCATGACAGATACACATTTTTTGTGCTACCTATGTACTGTGCTCTGTTTTACAACACAGGTTTTATTATTTACTCCTCAAACTATCCCAGTGTGTTGGCACTGTGTATAATTTTACCTATTTTACAAGTGAGAAAACCAGAGTAGGAAGCCAAGGGTCCTGCCCAGGGTTTCACAGCTGCCTATTGTAGGACCTAGTGAATACAGAGCTGAAGTACACTGGACTAAGAGGCAAAGGGTTGCTTTTAATCTGGCCCCCCAACCACTGACTGAGTGACCTTGGGTAAGCCAGTTTCCCTCTGAGAGCCATTGTTCCCAGCCCTCAAATAGAATGGTTGCACCTGCTAGTTCTAAAAAACCTAAATGCAGTTTTATTCCAGAATAGAGAGTTGAGGGGATCCCTGGTCTTGCTGAACATTGATCAGTGTCTGATATTGAATATCACCTGGGCCCTGAGCTGGTGCATGGGGTATAGGAAAGCATGAGAGGAAAGTCAGTCCCTGGTTCCAAGGAACTCACATCTAACAGAAAAAGACAAATACCTAAAGATATAGGTGTGGGGGAAATGTCTAGGAGCTGTGAGGCATATAGATATGAAGGTGATAGGGAAACAGAAGAGTAGGCGAATGGTCTTTCTTACTGTCTTAGTTACTTGTTGCTAAGACAAAATGCTTGACACCCAAAGTTAAAGGTGAAAAGGTTTATTTGGCTCACAGTTTGTAGAGGTTTCAGTTAATAGTTTGTTGGCTCCAAGGCAAGGTGGCATGGCAGAGGGGCATTGCAGAGGAGAAACAGTTTGTGGCAGGCAGGAGCAGCAAACAGCAAGCAACAAATGACAAGCAGCAACAAGCCTCTTTCTGTCCCTTGTATCTTATCCAGGATACCCACTCTTAGCATGAGTAGTGCTCACACTCCCTTAATCTTAGCATCACATCCTTGATCCCAGTATCACACACCCTATATCCAGCCACCTTCAAAAAACCCCATCTATGACTACATGAGGCTTTGGGGGACATCTAGACACAAGCCATAATACCTACCCAGTTGTGGGGATGGCTTTGGTGAGGTGATGCCACTGTTGTTTTCTGCACTGAGTTTGGGAATAATTATAATAATAATAATTTTAGTGTTCTATTCAACTTGGGACATTACCCAGTCATTCTAAAGACCTGTTGACTCTTGCCCTCAACAACTCTGAAAATGGTCATAGACTCAGATCAACCATCCAAGCTCACACTGGTGCTGTTCCAGTGAACTATCCATTTGTTCCAGATGAACCAGAACCTTTCCTGTCTTTGGAAGCTTCTAGAAGCAGGATTCTTAAATTCCATTTGGAAGTCCTGTTTAGTGCCCATAATAATCCAGCAGGCTTGGGGAATCCTCTGTCCTGTCTATTCTCAGAATTCTACCTGTCAGGAGGAGCAGCTGGTACCCCATAAGATGGAGGTGTTTACCAATGATTACTTAGCAAGCTGGAGCCACAACCTTAACCAATGGAGATTATATTTCTCAGCCACATGGGGACTTTCTACATGTAGACCACTAGATGCCTGAGGGCCATTGCTTCTTTTGATGAGCAGACAGTGTTGAGTGAAGATTTGATGCAGGTAATCCTGAACTGAGGGCCATGGGTGTGGAGCTAGGGGCTCTGTTACCCTGGCTGCTTTCCATCCTTAGTTGGCAGATATTTATGAAGAGGTAGACAGATATTTATGAAGAACTTGTCACGTGGCCACCACTGTCTTCTGATTAAGGTGCTGAGCCAACCAAAAGGGAACATCTCAGAAGCAGCCTGGTTCATTGGAAAGAGCGAGCCTCGAGGAATCATCATTGAGTCCTCAGCCTGGCTCTACCATCAGCTTTCTGGGTGGCTTAAGGTCAGGCCCTGCTCTTCCACCCCTGTGAAATGGGGTAATTGGTAAAGGCCCTTCATCCTCTAGCAGGCTAATAGTCAGCAATCCTTTCCTTGATGCTATACCTGCTTTAGGGCCTATGAGGGTAGACAAGGTACAGGTGTCTGTAACTTGAGGAATAAGATAAATGTAATCAGAGGCATGAACACATGCCCTGTAGATTTGCTGAGGAGAAGGCTTGGGAATGGCTTAATTCAAAACTGATGATGGAGAGGCTGATATAGATAGCTGGAGTTGCAGTGTGCTTTGTTGTATGACTTTAACCAGAGCAGGAGCAGAAGCCTGCTGTCATGTGGGGACAGGAGAATTGCAGAGCAAGCCAGGTGTCCCTGGACTTGGATTTCACAGAGATCTGTACATTTGGGAATCCAGCCTAGGCTGGCCATCTTTTTATTGTGCCAGACAAGAACATTTCAAGTGACACTTAGAGTTCTATTCACTATCATACAGTAAGAGGAAGACTATTTAAACAGCTCTATTCTCCAAATAAGACTACAGTATCAGCAAAGAGGTACCACTAAAAATTGAATTCATTTTACCTTTTAAAAACTCACTACAGACTGAGGGTATATCTCAGGGGTAAAATGCTTGCCTAGCATCATGGGTGAGGCCCTGTGTTCCCTCTCCAGCCCTGGAAAAAGGAAAAGAAAAGGAAAAACACAGTGCTCACTACAATGTCCATACTTTACCTATTTTGCCACAGACAAGTGTCTTTGGGTTGGCTATGAAGTCAGACTGCCTGAGATTGAATATTGTCAAGTTACTGTTTCTCTCAGAGCCATTGTTTCCTCATCTGTGAAGCAGAGAATGATGCTCGCTATATCCTAAGATCATTAGAAAATCTGTCTGCCAAAGTAAAACATATAATGCCTTCAACCACACAGGTAAAACAATTCTCTGGGCTCTTTGGGGACTATAGCAGTTGAAAAGTTCTTGCTCCAATCAGGTAGCTGCTACTCCTGTGCCTAAGAATGTGGGCCCGATGTTCTCATGTCTACTGATTTGTAAGATAGAAATCTGAATATTTGTTTGTGACATCTCCTAATTTTCAAAATACAGTCAAGGAGACAACACTTTCAAATACATGTATGAAAATATGTTTGTGACAGACCATTGGTGTGTGATCTCTGATGTAGGTTTTTGATCTGGGCTTACAGCACTCAGCAGTTGTTGGCTGGCCTTCAGAGGAAGCCAGACAAGGGAGGCAAGGCTAAAAGGCAGGCTTTGGTAGGGCATCCCTGGCCTGCAAGGCTGAGGAATGTAGCCTAACTCTGGCAGCTCATGTTTATTTGCTGCTGGATACCTGACTCCAAAGTCCTTAACCATGCTTGGGCAGTACTGTCAGGAATGAATCTCTGAGGGCTGGGCCTATCTCTGTACCCTTATTCAGGCCTCCCTACCAAAAAATCTCTGGAAACCTTTTAGCAGCCTCAGAAGATGGGTCTTCAAGGGAAGCTGGGAAACCAGGAACAGAAGCCCCTTTTGAGGGGAAGCATGAGAAAGTCTCCTAATAGCTTCACAGTGGAATGGGGATGGCTCCTGCCTTAGGAAGCCAGGCCAGCCTTGTAACCAAGGGGAGGTGGTCTGGCTGGCAAGCAGTCTCTGTATGCAGCTCTGTCATATGGCCATTGCAGAGGAATACTGAGCTTTCATTACAGAGGAAACCTAGAGCTTTCTTAGAAAAGGACCACAGAGGATCTTGTAATTAGCAGAAGGGGCCCCATTGACATGGTTTCCAGGGATTTCTGGGATTCAGATTAAAGCCACTGATGACAGGTTATATTCTTGTGACTCTATACTCTTTGATATTCATTAAGTATCAAAAGTAGTAGGGTGCTATTCTGGCCATGGTGGATGAGTACAAAGGTATGTTTACATCTCTTCATTCACCCAACTCATATTATCTACCTTCTCTGTGCACCATGATATGATCCCTCCCCTCAGGGAGCCTTTTAGCCTGGTTTGAAGGAAGATGTGTGACAATACACAGAGCCTGGCACACAGAAATATTAGCAACAGGGTCACTTAACTGTGTGTCTCCCAAATGTTAGGTGCCAGTTATCATCATAGGACCAGTTTTAAAGGGCTAGTATGGGGATTGGCAAAACATTCACCACTGGGCCTACTCCTCCGTGAAGTAACTTGTTAGTGTTGCCCTGGAAAACTGGATAGCACTAGAAGAAAAAACAAAATACAGACAAGCCATACCTTCTCCCCAAAAAAGCAGCAGCCAATCAATTGAGACTGAGGGTACAGCTCAGTGGTAGTATGCATGCATTTGTATGCCAAGGGCCTGAGTTCAGTCTCCCACATCAGAAAAACAAAATGAAACCCCAACCCCCAAACAACAACATAACCTCACCAATTCAGGCCTACTTAGCATTTGTTATCCACATTCTACAGACAAGGGCACTGAGGCTCGGAGAGGGGAAGTAAGTTCAAGGTTACTACACAGCTACAATAGAGCAGAACCTGCACTTACATGCTGCTCTTTCTGGCATCAAGGCTATATTCTTTCATCAAAGTTATGATGTCTCTAGATAAATGATTCGGGAACAAAATAGATAAAGCTACTATTTGTTGAATGCATATGACATATGAGGTCCAGTACTACCTGGTAGGATAGAAAGTATTATAGTTGAGGAAACTGGTAATACTTGAAGAAAGTGACCCAAACTTATATTCCAAAGACATGGTGAGGTCCAGATTCCAACCCCAGTGAGTTGGATGTGGCTTCCTACACTGTTGTGACAGAATAGTACAGCTCAAGGGTACAGGAATGTCTGCAGGTGTTCTGGAGGAAGAGGACCTAGAGCAGAATCAAAAGAGCTGGCAGAGGCAGTGGTGAGGAAGAGAGAGGACTTAAGTGATGTGAGCCTTGAGCAATATACTCTGCACTCTAACTAGGCCACAGGTCCAGTACTCCTTGGCAGAGGGTAGTTCCCTATTCCTTCAGGCTGTTTCACTGATGGAAACAGAGGCACAGTAATCTTGGGTCTTTCCCAAATCCTCAACAGGAGCCCAGTTTGGCACCACTCTCCCTCATGAGCTCCCCATCCTCCATGATTCATTGTACCATTTGCCTCCTTCAAATCTCCCTTCCACAGGTGGTGGACTGTAAACGCTGGGCTCAAGTGGGAAAAAGGAGTGCTATAAAGATCACCTCTGTAGTAAGGCAGAGGCTTATGACACCAGCCTCCTCCTTCACATTTGGGGCACAGAGCCAGTGGGAGGAGCCTCTGCTCCATCCAGTGAAGTGGTCTGGGGGCCACCTGGGAGCATTCAGGACTCAGGGCCAAACTGGCTTCAGAGACAGGCTTGGCTTATTTCCAGTTCTGCCACTCATTAGCCTGTGTCCTCAGACACGTTGTATTAACCTCCCCACTGCCATCCCCAGGCCATTTTCTCATCTACCAGAGAGGGATTGATTAAATCTTGCCTGCCTGAAAGGAGAAAGAATGACATGTTGGCAGCCTCTATACTAAAGGCCCTGAATAGCAGGCACCTGACAGTGCTGCTCCTACCTCCTTCCTCTCATAGGTTTAGTGCATCCCTGCACCTGTTAGTTAGTCCCTGCTCTTGATCAGAGTACTGAAACACACACAAGCACAAGGCTGACTTCATAGTAACCTACAGCATCATTATCCAAAAGGAAGCTGACTTATGGTGAATTTATGCAGCTCCCCCATCTGTTATGGAGAAAGAGGTACCAAACATCTGATCTTAGAGCCCAAATTCTCCTGATCCCACTTCTTTTTTTGTTTGGTTTGTTTTGTTTTGTTTCATTTCATTTCATTTTTTTGTACCAGGGATCAAATTCATGACCTTGCGCTTGCCAGGCAAGTGCTTTGCTACTGAGCTATATCCCTGGCCCATGATCCTACTTCTTGTCCCTTTGATGTCTCACTCTTTTTCCCTCTTGTCCAATTCTCAGAGGAGACCTGTGTATGTCTGTTCCTCCCTCCTAAAGCTATTAGCTTGGTTCTTCAGAGCAAGATTATTGGCCCTGGGCCTGGACAGAGTGAGCTAAAGTTGGAGGATATCTTGGTGCTTTCTGACTACAGAAACATCCCTAAGTAACCTTGGATGTGTTCTACCCACAATCAGCCATCTTCCCTTTATGGCACTCCTTTCCATTTTCCCTATCTTTCTCTCTGACATTGTCTGCCTATTGCTACTGCTGCTGTCTCCCCACTTTCAGATCCACCTCAAGGCCAGCTCAAAGCCATTCTTCAGGGACCCTCTTAATTTCACAGCTTCTCATAGAGCCCCAAGCACCATGCTGAGCTCTGAGGCTAGGGCAGGGGTACCATTCCCACCTCCATAGGAGGGTTGTCTTTTGCAACTGTGTGCCTGAGAGAGGATAGTGCTCAGAGTCTTTAGGACTGGCCAGGGATAGGTGTTGCAAGGGGTCCTAGAGGTCAGCCATCTCGGGAAAGAGATCAAGATCCAAGTCTAGGCAGTGATAGACCTTGTTATCCTGCTCCCCAAATAGTTGACAGCAAAGGCACAGGGTAGAGGTGAATGTGCCCAGACTGCCTTGTTGGCCTATACCATAGATTTACTCTGTAACCATGGGAACTTATTTCTCCAACCATTTGATAATTCAGTACTAGAAATGTGCATCGTAACTAATCTAGCTCATAGGAACAAAGCTACCATAAGAATTAAACTAGGTTAGAAAATCCTTTTGCATAAAGCCTCAGTATAGGGTCTAGCACATAGTAGGTGTTTAATAAATGTCAGTTTCCTCCCGCTCAGGGTTAAAAAGAAAGAATTGCACAACTTCTCTGTTTTTTGCAGATTCCCTCTCTTTTTTCTTGATAGTGAGCTCCCTCCTCACTGGAGGATTCACATAGTCCTAAGTACCTGCTAACAGGAAGGTCACTCAGAGACATGGCCCTTCATTCATATGGGTGTCGGGCTTTGAGTTTCTTTCCTGCCCTGTGTTTCTGTGCCTCTATGAAGACTTGACTCATTTCCCATTAGTCAATTATTAGAAATCAGATGAGTTTCTGCTTGGATATGTGTTTAGCATCAGTAAAAGAATTCTGCTGGAGCTGTGTGCTAATTGAAGGCTTCTCCCAAGTGGCAGGACTAGAAACAGTCAGATCCAAGAAGAGCTCAAATGGCTCCTGTGAAGGGAACTTGGCTGGAGCACTGGGGGCACTGGGATAAGTGCTTTGGTTGAATTTTGGGAAGGTCACATGGCACCCACTAGAATAAATATCCCAAGAAAAGACAGTGTTTGACTTACTCCTGCGTGCCAGCACCTAGCATAAGCCAGGAACACAGGGAATACTCTAGAAAAATGCCGAGTAAATGACAAGTAGCTTTGGTGTCCTTATCAGTTGGAATCATGACTTGGGAGGTTCTTGAGGCTGCCCTAGAGGCCAAATGGTAATTTTATACTCTGTGAGCCCAAATATGCATGAGTATTATGCTGTGGACCTGGTTTCCTACTCCTTTTTCCTTTTCCCCATTGCTTTTCCTCCTTCTCCTCCTAGTTTTGTTGAGTTGTATGTGATATACAGCAAGCTGCATATATTTCAACTATACAGTTTGATATATGCATAAATTCATGAAGCCATCATCATACTTAAAATAATCATGTCCATTATCCCTAGAGATTCCTGTATGTA
Source organism: Hydrochoerus hydrochaeris (assembly GCA_004027455.1). Taxonomy (NCBI): domain Eukaryota; kingdom Metazoa; phylum Chordata; class Mammalia; order Rodentia; family Hydrochaeridae; genus Hydrochoerus; species Hydrochoerus hydrochaeris. Next base: position 210,527 of record PVLA01002584.1, on the reverse strand, counting down.
ATTTGTCCTTCTCAAACTTCACCATCTCTCATTCCCAGGCAATAAGTGAGTTGCTTTCTGTCACTAAAGATTATTTTTCTTGCTTCTTCCCTCTCTCCTCTCCTTTCCCTCCTTCATTTCTTCTCTCTTTCTCTCAGTCTTTCTGACCCAAAGCCTTGACCCAAGCTCTGTACCTACACTATTACTGAGCCACATACTCACCTCTACTTTTCATTTTTTAGTAGTTTATATAATCATACATTATGTATTTTGGGGGATTTTCCTTTCACTTAGCATAATTATTTTGAGAGACATGTATATGTCAGGATTTTATATCTTTTTTGGTTTTGGTTTTTTGAGACTCTGCCTTTCTTTGTAGCCCAAGTTAGCCTTCAACTCATAGCAATTATCCAGTCTCAGCCTGCTAAAGGCTGAGATTACAGTCATGTACCACCAAACCTGGCTCATTGACAGTTTATTTCTTTTTATGTTAAGTTGTGTTCCATTGAATTGATAAAGCATAAATCATGTTTTGTTTACCCATTCATCTGTTGATGGACAGTTGTTTTTTTCTAAGGTTGGTTTTTTTTTTTTTTGAACCCGGGATTGAACTCACAACCTCACAATTGCCAGGCAGGCACTTGTGCCACTGAGCTAAATCTCCAGCCCCTCTAAGTTTTTTGTTTTGTTTTTGCTACCATAAAATAAAACTGCTATAAACTTTTGTGACTACATCTTTAAATGGATATATATATATTTCTAATGTTCTGGGTAAATGTCTAAGAGTAGAATAGCTGTACAATTTGGTTAATATATATTTAACTTTCTTTTTTATTAGTATATGCTTGTAGTACATAATATTTGCATTCTTTATATGAAGTTGGTACATGTAGGTAATATGTCTTCCTTCCTTTTTTCATCCCCTATCCCTTCCCTCTTTCCTATCTCTTGATCCTCTTCCTTTTTTGGTACATGTTTGTAGTACATAATGTTTCTATTGCTAGTGTGGAGTTGGTCCATGTACATAACACATCTTAATTCCTTTTTCACTCCCCTTCTCTTGATCCCCTTCCCTTTTGAGAAAGAGCTATCTCCCTACTTCCTATTATCTATCTCTTATTTTTCTCTTTATCTATACTTTAGGTTTGTCATATAAGAGATACCATGTGATATTTAATCTTGTGTGTCTTATTTAACTTTCTAATAAACTGTCCACATTTCCAAAGTATTTGTACGTTATATTCCCACCAGCACAATGTGAGGCTTCCAATTCCTCTACATACTTACTGACATGCAGGGTGGTCATTCTTTCATGTTTGCTATTGGATATGTGACAGGTATATACTGGTTTCCCTTCATGGCTTTAATTTGCATTTTTCTAATGACTAATGTGCATCATTCTATATGATTTTTTAAATTTATGTTTCTGATGAGGGATCCAAACATTTCACCCATTTAAAAAAGTAGGTCATTGGTCTTACTGATTTATACTATTTTTTTATACATTCTGGATACAAGTTTTGTTTCGATTATATATTTTGCAAATATTTTCTCCTAGTCTGTAGCTTGTCCTAGAAAGTCTGGCATGTGAGTGAGAGAGGGAGATTAAGAGACAGAGTTTGAGCTAGGGGTGGTGGCACACACCTCTGATTCCAAATGCTGAGGCAGGAGGATGGGAAGTTTGAGATCAGCCTGAGAAACTTAGTAAAAGTATATCTCAAAATTAAGAGGGCTAGGATGTAGCCAAGCCCTCCCTGAGTTCAATCCCTAGTACTAGACAGACAGACAGAGACAGACAGACAGAGACAAAGAAGAGGCAGAGAGAGAAGAAGAGGAGAGAGAGGAAGGAAGAAGAGAAGAGGGGAAGGGAGGGAAGAAAAGCAAAGCTTTGGAAAGCTGGAGTGAAACATTGACTTTCTGAATTCAGTTTTTCCCTCTGCCATTTAGAGGCATAGAAGGACAGAGTGGCCTCTGGAGGTACAGTGTAGCTGTCTCAAGGGCCTCATTTGCAAATGGCCTGGTGGAAGTGTGGTGCCAAGGCCCATGCAGAACTCTTGATATCCATGTGAAGAGGCCATGACTGGCCCTCGGTGGCTTCTATTCCTGTGACCCTGAGTGACTTCCCTGTGTCCCTTGCCTCAACTGTAAAAAGGGCATCCCAGTGCCTCCCTGTAGGTAAAAGGCTGGGACACATCACCCTTCAGACTTGGCCGTCCAACTCCAAAGATGAGTACAGTGTCAGGACCTTGCATTCCCAAGGCCTTGGAGAGATGGAGGAAAATGAACTATGTTGTCCCTAAAGGAGGTGTGTTGATCACCATCCTAGGTAAATCAGGCTGTGTGGGAGCAGCTTTTCCTGCTGTGCTCCAATCATAGTTGGAGCAAGGCATTTTCATCTCTTCTACTTGAGCTCTTTAGAACTCACCAGCATGTGACTGCATATGTGTGCGTGCATGTGTATGTTTGTATAAGTTTGTGCATGTGTGAGTGGGTGTGGATGCATATATATGAGCTCAGAAACCCCCAGAAATAGGCTGTGTTCCACAGATTGAGCTATGAGTGAACAGTCTGAATCTAGTTGGTGCAAGACCTGTATCTGTGGGCTTAGCCTCCTGTAGAGTTGCATGCAGGCACAGGTGCCTGAATGAATTAGAATGTAAGTGGGCTAATGAGACTTACAAGGACTTTCTAGGCAGAGAGCATAGGCAAATCTTCAGGACTTAGCCAAAGTGTCGAGGAAGAAATGTAATGGGAGATAGGCTGACACAGAAAGCAGAGGTCAGGTTGTCACAACAGCCCTGAGAGGTGAAAAGAAGTCAAGACATGTGTCCTTAATTGATGGCAGAACTGTCACCTGGCTCCAATACTGTGCCTTCTCCACTGTATCAGGCTTTGTCCTGAAAGGGACAGAGAGTAGACCTCCCTGAGCCCCTCTTTCTGGTGTCTGGAATGACTGCACAGAGCTCCTAGGACTCCCAGGTTACCTGCTGGCTGCCTGGCTTCCTTCAGCAGGTGTTAGCTAAGCCTCAGTTCTAGATTAATCCCTGTGGGCAGCGCTAGGGAAGACTCGAAACCTTGGAAGGTATATGTCCCCTTCTCTTTTAGCCCTTACAAGTGAATACACAGCAAACTAATTTCTCAGTGCCAAAGTGCTATGCACAACTCACAGGCAGAGTGGCCATGCAAATGTGGACAAGATTGAGTGTCTGCCTGTCTGTATGCTTTAAACTGAGTGAACTGCCACCCCTGACAAAACCTAGGGTTCTGCTAACAAGAGAGAAGGCAGATCTGAATGTTAGAAGGCGGAAGTCATTGGCGCTTGCCACCCCACTTAGTAATCTTCCCAGCATCCCTCTTTCCCCATGGCCTACCTCTTCTAGGTCCTGAAGAGGCTGCCTCCTAAGTTTCCCTTGGAGCCATCTCTACTTCTGTCACCACCTCTGTTCTCCTTTCATTTTACCTTTCACAACCTTCTTAAAGCCTCATAATTTCCCCCCGCTCTCCTAGTGCCTTTTTTAATCTCTTCCTCATCTAGTCTCAGCAGAGCTGGTACGCGGTCATCTTTTATAATATAAACTTGACCTTGAAACTTAAGTCTGTCTTGACCTTGAACCTGAAACATCATGTTGATCATAAACCTGCTCAGAGTATCCTGGTCTGGCCTTCTTCTGTCCTGGGTTTTTACCCTCACTCTGTGGTTGTCCCTGCACACCTTTTGGAGTTTGTGGGGAACAGTGTGTGTCCAATGTTCAGAGTGCTGCTCCAGAGTACTCCTTCTGACTCCTGTAAACTCACTTACTCCTTGCCTGGCCCCTGATGATTTGTGACTTAACTCCTGGAAATCTCTGCAGAGGAGGTCACTCACACAATAAAGGCCAGGTCAGTACTGACTGAGACACCACAACAGAACTGTCATGCAGTACTACAAATAGGGTGGGGGGAAGCTTTGAAATGCTTTCCCCCAGTCTTAGAATTAGACTACTTTTGAGCTCTGTTGTTTCTCCTCATGCTCTTGTAATATGAAAATAATTACCATGGGGGCCAGAAAAACATAGCAAGATTAACTTGAATGACACTTATGTCCGAGCTTGACCTTTTTGCCATCTGAGGCTTTGGTCAAGTGACAGTAGGAAAACCCAGGTGATGTGCAGATGTTATGATAGGGGATGAATTGGCGCTTGACATTTTAGAAAAGCAGTTTGGCAACACATTCAGTATCTTTGACCTTAATCAGTCCATTACCAGGGATAGTACAGAGCAATGATTGGATCCAAAGATACCTGTTGTTACATTAGTTTTAATAAGGAAAAAGTCTAAATGTTCAATAGAGGGGAAAAATTATGTTAACCACAATAGACCTACAAAACACAATATTAAGTAGCCCTAAGACACTTTCAGTGAAGATTTTGTCATATGGACAATTCTTAAACCATGTTAAATTTTGAAAAGATACAAAGTTTTATGTATACCATGGTTATAGCTATGTAAAAATAAAACCCATGCCACCTCCCCCCTCCCCCAAATTTTGTTCTTGGAAAGAAAAAGAAAGAGCAACAGTCAAATTATTCAGCTATTTGTCTTTGAGTAGCAAAACTGAGGATTTTTAAAGGGTGCACACTACTTTTATAATTGTATGTAGATTTTTAAATTTAGCCAGCTGGAGCTAAGAGAGGCTGTTTATTCTGTAAATTTCTTGGGATGACTTAGTGCCTTAGTTTGTGAAACAAGGGAAAGACAGCCATGCCCTGAGCAGTGGTGCTAGGCTCTGTGTAGGTATCATCTAGTGACATCATTACAACTGGACCTCAATTTACAAATGACACCAACACTTCTGGTCACTTCTCTGTCATATACTAGTTTCCTGGTTCCCGCTATGCTAGAGTCCAGTTCTTTGCATATCCTGGGGTCCTGCAAAACTTGCCTTATGGAGAAAAACAGCAGGGACACTTAAGAGCACATTGTTAGCAGAGCCAGTAGGGCTGAGCCTTTGAAAGTTTATTTACAGAGCAGGGATCAGTGTTTACCAGTAGCTGAGCGTAAGAGAGCAGTTTGCTTGTTACTGCCAGAGGCTGTATTCTCAGCTTTACCTCTGGCCAGCCTTGTCCTGACAGATTTCCCTCTCAGCCCAAGTTCTTTACTTCTCACAGAAAGGGAAACCAACCACCTAACCTTGCAGAGCTGTGTGCCCAGCTCCCTTGGGCATCACTGCCAGCTGAGTATTCAAGGCCCAGCTCTATACTGATTGATTTGAGGTCTTGCACCAGTATCACCCCAGATCTCAACCTCAGATTCTCTGCCAACAAAAAGACATTACACTATATCAGAGATTCAAAATGCCAATGCCAGGCAGCCAAGAAACTCTTAGACTAGGTCTAAGAGCAATAGCTTGGTCAGAATTCTGGCAAAAAAGAGTCACTCCTCAACCTAAGATAGTCCTTGGCAAGCAAGAATGCCATCACTGAGATTCAAGATTCTTGATTAAGGGGGCTGGAGGTTTAGCTCAGTGGCTTAAGCGCCTGCCTGGCAAGTGCAAGGTCATGAGTTTGATCCCTGGTACAAAAAAAAAAAAAAGATTCTTGATTAAGGACAAGACATAAAACTGGATTTTTTTTAAAAAAGGAAATCTCTCAATATAAAAATGTTGACTTAAAATGCACACACATGCAGACCAAAGGGAATTTCTCTATAGCCATGATATGGTCTTGGGGCTACTAGTCTGGGACCACTGTTGTCACTTGCTGAGTACCTTCTGACTTGAACTCCTGGGGGACAGACACCCCTGAAGGCAGCTCTGAGCAGACAAGGCACAGGCCTGCAAGAGTCAGAAGGCCAGACCACTGAGCAGGAGGGGAAGGAGGCCAGGCTCACTGCTGCTTAGCCTTCGTGCTTGCAACTTGCTGGTTACACAGTCTTCAAAGGCTGCCTTGATCCTGCTAGAAGTCCTGTCCCAGCCATGACAAGCTCTATGCGCCATGGGCTGGCTGTATGGGGAGTACTGTGCTCAGAACCATGACTTTCCTTCTTGTCTTGACAATGATTAGCCTGAAATAGGTTTAAGGAAATGGACTTAGATTGCAACTGGCTTGAGTGCATACAGCTCTGGGATGAGGTAGGATTTGAATCCAGGAGTCTGTGATTCTATCACTTGAGCTCTTACATTTCAGTCTTGCATCCATGGGTGTAATGGTACCAATGCTGGTGCTAATGTCATTGTCCGCTGCCAGGAGCTGAAGACAAACAAATGAGTAGGAACACAGACATGTATGTGAGTCTGTGGAAATGGAGAGTTATACATGGCACTCTTGATTCTCATTGTTTGCAGTAAGTGTATTCTATAAAGTTGCAGCAAACATGAATTTTTGAGCACTGAACAATGGTACTTCCTTTAGGTTAAGTTCCTGAAGGCCTCTGGACACAAGATTTTCATTAGCACAGAGGAATGTTTTATAAGTGATTCTGTTTAAATATACCTTCTTTAATATGCATTTTTGATTCATTCACATGAACCCAGCACCCAGAACTAGAACTCCAGTTTGAGCATGATACACGTGTTGTCTCTGTCAGGTATGTCACAGCCAATCCATGTACACAGAAACTCCAGGTAGCAACTCAGCACTATTCTTGGTGTTGTTTCCTAACAAAATATAAAAAAATGTGGCAGTAAATAGGCTTTAAAAAGGCACTTACATGTGGCATAAGAGCGTAAATAAAATATTTGCTTTGTTTGACCTACTGGAACATGTGGCAACTCAAAGTTTCCATCACTTTGCTCATCTGCAAATGACTGTGAAAGAACTACAACTATTGATTTGAGAGTTACTAGTAAATTTTAGCAAGTAGGTGAATTCACAAGCACAGAATCCATGAATGCTGAAGCCTTAGTACAATTGTTTATCTTTGATCTTTCTCTAAGAGCTTATGTCAGGATATTTAGGGTTGTTGATACAAGCTGGATTTTCTGAGGGTGGAGAAGTCATTTGGAGGGGCAGCTGGAATCATTTCTGGCTTCTGACACTGCCTACATGAAGACAATATGAGACTAAACTGAGATGAGAGATATGGGAGAATAACATAGGGCACCTATAATGGAGCTGGGAACCCCAAGAGATGCTGAGTAAATGGAGGTTTCAGAAATGTCCCTGGTTTCTTTCCCTCCATGAAGATCCAGTTGTTGAGAGTTTTGCCTCCAGACTACAGACTTGGAGATGAATGAAACCCTTGCTACTCATAACCTAGCAAAGGACATAAGCCCACTAATGCTGTGTATGGAAGAGACTATAATCATACATAGGAAGTCTTTTCTGCCCCTGTTTATTTTCTCAGAAGCCTATACTTATTTGGACAGTGACATCAACTCCGATGAATGCAGACCCACTTACTTACTCAGCAAATATGTAGTAGAAGCTTGTGATGTACCAAGTACTAGTCTAGTGACTGAGATAAATAAAGAACAAAATGGGCACATATCCAAGTTTTCCTGGAGTTTATGTGCTAAAGACAATGAACAACATAAGCACAAAAATATATTAAATATTGCTAAGAGCTGTGGAAAAATGCGCAAGAGAAAAGAGGGTATGCTTGGAGAGGAAGGGCTTAAGTTTTAATGAGGAGATTAGGAGATGTACACTGAGAAGGTGCCATTGGAACAGTGACCTGAAGTGGGAACAGACCACTAAAGACAGAAGAGCATGTACAAAGGCCTTGGGTGTGAAAAGGCAGATGGCTAGTGCAGAGAGAATGAGAGGATACAGTAAGTGAGATCAAAGATACAAGGATACAAGGGAAGACATGCAAAACTTTAAATCAGCCAAAGTTATTGCTTGGCTTCTATTCAAACATGGGAGCCATGGGAGGGGTTTTAAACAGAGGAGTGATATAACATGAGTCATGCTCAAAAGAGGTCCTTCTTGCTACCCTGTAGAGATTGTAAAGGCCAAGAAGACTGTGGCATCCCAGGGAGGGATGATGGTGCCTTGGACAAGGGAGGAGACACTGAAGGTGCTGGCAAGTATCAGATTCTGGACTTACTATAAGGGAAATAGAGTTTACAGGCTCTTCTGATACACTCAAGACTACTGCCTAGCAGGCTTGAAAGATGGGACTTCCATGAACTGAAATAAGAAACAGATTTCTGAAGGAAAGTCCAGAAATTTCAGGCATGTTAATTTTAACATGTTATTAAACCAAAGTGGCAAGGTCCTGAAATTCTGCTGTTGGATAGATAGCTATTAGCTTGTCATTTTCTTCTTTTAATTTTTTTTCCGGTAGAACTAAGAGGCTATAAAATGATCCTATAGTCAAGAATCTCTGAAATAAATTACTAATACAATACTTCAGATTAAAACTTTGGATCAGCCAAGGATTTAGCTCAGCAGCATAAGCACTTGCCTGGCAAGCACGAGGTTGCTAGTTCAATCCCCAGTACAAAAAACAAACAAACAAAAAACTAAAACAAAACAAAAAAAAACCCCAAAACTTTGGATCAGGATAAGGATATAATAAGTGAATTACATTAAGATAAAATTAAGCTTAGGTAAATAAACAATTACCAGTGTTTCTGGAGTGCCTTCCCTATGCCAGGACTTTCCTAGACATTTAACATGAGTTATTACTAATCATGAACATGTTGTGTACAAAACTAAATTAGCCTATGTTACAAACAAGAAAACTAAGGCTTAGAGAATAAAATGGCATTTCCATTATCATAAATATTGTGGTTGGGAATTCACACCCAGGTCTTTTTATCCTAGAAACATGGTCTCTTCTACTGTCCAGGTTAGTCAGCCTCAGCAAGGGAAAAATTCATTCCCAGATTAGGCCATTTACAATAGGACATAAATGTTTGCAGAATCCTCCTTTTATAAAACTTTTTTTTCATGAATATTGAATATTTAACCCAGGATCTTTTCACAGAACTATATCCTTAGCCCATTTTTTATTTTGACACATGATCACACTAAATTACCCAGACTGGGCTTCAATTTATGATCTCCCTGGCTCAGCCACCCAGAGGGCTGAAATCACAGACATGTGGAGCACACTCGACTTTTAAATCGTATGCTTATGTTGACTAACTTAAGAGGTATGATGTTTCCTGAGAGACCAGATTACTAAAAAGAGGGTCTTATAAATCACCCACCTCTTCCAGCAAACACAAGCCATGCTGAGTAATGTCAGATGCTGGGATCTTATTGAAGGTGAAAGAATTCAGCACTACATGGGAAATGCCACTGTAAAATCAGCTGGACAGGGATCGGCTGCTGAGGAGGCAAGGCAGCTGGCATCTGCAGGAGGAGAGAGGAGCTGAACAGAGAGATGAGGGATGCTGGTGCAAGAGGGGCTTGGCTCCAGGGCTAGAAGCAGATCAATTGGGTTAGCTGCACTGCACAACTCCACGCTTAGCTCCCAGGAGCTGCTGGAAGATGGGTGAGACTTGGCTCCCAGCACGAGCTTTGTGACCAGAGTGCCTGGCGGCATCATAATGAGCTGCCTACCTCTTGGTCTTGTGTCCTCTGCTGCTATAGCTCACATTGTGGGCTTTAGCAAGTCCTCAGTTTTCTGCTTAAAAACATGGTGGTTGGACAAATGCTAGGAGAGAGACAGAGACAAAGACTGATGCTGAATCGATGTGGTTGCCTCTTTTGGCTTCCCAGGATGATGGAAACACTTTGATCTCAGACAGGATGGGAGCTTTCTCCATGGAAAGAGGCTGTGGTCCCAGGCTGGTCTGATGACATCCTCATATCCCTTTAGCCCTTTGGTCCTTGTGTTCCACAGATCCTTCTGTCTTTAATGAACAAAACATAGTAAACAACTTGAGTGAATTCTGAGGGTACAATCTTTCCTCTACCTCAGGGCTCTATTTGTGGGCTCCCAGTGAGTGGGCTGCTTCTCCTACAGCAAGTCCTATGCAAAATATTTTTTCAACATTCATTTCAGGGATGTCTATGTCTTCCAAAGAATTTTAGTTGGTCCCTGGATGTCCCCTACTCACAAGCACAAAACTGAGAGGTGTTTTCTCTTTTTTATCAGGAGCCAGGAAGCTCAGAATCAAATCTGAATTCTGTTTTTCCCACCATGTCTATACTTGTGATCAGCTATAGTATTCCATTCTTCCCTGGGCCTTGGTTTCAGTGTGTATGTATTTTTCCATATGTTATTTGTGAACTGCCCTAAAGTTGATAGGACTTCTGTCTTACCCCTGGGTTTTCCTTCCAAGCCTTTTTATTTGAAAAACTACTCTTTGTTATTATTTTGTTAAACTTTTGCCTGGATCCAAGTAGCAGTGAAATGAAGTACAGAGGCCTCAGTGCTAGAGCTAGGCACTCAACCCCAGCCCAGGCTCTGTTCCCCTACTTGCTGGGCAACCTCAGACAAGTCACCTGTTGTCTTTCTGGATCTCCATTTCTCTCTGTATAAAATGATAGGCTTTGATAAGTTCAACCCAAGGTCTTTTACTTCCTAGGCTTTAGAGATTTCAAATTACTATTTGGGTTAAATCTAGGGATAAGTGAGGGTAGGGAGCTGAGTCAAGGATCCTAAGAACCAAGGCAAAACTGGGGTAGAGGGAGAGAACAGTCCACAAGGGATGGAAGTGCCGCCATCTTCTTTTTGTGACCTTTAGAGTGGGTTCCTTGGAAGGAGGGGCAGATAAAGAAGCAGGATGAAGCTTGACAGCTCTATCAGTCAGGAAGCCTGGGTAAGCATACACTGCAGCCAGAGTTGCTGTAGGGCTTCCATCTGCCAGGATCCACATGCCAGACAGTCACAAAACTGCTGGTACCGTAGGCTCTTTGTTCCCATATCTCTCTTGGGTGTCTGCAGAGGGGCTGTCCTGCAGCAGCTAGGATAGGGGAGGAAAAGAAATCAATAGTCTTCTTAGATCTCCCTTCTCATGTAGGAGGCCTGGAGAGCCATCTCTACCCAGTTGGCCTAGCAGAGTGGCCTCGAACTCCAGAGTCACCCCTGACCCTTTAGGGAATACACAAAACTATCCCCAAAGGTGAAAGAGAGACCCCCTTCAAGAGGTAATAATAGTAATAGCAATAAATGATAAGTCCTCTAATTTCCCAAAAACTTCTCATCCCTCTATTTATTACCTTGGTTAGATTCCAAAGACACAGGCAGAGCCAAAAGGGTGGTTTCCCCTGATTCCATGAGGTATCTGAGATCACCCAGGAACCCAGGATCACCAACAGGAACCATGATCACCAACAGAGACCATATGATGTGGCTTCAACGTGCTGAGGGTTTATCAGTGAAGCACTGCACAGACTTAGGCTTCTGGAAAGATGTGGTGAGAGTTAGAAGAGACAAGAGCATGGGTCCTTGGAATGAGGAGCTTTGCTTTTGCCTACAAAAAAACAAATCCTTAGACAAACAGAGACAGATTTACTCTGGTTGGGGAGAGAAAGACTTACTCTGGTTCTAAACCGCATCTATATTATGCTTACCTCTTGTTTCTGTGATCTCCTTCTTGTACTGCACATGAGGATCCCAGGACCTAATGATGTAGGGCCTCATCTCTACTTTGGTATTTTGGGAAGGTCACTTCTTTCTTTTATACAACTTCATGATCTGTGTCCATTCTTTTTGAGACCTTCATGATATAGTAGAAATGCAGATAAACACAATCTAGAAGTCAAAGATGCTACCTCATGACTTCTTAACCCCTCAGCTTTGGGTTTCCTGTGTGTGGAATAGAGTAGTCTCTGCCTGGCTTCCCTCTGCAGGGAACATCAGAAGGGATAGCTTCAATCACTGTCTGCTCTAGCCTGACCCAAGGCCAGGTGACCAAAGAAGGACCTGGGCCCAGCTAATGGGAAAGTTACAAAAAATTTGTCTCCAAGAAAAAAAAAAACAGTTGGGCATAGTGGCTCACGCCTATAATCCCAGCACTCGGGAGACTGAGGCAGGAGAATTGTTGTGAGTTCGAGACCAGCCTGGGCTACAAAGTGAGCTCAAGGCCAGTCTGAACTGCATAGCGAGACCCTGCCTCAAAAAGAGAAAAAAAAAAAAAACCTTAAGGAGGCTGAGGCAGAAGGATTGTTGCAAGTTTGAGACCAGCTTGGGTTACAAAGTGAGCCCAAAGCCAGCCTGAACTGCATAGTGAGACCCTGTCTCAAAAAAAAAAAAAAAAAAAAAACTTAAAAAAAAGAATGTAGTATTCAAGGGCTTTTAGTATATTCACAAATTTGTATAACCAATACCACTGTCTAATTACAAAACATTTTCATCATCCCCAAAAGAAACTCCATGTCCATTGGCAGTCATTATCTATTTCTTCTTCTCTTACTTCTTGGCAACCACTAAGCTGTATGTCTCTACAGATTTGTCTAAGCTGAATATTTCATATAAATGGAATCATGTACTATATTATTCTTTTGCATCTATCTTTCATTTAGCAGAATGTTTTAAAGGTTTATCAATATTGTAATATGTATCAATATCTCATTTCTTTTCTGACCAAGTAATATTCCATTGTGTTGATACATCACATGTGTCTTCATTCATCTATTGATGGACACTTGTTATGTGGAATAGTGCTACTGCAAACATTCCTGTATGAGTTTTTAAACACCTATTTTCCATTCTTTGGGGATATACCTAGCAATGCACTTACTGGTTCATATGGTTATTCTGTATTTAACTTCCTAAGGAGCTGCCAAATCATTTTCCACAGCAACCTTACCATTTTACATCTCCACCAGTGATATACTAGAGCTCCAGTTCCCCCCTTCATATGCTTGTTATTATCCATCTTCTTAAAGCATACTAGTGGGTGTGATGTTGTATCTCATTGTAGAAAATCTTATCATATAAATTTTTAACTTGTAGTATCCTCTATATATTTTTTTTGGCTGTGCATGCTGGACAAATGCTCTACTACTGAGCTACATCCCCCTCCCAAAAATCCTTTTTAAAATAGTCTTTTCCCACATATGGAACAATCACAAGAGAAGTCTCTTCAGGAAGAATGAAGAGAGGCCCTGAGTCTGTCCCATTCAGCAGCCCAGAGCCAGGGCCCCTTAAGGGCTTGGAAGACCCAGCCCACTGCCTAGGATTCCCACTTTTACCTGCAGTGATGTCCTGTGTAACAGCTGCCTTAGTCCTCAAGCCCATCCTGATCATTTCAGGAATCCCTTGTCACACTGGCTGTGTTGTGGGTCTTCCCTGCCACAGCAAAAAGAAGGACTCCCAGAGGAATGGCTCCAGCCCTTCTAGTGGCCATGTGGGAGACAGGAAGTGAGCTAGGGAACTGCCCCTATTGTCTTGCTTTCCAAGTCTAGGAAGAACAGTCTTAGACTCTGAAGATGGAGTGGAGCAGAGAGTAAGGAGCTGGTGAGGCCATGGAAGATCTGATGAGCTCAGTCAGGAGCTGTCCTGGTGTTGCTAAAGCTCTGAGGTTTGGAGTATGGCAATTGGAACAGTCCCTGGAAGGTATCTTCCATACGCACCTTCCTTTGGTTAGCATTCTGGGAGCACCAGCACTCAGCCATTTGGCTGGTGAAGGTTCCATTTTCTAGTGTCTTAGCTGGGAGAGGATCACTCTCAGTGTCTTCCACTGTCTGCAGTGCAATGCTTTTCACGGTTGTCAGTGGCTTGAGTCATCAGATGCAGCTGTTTTGTTTTCTGGGGTTTTAGGATTGTTTTCTTCTCTTATTGATGGCTAGTGCTTTGAAGAAAGATAATTGACAGTGTATGCAGGGACTTCCTTTTAGCTATAAGGTCGGGTCAGCCAGGGCTTCTGGTTTTTCCTCCTGCCTTGTTGATGCAGTCAAATGCTCTGGAAAGAATACAGATTTCTAATTTTACAGATGTGGAAACTGATTCTCAGGAGTCCTAGTAATTGAAGAGGTGGAAAGGATGAACTGGAATTCCACCATTTTGGGAGTAGCCCTAAAATTGGAGATTATTATATTCAAAAGCACCATAGAGGCCATCTAGTCTAACTGCTTGATCTTGTATCTGTGTTTCAACCACTGTGTGACTGACAGCTGTGTGTTGATCATGTGTGTCCCTATGAATGTCCCCAGGGGAGTCTCCTGAGGTTTAGCCCAGGAACAGCTTGGTAAGTGGTCAAAATGAAGGTTCCTATTGGAAAAGCTAAAGGCAGAGCCAACTGGGCATACAGGATGAACAGGGCTCTCTCAGGAGTCACCAGAGTCTGGGTGGGTATAGATGCAAGGGACTTGAGAACCAGTAGCAAGCATTTTGCCCGAGTTTTCCCTTAATTTGCAGCCTCTGATGAATTTCAAGCAGGATCCTGGCCTCCTCCAGTGCTCCTGCCCCTATCCTGCCCCAAACTTTCCTAGCTCCTCCTCTGGGAGTTTTTAGTAACTTCCTAACTGGTTTCCTTCCTGATAGTTTTTCCCATCCCAGAATACTCCATTGCTCACCCAGGGACTTTCTCTAATACAAATCCAGTTGTGCCCTTCTTTTAAAAACACTCTTAGGCAATGCGGTGGCTCACACCTGTAATCCTAGCACTCTGAGATTGCAAGGATCACAAATTGGAGCCCAGCCTGAGAAATTTAGTGACTTAGTGAGACACACTCTCCAAATTAAAACTTTTTTTGGTACCAGGGATCGAACTCATGACCTCACACTTCCTAGGCAGGCACTTGTGCCACTAAGCTAAATCCCTATCTATCCCTAAAACATTTTTAAAAGGGCTGGAAATACAACTCAGTGTTGAAGTCCTGGGTCCAATCCCCCATATCACAAAACAAAACAAAACAAAACAAAACACAAACATTTCCATGGCTCTCTGTTGTCCACAGGACAAGATCCTGCCTTCGGTGGTGCTGTGTGCCCTGGCCCCACCTCTTTCTGCAGCCTCACTGCCACTGTGCCTCTGCTGTCACCAGGCACTCTGGTTTCCTAGCAGCTATGCTGTTGAACTGTCTTTGGCCAGGTGTTCATCCTTCAAATTCCAACACAAATTTCTGGCTAGGAGAAGCTTTTCCTCACCCTTTTGAGGCTACCAGTATGCTTTGAATATATTTCTGTTTTGAAGTTCATATCACATTGCAATTATCTTCTTCCAGAATCCTGACTGCTCCCGTCCTGTGTGTTGCTTATGTGCAGACAATGAACCAAGCCCTGTGATGCATTATTTCACACTATTCTCACAGTAACCATAGCAGGTGCATTTTATTCTAGCCCCATTTAAAGATGAGAATGCTAAAACTTGGAGAGGTAGCATGACTTGGCATGTTGCTAAGAGATTACTAGAGCAGATTATCTACTTGATCCTATTTTTACTGTTCCCCGGATCTCCATTAGCAAGCACTCAGGAAACCCTGGGCATGTGAGGGGTCAGTCAAAGAGTGGATACAGTGGGATTTCTAGGGATGAGATGAGATAGAGAGAGGTAGAATGAAGAGGGGCCAGGCTTTCTCAGAAAGAAAGAAATGAGAGGCTATTCACCCCATTCCCCATGCCTTAGGGTTTCCTTTCCACCTTCCATGCCAAGAGGCAGCTTCTGGCCACCTGGGGACAGGCCTGTGGGACTCTATGCTGAGTAGGTGGCATGGTGACAAATGCCATGGCAACCTGCCTTCTCTCTGAGGCCTAGAGGAGAGAGAGGACCTGAGAAGGCACAGGGTACACACTGAGGCTTCTGAAGTAGGATCACTGACCTGGTGGCTTCCTCTGGGCTTCTGCCCTCCCATGAAGAACCTATCTGTAAGGTCCTGTCCCAGCAGGGGAAATGCTACTTCCTCCTCTGTCCCAAAAGAATAGCTGGTTCTGGCTGATCCCAGGAGATTGTCAGCTGCATCCAGGTACAGAACCACTCTCTTCCCAGCTCAGCCAGGAAGGAAGGAAGGAAGGGGGATGCATGGGATTGCCAAGCAAGGTAGTAGCAGGGCCAGAAAGGAAAAAAGACTTCATTATCCAAGGCCAGCCACAGCTCCAACCAAGCCTGGCATCTTGTCTGCCTCCCATGACCTAGCCCAAATCTCTACCTGCACTTTCCTGGCTCCTAGCAACACATGCCAGGTTGGCTCTATGGAGAGAGGCCTGTCCTGAGATATGAGTCCTGTCTTGGCCAGCAAGTCATCCTAGAGGCCTGACCTCATCCTTGCAGCCTCCCAAAAACCAGAAGAGGGGGTAGTGATGAGATCGAATGGCCAGTGGGGCCAGGCAGGGTGGGCTAGAAGCCTGAGTCTGACCTTTGATCCCAGACCTCAATGAGATAGAAAAACCTGTTGAAAGTAATAGGCTTAGGCACTTAAAAGCACTCAGTAAGGTTACCTGAGCACAAAGGAATCAATCAGTGACATAATCCTTGAAGCTCCTGCCCCCTTATGAGGAAAGACCATCATACCTGCCAACCCACCCCAGCTACTCCTATTCCAGATTCTTCTGTGGCCAGGAAGATTCAACTACTTGCGGCCATGGGAAAATTTGGAGAGGCACTGCTGGCTCATATCCCATCCTGCCCTGTGGTTCCTGTTCTGGGGACCAGCCCTATGTCCACTGGCTCTGCTCAGGAACCTGGGGCATGATAGGTAGGAAGTAATGCCAGGCCGGGTGAGGGCTCAGGTGACGGGCATGGTGCCAACAGCTCCTGCAGCCCAGCACCCAACACCTCTAGGCAGACAATGCTGGCAGTGTCCAGCCCTCTGGGGAACAGGCCGTGTTCTGTGTCACAGCCAGGAAACAGGCCATTTGAGCAGTGCCTTTGTCTGCTCAGGAGGCAGCCCTTCCACCAGCCAGAAAGACCAGGCTCCTGGGAGGTGCTGATGTGGGAAGGGGGTGGTCCTGGGCCAGGGATTCCAGGGTTTGTGCCCCAGCCCCTCAGTGTTTGATGCTGGTCAGACTAGCATACCTCAGGAGTGACCTGGGCAAGTCCTTCTCTTAGTAGCTCTAATTCCTGCAAAAGGGGACTAATCACAATACTTCCTCATAGGGTTATTGGGAGGATTCAGTGGCAGAATGTACGTAACATGTGTGGCATGAGCTCTATCATGGTGTATGGCTGAGTAAATGCTTCTCTCCCAGTGAGGGGGTGGGAGCATGGTCCAGAGCACATATCCTCAGCCAAGACTCCTGTAACCCAGCCTACTGTCCACAGTCCCTGCTCTAAATGTGGAAGGACAGAACATGGTTATCTGTAACTGCCTCATGACCAGCCCACTGGCTGCAGAGCGCTCAAAGCTGAGCATTAGACTCTAAGAAGCTTTGTGCTGGTGCCCTGTGTGCCCTCTTCCCCACACAGCCTCAATTCAGTCCAGCATAAGGCCTCTCCCCTCCAATACTCCTAAGAGCCACCCTCGCAGTCCAGGCCCTGACCCAAAGTCACTGGGCCTGTGTCCACCTACCCACTTACCAAGAATCTCTCCCAGCATGGACTCTTGCTACTGGGCCACCCTCTGGGATCCCCAGTAGCAGGTAGGGAGGACTTCTGCTCCTGTCAACCTCTACCACATTAAGCCTCATCTGCATGTTCCTGGAACATGAGGAAGTCAGCATGCACATGTGCATAGATGGGTATGTGTGGCATGGGGGATCAGGCATGAAGATGGGAGGGCTGGCTGCATGTCCTGCATTGTGGGCATGTTCATAGGGATGGGTGCTGCACATTTTGGAATATCAGGACATGGTACAGTTTCGTGTTCATATGTATCCATATGTCTTTATACATGTTGCTGGTATGTTGGTCTGTCTTGTTTCCCCTATAGACAGAAAGTCCTGAACCACAAGCCAACTGGGAAGGTGATGGTTGAAAAGAACAGCCTGGCCTAACTTAGGGTTCCAGGTTCAGCCCCAGAAGCCCTCCTGCCTGCAGACCCTGCCTAGGAGGGAGGACTGAACAGCAGGGAGGCAGGGGTCTGAGTGTCAGGGACCTGGGAGAACCAGGCTGGCTCACAGAGTAGAAGACTTGGAGCTACGCTGGGGAATAGGAGGCCCTGCTCCTGCTGTCCTCGTGATCTCGGGCAAGACCTGCACCCTCTCTGGGGCATATTCACTCATCTGGAGGACACCGGGTTGGATTGATGATTTCCCACTGCCCCTGAGGCTTTGATGATTGATTGTGACTTTATTGAGGTGGTGGGAGCCTGCGCACCAGTCCCATTAAATTCACTGGTAGAGGTGGCTGTGGCCTGAGCCTGGTGCTGGGGTATTCTGCCGAAGGGTGAGAGGAAAAGCTATGCCTGGCAGTGGCCCCAGCGAGAGAATGACGTGGCCCGGCCCGGTGCTCCCTGCTGGCCCCCCAACCCGTCCTCTTTCCTCAGCCCCCGGGACACCATCCATCCCGCCCCTCACCCGGACCCGCAGCCTCATGGCCATGTCCCTGCCAGGGAGCAGACGGGCCTCTGCTGGATCCCGCAGGTAAGTCTTCGCTTGCCCTAAAACGCTGCAGCAGGGGGTGGGAGAAGGTGTCCTCTGTCTCCCCCTGCCACTGACTTACACTGGGCCTTCCAGAAAATCGTATCCCATTTTCCCCAACTTTAAAATGGGCTTGAAAACACTGGCCTCATCCAAGAACTGTTTAAGCCTTTAAATGACACATGTGAGTTACCTAAAGACTCAAATCACTGGATTCCTACCAGTCCCAGCCCCATGGACACCACTAATGGGTGGAAGGATGCCATCTGCTCCAGTTCACTCAGCCTCCCCTGATTTTCATCCCAAGAACTGTTCCTTCCGTCTCCACTCCTGTATACCCTCAGTCTATGAGGGGTCAATCTCCTGGGTTTGAGGGACCCTGGAAGTTGAGGACCTTTGGGAAGGGAAAAGGGGCCCCATCCTTGCCCTGCAGCCTTGTCCATTGCCTGCTCTTTTCCCTGGGAAGCCAGAAGGACCAACCTCCCTCTGGTTTTCGATCTTGATTTGCGCTGTCTGTTCTGTCACCCCTGTCTGTGCATCCCCCTCTCCCTGCTGCTTGTCTCCCTGCTGGTGACCCTGAAGTGGGGGCCCTTTGAGCCACAGTGGCCTCGCAGTGTTCGCTCAGTGCCCACAGCTGCCCCCCAGCCAGAATGAGCAGCTGCCTCTTCTCCCCACCTCCAGGCGCACCTCTCCACCCGTGAGCATGCGGGATGCCTATGGCACCTCTTCCCTCAGCAGCAGCAGCAATTCAGGCTCCTGCAAGGGCAGCGACAGCAGCCCCACACCCAGGTAATCCACCCTATTGCCAGTCTCACAGCCCCGGAATCAGGGCTCTGGGGGGAGGTGTCCAGCGTGTTATTCTGACTATCCCCAACTCCAGCACTCTGACTGACTGGCTGTGTGACCTTGAGCATGTCACTTATACCCTCTAAACTTCAGTTCCAGTCTATAAAATGAACAAAATACCCACTACACAGAAAGCCACAAATACAGTGGCTTAATAAAACCAGGGTGATGCTTTTAGAATGAAGGACGAGGGCTAAGCTGCTCCCTGAAGCATCACAGCATCTGTCTCCTCTGTTCTTGTGCCACTATCATTGGAAATCAGCTTTTGTCATCATTACAAAATGGCTCCTGCACTGCCAAGAAGGAAGCAGATAGAACAGGTCAAAACTGCCCATATCACTGACTGGAATTGGGTGATGTGACTAAGTAGATGCAGAGCTAGTTAATACAGAAAGAGTTAGTGCGCGCACGCACACACAAACACACACACACACAAAATCAGGGTTCTGTTGGGAAAACAGCAAGGTGAGAATGGGAGGCAGTTTTCCAGCTTGCTCTTCTTAGAGGACACTTTGACAGTGGCAGAAGTGACTGATTTGGGACACAAGATGTATTAGAAGCACAGCATGTGCTAAGTTTGATCTCAGGTATCATGGACCAAGATTTGAAAAGCAGGATCAGATTGCAGAGGCAAGTGAAGGAGACCTGTGGGTCCTAGAAGACCAGGAAGTAAGAGCTGGAATGCTCTGTGATGTTAAAATACAAGTGTGCAGTAGAAAAGTATAGGGGCAGGTGTGGCTTTGGATTCAGCCGCTTCCTATGTCTGAATCTCCATTTCCTTATCTGTAAAATAAAACTAATAACCCTGCAATGAGGCTGCAAATATACTAGATGGTAGGTAACCCCTGTCACTGATCCTTTAGTCTGTGCTCTGTAGTCTTAAGGAATGTGGGCAAAGAAGAGCAGGAAACACCCAATTGTTGCTCCCATAGCCAAAAACACCTTCTGGAAAGGCTTTGTACACAGTGATGTCCAGAAATTTGGAAGCAATATTTCTGAGTTTCTACTGATAAGTGACATGATGGGTAACAGGCATGTACAAGGCCATACCTGGGCTTCACACCTTCCCCCACCACAGGGCCTGGGGACAGGAGTGATGTGTTAACTCACTCACCGTGGAAAAGTGTAAATCACTGAAAACCTCAATACTTTCTCACTAGTAACAAATCTTCATGAGGTATCTCATAACTGTAACCCCTGGGGCAGCAATCACACCCCCACACTGAGCACTGCCCCTGAGGAAGGTTCTGTACCATGAGAGTGACTGTCTCCAGGTAATGATGATGGGACCTCTGTTAGGACCCCACTGCAAATAGTCAGACTTTCCAAGGTATAAGTAGCTGAGAGACATGCACTGTAGTATGTTTTACTTCTCACTCATAGATAGATAGACAGACATAGAGATATACCTACACATGTATATACATACATACACATATATATACTCATATATGTGTGTTACAAAATATATATATAATTATATATATATATATATATATATATATATATATATAATTTTTTGGGAAGATAGAGCTAGTGACTAAAAATGTGGAAGTGTTAAATGTTACTTTGGGAAAAATACCCATAAAAACAAATGAAAAAAGTTAAAAGTTACTTCCCTTTAATCTTTGATTCTCCTAGTTTAATCTTGGTTCTGCCATCAACACCTATCTCACCCCAGGTATGGGACAGACTACTTTTTACTCATTGCAGATCTCTCTGACCAAAGCCTTTGTGGGGCTGGCGGATGCTACAGGATCGGTGTACAGGGCCTCAGCACTGTCCACATGGCTTGCTTCTCTTTCAGAAAGACATTTTTTAGATCAGATGGGGCAACCTCAAGCTCCCAGCTCACACCACCACCCTGCCCCTTGCAAAGCAGGGCTATGTGTGATTTGGTTTGTGTTGAACTTGGGGACCATGAGGTGAGCCAAATGAAGAGACTATCATTTCTCTTTCCAATCCTGCCACCACATTCTCTTCAACAGTTCACAGTCTACACATACTTTTTCCTCCATAAAGATTAGAGAGCTTATTTGAAGTCCTAAAAGTTTCTTCCAGGTTTGGCTGCATTAGCAATTGGGCCTCACAAAAGCCTGTCTTTGCAGTCTTGAACTGTATCTGCCCCTCCCTGGAAAAGAGTGAGATGACAGCAGGCCTGAGTCTAGTTGGGTGGGAATGTGCCAGGATTTTAGCTGAGATTTAAGACATTTCTTTAAAAACAGAAGAACCAGCAGCCAGAAAGTCGTGGGTGGATCTCACAGTCTGTTGTAGAGTCAGGGTATTCTCCTTCCCTGGAAAGCTTTGGCCCACTCTCACCACTGGCTTGCTTGCCCTCAAGGTAGAGATTCCTCCCTGCTGCTCTGGAGGAGCCAATGTGCTGCACACATGCCACACAAGCCCACTACCAGGCATGGAGCTGGGCACACCCAGCCTGCTGCACCAGAGGCACTGTTGACTACCCATACCAAGACCCAGCAGGTGTTCATGCAGTCACACACATCTCCAGAGAATGGATGTGTGACTTGTGCAGGGGCTTCTCTCCTGACACATGAGATTACTCATGAGCTGCTCAGGCAACCACAGTAGCAGGAAGAGGGCAAAGCTTTACAGGCACTTTGTGTAAACACATGTATAAGTCGTACACACAGATGAGGAATGCACACACTCAGATGTGCACTCCCAGTAAGTATTTGCATGATTAATGTACACCTACGTGCACATGAGGGTGGGCAAGAGGGGCATGCATTTGATGTGGCTTGTATGCTAGGGCAGCTGTGCTGCATACAGCTGTGCCTGTACATATAAGTCTGCTTTCCCAGCTCCATCCCTGAGCTCTCAGATCTGGAGAGGAAAGCCCCCCACCATGTCTCCTCCATGGGGTGAGTCCTTGACCTCCTTGCTTACCTGAAATCTTCTCCATCCCAAGCCTCCAACCCTGTACTCATTCTCGGGGTTTAAGTCTGCAAGCCTCTAGGTCAGGCTGTAGGCTTAGACCAGCAGCCTTCTGCAAGATGGAGGCTTCCCCACTCCCAACAGTGCTGTGAGGACAGTGCAGATGGTGGCGCAAAGTGCTCACCAGTGCCAGGCTCATGTGCACCTTGTGATGGGTGTCTCCACTCCTCATCAGAGGATCCCTGCAACTTCACCCAGTCTCCACTCTGAAGAGCTTCACTAAAGCCCACCTTCCAGCAGGATGGTGTTCTTGTGGCCGCCCAACCCTCTGCAGGATGTTTGGCTTGGAGCCGTCTGGTGGCCATGGACTAGGGATAGTAGGGTGAGGACCCATTTCTCTGGACGCAGCACCTGTGCATTTCCTGCCCCTTCCTCCCCCACCCCCATGATGGGCATCCACTTGCAGGCGTTCCATGAAGTACACGCTGTGCAGTGACAACCACGGCATCAAGCCACCCACCCCAGAGCAGTACCTGACCCCACTGCAGCAGAAGGAGGTATGCATCCGGCACCTGAAGGCACGACTAAAGGACACACAGGACCGTCTCCAGGACCGGTGAGCAGGCAACTAGAACAGCCATGGGGTTACCTGCCAGCTCCACACCCAGAGGAACTAGGGTCCTAGGATGGCTCTGGAAAGGAGTGGCTGAGGCTTTCCACCATTCACTTGCTCTTTCCTTCCCAGCAATGGCTTGTCCAAACTCATTGCACCTACACCCATCCAACTCTCT
Source organism: Hydrochoerus hydrochaeris (assembly GCA_004027455.1). Taxonomy (NCBI): domain Eukaryota; kingdom Metazoa; phylum Chordata; class Mammalia; order Rodentia; family Hydrochaeridae; genus Hydrochoerus; species Hydrochoerus hydrochaeris. Next base: position 187,677 of record PVLA01002584.1, on the reverse strand, counting down.
TTGACTGCTCCAGGTAGCTGCTCAGGCAAGGTGGGGAACAGTTTGCCTGCAAAGGGCTGTCCCTTCAATTTAGTCTCCCACCTATGCACATGAGGTGGGCAAGGAAAGCATGTGTCAGAGAGGGAATGGGTGCAGAGATAGCTTTGCCTGCACACCAGCTATGCCCGCACACCCAGGGCTCCAGAGAGGAAAGCCCCCTCCCCACCCTATGTCTCTTCAGCTATGAGATGAGTTCTTATCCTCCACACCTACATGGAGCCCACCCTTTTGCCCCTGCAAGCTACTGCTGCCTCTGTCTCTATGAATTTGTCCCTTCTGGACAATTCTTCATGTAGTATTCACAGCCATGTCTTTCTTTACTACAGCCCTGCCTAGTAGATAGTCCAGTTTGGACATGTGGTTTGGAAGTACAGGAGTTTAGAGCAGCATTTTGTTGGCCTCTTTGTCATAGAACTAGAAATTCTATCTTTATTTCCTGTTGTCTTCCCAATGATGCCTGGAATCTGTTTGGTCTTTTTCTCTAATATTTTCAAGAGGATATGGCCATCTCCTAGCTTTCTTTTTAGATTAACCCTGCTGCTCAGAGCAGACTACCTCTCCTGTATGGTTTGGCCAGGATGCCCTGTGGCGGTCATATTTACATCTCAGTCTAGGTCACTCTGTGACTCTTGCAGAAGTCTGTGACCATGATACACTTCCATATTCTCCACACCGTCTGTATTATTCCTACCCTCAGTAGCCCACCTTCTGCTCCTTGAAGATGACATGTGTTGTGATGCCTCCTTGCATTTGTATGCAGTGTCGCTATCACCTGATGTGCCCCTTCCTCTATCTTACTTCCTTGGCAACCTCATCTTTCAAGACCCAGTTTCTATGCAGTGCCCTGTAATCCATGCAATGGACAAGCTAGGAAACCACTGTTCTGTGAGGCTTGGCTGGCACCAAGAAGAGAGGAGCAAGGATCAGCCAAGCTGAGCATGCCCAGTACCTTCTTCCAAACTCATTTCTCCTCCTAGGGTGAGATGTGAGGAGTAGGGAGAGAGGGCAGGAGGGTAACCCTGCAGGGAACCCCATGCTGAGGCAGGAAGAGTGATGAACAAGTACCTCCCCATACCTACTAGCACATCTACATGGTCACTGTAAACAATTCGGGCTTACAGCCTCCACTGGATTGCTGAGTCCATTGTGTGATAGGCCCCCTCCCAGAGTATGCTGTGGTAACTGTTGTAAGACTCCTCAAGCCCAGTCCCTTTAGCAAAATGTGGAATGAGGTTCCTGGGCCCAGTTCCTGAACGGAATTTCTAATCTGACTTTGTAAAGTCCATGGTGCTTTATCTGGGACAGTCATTGTGCTGAGCCCATAATCCCCACAGTGATGGCCATGCCATTTGTAGATATTTTCCTTTGACCCTGGGGCTCAGCAGCTGCATGGTGGAGGAAAAGTGACCAGGCAGGAGATTAAGACTGGTGAATGATTTTATTCCTCTTTTGCCCCTTTCAGTCTATCTCTGTTCGTCTTGCCCTAGTTTTGCCTCTAAACTCAATGGCATGACTTTCAAACTTGCCTGACTCTCCTACAACCCCTGAATCAGAGAACCTGTAATTCAGAGATTTGGAAAAGCCTGAGCATTTCTTGACAAGGGTCATCCAGTGGTCACATTTGCCTGATGCTTGCCCTTTCTGTCAATAGAAGCCTCCCTCTTTACAACAGACACAAAGAAGAAACTTCTAACATGAATTCAGGAGAGCCACCCTCTTCTCCTTACCCTCCTCCAATTCATCTACCACTTCTCATGCCTCCACTTAAGGGATGATGTAAATTTATCAGCTCCTCCCACCAACACTGAGGGTGGTTATCTCTCATGCCACCTATCTCCCCCAGGGTGTCTGGCCACATCTCCATCCATTTAAAATGTTCATGCCTGGCTTGGAAGAGGGCCACATTCCTTTCAATAGAGCAGAGGTTTTCTGTCTACTCTTGATTTGTATTAAGATTTTATTAGATTTTTATAGCAGTAGCATTTATAAAAATCTTTTTCATCTGTTCTCCAGATGATAGATTAAAAGTCATCTGCAGTTTAGCCTCCAGGGGTAGAAACTGGTAGTGTCTTGATTGACATTTCTTCTTCCTCTCAGGAGGAGGCCTGTCCTGCCTTCACCCTTGACCCTGTCCCCAGGGACCCTCACTGCTCCCTGTGAGATGGAAAGAAGGGGCAACAGGCATCAAGTCCCTTCTTTTTGCTTCTAGCTCTGAGACACTGCAGTGCAGGGACCCCTATCCTTGGTGATACTGCCCCTCCTTGCCTCTGTGGTGATGGTGATAGGCCAGGCAGGCAGGCAATGAGCAAGTGCTCCTCTGCATGCAGGGACACAGAGATTGATGACCTGAAGATGCAGCTGTCACGCATGCAGGAAGACTGGATCGAGGAGGAATGCCACCGTGTGGAGGCACAGCTAGCCTTGAAGGAGGCCCGCAAGGAGATCAAACAGCTCAAGCAGGTCATCGACACTGTCAAAAACAACCTGATTGACAAAGACAAGGGGCTGCAGAAATACTTTGTGGACATCAACATCCAGAACAAGAAGCTAGAGACGTTGCTGCACAGCATGGAGGTGGCCCAGAATGGCACTGCCAAGGAGGAGAGTACTGGAGAGTCAGCTGGTGGTTCCCCTGCCCGCTCCCTCACCCGCAGCTCCACCTACACCAAGCTGAGTGACCCAGCTGTCTGTGGTGACCGCCACCCTGGTGATACTCCCAGCGCCTCTGGTGAAGATGGAGCCGACAGTGGCTTCGTGGCTGCTGATGATACACTGAGCCGGACGGATGCACTGGAGGCCAGCAGCCTGTTGTCATCGGGGGTGGACTGTGGCCCTGAGGAGGCCTCCCTGCACAGCTCCTTCAGCCTTAGTGCCCGCTTCCCTGCCAGTAACACCTATGAGAAGCTGCTATGTGCCACAGAGGCTGGTGTCCAGGCCAGCTGCATGCAGGAGCGGGCCATCCAGACAGACTTTGTGCAGTACCAGCCTGAACTGGACACTATCCTGGAGAGAATGACCCAGGCCCAGGTCTGTGGGACCATCCCTGGGGACAGGCACCTAGAGTCAGATTCCCATCCCCCAGGACTCAGAGACCCCAACTCAGCAGTGGTGGTAACAATGGGTGATGAGCTTGAGGTCCCAGAGCCCATCACCCATGGGCCCACTGCACACCAGCCTGGAGCTAACCCCAACCCTGGGCCATCGTCGGTGAGTGTGGTGTGCCCCTTGGAGGAGGAGGAGGAGGAGGCAGCCACAGCTGCAGCTACAGCTGAGAAGGAGCCCAAGAGCTACTGGAGTCGCCACTACATCGTGGATCTGCTGGCTGTGGTCGTGCCAGCTGTGCCCACAGTGGCCTGGCTCTGCCGCTCCCAGCGTCGCCAGGGCCAGCCCATCTACAATATCAGCTCCCTGCTGCGGGGCTGCTGCACCGTGGCCTTGCACTCCATCCGCAGGATCAGCTGCCGCTCGCTAGGCCACTCAGGGCCCAGTTCTGCGGGCAGCAGCTCCCAGCTCTGATGGAGCCACCCATCTGGGCAGCGCTCTGGAAGCCTGACCACTGATTGTAGGGATGCTGTCCTCTCCTTCCCATATCCCAACAGGCATCATCTTATTTATTTAGTTTTGGGTTTGGAACCATTTTCTCTCCCTGGATGTTAACAGTATCTGGCTGAGAGAAGGAACTGGGAAAGGCATCCCAAAACTTCCCAAGGGAGAAGGTAAGGGAGACCCAGGCAGGGAAGTATACTGATTGGACAAACTGCAGAGACACTTCCGAGGCCCCCAACCCAGCCCCTCTGGACACCCAGCCCTTAGATGGGGTGGGCCCTGCTCAGGAAGTCTCTGGCTGGGTTATCTAGGGACCTCCCCTGCTCCGTCCTGTCCAGTGTCCTGCCCACTCCATGTCTTCTCTCCCAAGCCATGCTGCCCTCCTGCAGGCTTCTGAGACAGTATTATCTCCTCAGACGGAGGTAGCTGTGGCCAAAGTGCAGAAAACTGACCCAAGCACTTTGAGCAGCATCTGGAATCCCTGGGCCTGGGCTGAAGCTGCTGCTTCCCCTTTGTTCCCCACTCAGGATTCAGAAGCACTGTCAAGGCCACAGCAGGAAGAACAACATACCAGGCATGAGGGGAAGAGGATAGAATGAGCACTGTATCTGTCTGTTTTCCCAGTTCTTCCCCATGATCCATTTTCCTCTTGGCTTCTGGGTGTGTCAGATTGTTCTTCCTTGAGAGAGAGCCACGCCTGACCGGCTAGGTGCTGTGGAAGGCAGACTCATTCAAGCCCTGGCACCCACTGGGAAATTCGCCAGCACAGATGAGGCAGAGTTGAGAGCTCCAGAGGCCCTGTACCTTCTGCAATGAGGTCACCTCATTGACCATTCAGAGGCATTCAGGATTTCTTGGCTGCTCTGAGAAGTCACAGGCCATGGCTGCCCCTGGAGTTTGCCTGCCATTACTCAAGGGGCCTCCGGCCTAACTTCTGCCTTCCACTGTGGTCACTTCGGGGCTGGTTCTCCGCCATCCCAAGAACCCTGGGAAGTGCTTTCTTGCTTTCTAGGATGAGGGTCCCTAAATATACCTGCTTGCCTCTGGGAGAGGCAGAAAATTCTGGCAGGATGACTCTCAGGATGGGGTATGGAAGCCATAACATTTGTTCAGGCCAAAGCACGGTGCCCTGGGATTTGCTTCCCAGGCAGGGATGTGGCAGAGCAGGAGGAGCCCTGTGGCCACCTGCTCCCAGCCCAAACCAGGTTACTCTGGGAAGGTTCACTGTTCCTTGACTTCCCTGGACCACATCTAAATCCCCCAGCAAAGCTGCTGATATTTTATTACCATTATTAGTTTACAAAGTAAACTCCTTCCTCTTCCTCCATGGGGGTTACACCCATCTAGGTATCCCATATGCTCATCAGAGGTTAGGTCCCACACTAGGGGAGTTAGTGGGACTCTACGTCTCTCACATACCCTTCTGGCCTAGCAGCCACTCTGATTCTCTGCCAAGGTCACTTTCCCCCTGATGCTCCAATGGCCACTGCCTGACTGGTAGGCTCTGCCCTTCCACTCTGTGCCCTCCCCCTGGGGGCGCTTGCATGCACTAGGGGTGGGCGACCAGCCCAGACATCTGGGCCAAAGTCCCCTTTACTACACGCTTCGTGCCTCCAAAACTCCCTGCCTCAGCCAGGGCCTCAGACCAGCCCTCTTTTGTGGACCATTCCTGCCCCTGCTGAACTAAACTCGAGTGCCAGGGGCCTGGCTACAGGTGCCCCACTGGACACTGGGGTCATGCTGGGGAGGAGGCAGGGGATCAAAGCAACCCAAAGCCAAGCCGGGACTGGCCACAGACCCAGCCTCCTGTGCCATGTGCTCATGGAACTGTGTAGCGTCTCCTTAGAAACAAAGCTTTGCTGAGAAAATAAATGTATGAACTATATTTGACAACAAAATCTATATATTTTTCACCACTGGAATTTAGTCAAGCTTTGCAGCTCTTTTGCTTCTGTCTATGTCTTGCTATCTGTGGCCTTCCTATCATGTCTTATGTTTCGATGGGTGTGGGCAGGGCTGGGGTTGTTGTCCGCTCTGTCTCTGCTGCTGGAAAAGCCACTTGTAAGGGCTGATCCATGGATGGGCCCAAAGCCACTGGGGAAGGTAAGGGAGGCCTGGCTGCCACCCTCCACTTCTGCTCTGAGCCTAGCTCTGCCTTTGTGGGTCACAGAGGCCTGAACCTTTAGCACTGAGGGGCCTCTTTTTTTGTGGTTTCTGGTAGGGCCTTTAGTAGGCCTTCTTTCTTGCCAGTGGAGGAAACAGCTCACCATCAGGCCTAGGGCAGCCCCTGGGCTGGCGGCCCTGGCCCAGCTTCTGAGCACACATATGCTCAGTACCCACATCTATGCAAAGGGTCAGCACTGCCTGTGCAGCCCCTGTGTGGACATGCAGTGGGATGCTGACTTGGCTCCAGGCCTAAATACCTGGGCACAGAAGCGCCTGAGAGGGCAAGGCTGGGCGCAGCCAGTACCTCCTGAAGAGTGTTCTGACTCTGCAGCTCCCCTTTCCTGCTTCCTATGGGGCTGCAACCCTTCCTCCTGCCCTCAGCTTCTGGAACAGAAATCTTCAGGGTCTCTCCTCCAGCCTCCAGTCAGACCTGATTAGGTCTTGAGGAACAGTGTCCCCAGGAAACCACCTTTTGGTCCCTTTGGAGCCCAGTGGTTAGAAGCAGCTATTGCTTAGTTCTGTGGCCAGGACCAGAGCAGTATCACTATCCCTCTAGTCCAGCCCCAGGCAGGACTCGGGAGCTGGGCCTGGGCTTCTGCAGAGAAATGGCCTTGAGCAGAGTTTATGACCAACGTTTCCTGAGAGGATAACTTAGCTTTTCACTGAACACTCTTCCCACTTGTCACTAGCACAGGGATATCTGACAGCATTTTGGGGTGGGGGCCAGATCACAAGATTTCAGGGCAATGACCTCCTCTCCTGGGGGCCTCTGCCCAGTGAACTCACAACTCCCTTTCTGAACTGGGGAACACTGCAAATGGGCCACAATGCACTCTCATATTCGTCCATCCCCTTGACCAAGAATTCAGGGGATGTGGGAAAGAGGGAGGTGGGGAGGGGTCTTGACTCTCATCTCCTTGTCCTTTTGTTCAGACAGAGTTGTATCTGCAGCACACAGCTCTGAATTAAAGCATGAACACACCATGAGATCCTTGGCCTGGTTTCTTTGTCCCGTGTCACTTTTCTAAGAGGGTTGGTGGGGTCACACCATCTCCCCTACCTTGCACAGAGAGCAGCAGAGTATGTGCTGGTTTGACCCCAACAGGCCCTGATAAGTCTGGCTGGAGCACCACTGCCCATGCAGGTCAGGCACAGGGTAGAAGGCCATCTCCCTCTGCTGCCAGGTGTCAGACCCTGCATTTCTTCCCAACACCTGTGAAGTGGCTTCACACTCCATTAAACAGATGCAGAACCACACATGGTTCCTTAGTGGGAGGTTCCAAAGCCAGTGCCAGCTCACGGCCCCCAGCTCCACTCATCCCTACATCAGAGTAGCAGGCAGCCCAAGTGGAGCCTGAGCCAAGTCACTGCTCTGAGGCCACATGTAAAAACGGCCTTGGTCTCCCTACTGTTTGAAAGGAAACCAGCTCTGGATGTCATGGACCACAGATTCTGAAATTTCTAATTAACCTTCAGAAAGAGATTGTGTTTAAAATCAAATCTTTATTCAAAAGACAGTAAATGATCATAACTGTATAATCTATATACAGTCTGTGACAAGGGGCAAGTAAAGGCAAAGAAAACATCCCTGCAAAGAATGAAGTTCTGTTTTCTCAAAATGTATAGTGATTTTCCTGGTGGGAGCCAAATTTTAAAACAACCCAGCTGAAGTCGAAGCAGCATTTGGCTGGCCTACCTACATGCCTAGCATTTCAGTGGCCTGTGGGCACTGTCTGAGCCTCAGCTCAGCTCAGGGTCTAAGGCTGCAAGGAGGCCTGTGGCCATAGATGATAGACTCCTGCCAGCCCATAACCACCCACCTGGAACAGCCACAAGACACCCAACCCAGGCAACAGGCCAGCTGCAACCTGTCATCTGAGACCACTGCTTTTCCCTGCAAGCAGGTAGGAAGCCCATGATGAACTTCTGTGGCTTCAGACATCTGGGATTGAGTGGTCCATGGTATGGTGGAGCAGCATTGGGGACAACCTGGATATAGCAAAATGACAGTGGTTGAAACTAACAGCTCCTTCTCCCTGGACCCCCCAAGCCTGCACCCTGTATGACACTTCACCCTCAGTTCTAAGACTTCCAAATCCCCAGAAGTCATTATCCACCTGGGCAGAGAGGAGGAGAGGGGAGGATCGGTCAGCATCAAGGAGCCCAGCTGAGCTCCAGGAGGCAGGGGAGAGAGAAGGCAGAGAAGAGACAGCAGCCTTACTTTTTCACCATGTGCTCATAGATCACAGTGGGAATGATGGTCAGGGTGATGACATCTCCAGAGGTTGCCAAAATCTCCGTGATTGCTTTGTCCTGAAGAGGAAGTAAGTACATGGTCACCTAGGACCAGGATCCATAGTGCAGGACCCTCTGTGTAGAGGTCACCATGGCTGCTGCTAGAGGACACCACTGAAGTCCACCCACAGAACCAGGCTTCCTATGACCCTGAGCTGGTCAGGTGAGGTACAGGTGGCATCTTGCCTGAGTACAATCATGGGCCTTCTGCCTTACTAACTTAAGGTCAGAGGTCCCAGCCCCTGATGGCCAGCTGTGAGGACCTGAGACATAACATGGCCTCATAGTAAGATCCTCAGCCCCACATCTCCCATCACCTCTCCTGGCCCCATTCACACTTGGGTTCCAGCTCCAAACCACACAGAAAACCAATCTCCAGTGGAAAACATTAGGCACTCCTGTGTCCTCCAGCCTGTTGGCCATCCAGCCTGAGCCAGGCCTACATGGTCTTCCTCCTATATCTCACTGACTGGTGAGACAAGAAAGGCCTACCAAAGTTACTTAGACCATCAGGAAGCTTAGGGGTTCCAAACAAAGGGTTTCAGATACTCTACCTAAAGCTGTGGTCCCCAGAACTGCTAGCCCATACTCAGGGCCTAGTGACCTTTACTTTACACATATATGTAATCTGGTTATGTATTGTCCAGTCATGCCAGGATAAATAGAAAATAGGACAGAACCAGTGATGGCCATAGTGTAGAAATAAACTATGAAACGATCTCAAAACTAGGTTGGGTGAGGTAGTACATACCTATAAACCAGGCACCTTGGAGGCTGAAGCAGGAGGATCACTGCAACTTCAAGGCTAGTCTGGGCTACATAATGAGTTCAAGGCTAGCCTGAACTACATGATGAGACTGTGTCAAAAAGCCAGGAGGAAAAAAAAGAGAAGAAAAAGAAGTAGAGAAGGGGCTATTTGGAGCCACTCAGTAGAGTGGCTGTCCCTAAGAGCTTCACAGGATCATGGCTTGATACAGTAGCTGGTACATTCACAGTGATGCCTGGAGCCATCTGTGCAGATGAATCACATCTTAGCATGACTGCTCTCCAGAACAGTTAAGATGGAAGAACTGTAATACTTTTAAAGAGAGAATTCACTAATATCTGAACACCTGATTTAATTCAGAATTGGTATGGCTATACTTAGTTTTGATTGATTGTCTGTCTGTGTGTGTGTTTGTTTGTTTGTTTGTTTGTTTTTGAGACAGGGTCTTTTGAGGCAGGCTGGCCTTGAACTCACTGTGTAGCCCAGGTTGGCTTTGAGCTCACAGCAATCCTCCTGTCTGAGCCTTCCTAGTATTAGGATCTCACACATGCACCACCACACCCAGTACTTGGATTTTTAAGTACATTGGGTTTCCTTTGAACTGTCGTGCCTGGTCGCAGACAAAGGGGAGAGAGCACAGTAAGAAGGAGCTCAGGCAGATATTAGGGAGTACTTCTTCATGGCCACAATGGTCATGAGCCACCAGAATGAGCCTCTGAGAAAGGTAGGGAGACTGAAGTACCAGGAAGCAGCCAGTGACAGGAATGGCTGTGCCAGTCATGGAGTAAGATGCTGCTGCTCATGCCACTTCTCTGGTGGAAGCCCTGCCCTGTAAGTGCCAGAGCCATGGCAGGAGAGAAGCCCATTGTGCTGGACAACAGGAGCTGAGAGCTGCTCTCAGTCAAAGTGACATCAAATCAGGATAAAGTTGCTTCATTTACTGAAGACAAAACCCAAGATTCATCATCAGCTGCGGTCTCTTTTCCCTGAGAGCCCCATTCCACATCCACATCCAGAGAACACCACACCCCAGACTGCTCCTTCTTGATTTTTTTTTTCTTTTCCAGTAATAGGATTGAACCCAAGGCCTTTGCACTGACCAAGGCACACATGCGTTAACATACACAGCTTCATTTTGAGATAAGATCTCCCAAAGTTGCTGAGTTCCCCAGGCTAGGCTCAAACATGTGATCCTCCTGCCTCAACCTACCAGAGTTATGGGATAACAGGCATGCACCACCATGCCCAAAAGCACCTTCTTGATTTTTAAAGGTAAAACACACCACATCTTCCTCCCTTGAAAAATGAACAAAGGCTGGAAGTGAATTTCTGAACAATTTTCTTTAGGAAAAAATACCACTAAATGTGATCAATATACAAATAGAAGTACAGAGTGATGAGGTGCCCACGTAGCCTGTAGCCAACTGGGTGCCTGTGTCCTTGCCCCTCTTTCTGTCACACCCTGCAAAGTGAGTAACACTGGCTGATGCTTCTGAGCAGTTAGTAAGTAAGTGGCACTGTGGTCAGAGTGCTCAGACTGGGTCTTATCGAATCTCATAACCTTCGGAGAAGGAAGCTGTGGCTGGTGGAGCCATGGTCTATGCAGGCAGGAGCCTCTCCAGAGGTCTCCCTAGCACCCACAGTCCCTGTGGAGTGTGATCTCTCCTACCTTTAGTCCGATGACGTTCTGCCCATTCACCTCACAGACATAGTGGCTGGTGAGGAGCCCGTTCCGGGCTGCAGAGCTCCCTTTGACCACAGATACGATCTTCCCCTTCTTGATGAAGAAGCCGACGTGGCCCAGACTGTCCTTATGCATTGTGACTGTCCGCTGAAATGGCCTGGTAGAAAGGACAGTGAGCTGGGCCTGGGGAGGTAGCCAGGTTCCCATAGAGAAGATTCTGGGACTTTGCCACTCACCTGTCCCGAATGATCATGATGATCTTCTCTGCTGATGCCTTCTTCAGCACCCGGTGGGCTTTGTCTGTGCTCCACCCGGCACAGTCATGTCCATCAATCTGCAGGATCTGGTCGCCAAAGCGCAGCCCCACCAGGGATGCAGGGGTGTTGGCCTGGACCAGTTGCACAAAGATCCCCTGGGGGAAGCAGGGTCCTGAGTTTGCTCCCCTGGCCACCCTGAACCCAGCCCCTGGCCCTAAGCTGTCATTCTCCTAATACTCTGGGAGCTTACTGGGCACCAGGACTGCAGCTCTGTATAACAGGTATGAGGGTCACCCTAGTGTCCTGGGGAGGACACGCTCCAGACCACATAAAATGAGTCTGGAGTCCAGCCCTAGCTAGAGGCTGCACCCCCAGCCGCTGTACTGCACTGTCTCTCCTAAAGGCACCTGGCTATCTTGGCTTCCTCTGTCTACAACTCCAGGAAGCCAGATCCTTGAAAGCTGAAACCAGGAAAAAGAAGGCTCTGAGTGACAGGAGCCTATGAGGGTCCCTTGGGTTTCTGCTGCAACCCAGTGCCTGGGGCCTTGAGGAAGGATGCCAGTTCTACACTTTCCTTATGAGCACTGCTCCTGGCAGGCTGTGACCAACTGCGTCTGCAGCTTGAAAGGGGGCCGGCCCCTGGGGTTTCAGCAGGCGCTGCCCAGCATCAGCGCCCACTCCCGACCCCGCTGCTCCCGCGCAGCCTACCTTATCGATGGCCCGCAGCCGCAGCCCCATCTTGCCATGCTCGTCCTTGCACAGGTGGATCTCGCGCATTCCAGGCTTGATCTCCGCACGACGCATGCCCAGATTGTTCCCAGACACCGGTGCCACCATCTGGCCAGTCCAGAGGCCAGAGACTGCCTTCTGCAGGCACCAGGGGGCAAGAAGTCAGTCCAGCCCCTGGGGGCCGCGGCTTCTGAGGTCAGCATGGGCGAGGTGGGAGTAGGGTTGGGCAAAGGAGGACCCCACAGTTCCCAGGCCCAACGGAGCCCCGAGCCACAAGTTACTGAGCCACAAGGAACTGAGAGCGATCGTGGCTCCAGGACGCCACTAGGGGGTATCAGAGTCCAGCCCTTAAAAAAATGGGCAAGAAAAGGAGCAGTGTGATACAGGAAGGGGGTCCCTTATTTTCTGAGGGAAATTAACATGAGGAAAAGATCCCTTTCAAATGCACTTAGGAGTGAGAGGGCAGGGGAGGACGTAAAAACAGTGTGTTATGTACACGTACCAACTAGCCAAGAGAAACAGAATCATTATGCACTGCAAACACATACAATACTAATAAAAATCTTTAGATAAATTTGTTTAAAGTAGAAAAATATTTACAGTACATGAGGAGCAGTGAGGTATAAAAGAGCTCTTTGTCTTAAAAATATTTAATCCAAAAAGAAATTAACGACAACTTCCTCCTAAAATGCAAACAAAGCAAGGGAGCTAGTTTTCACTACTCTATGAAACATAGTACTGAAAGATCGAGCCAGTGCAATAGGACAAGAAAAAGAGAAGAACACAAAGGCACATAGATATATACATAAAAAAAGAAATACAACTGTTCCTGTTCGTAGATGACATGATGGTGTACTAGAGAATTCCAAGGATGAACAACAAAAGAAACCACCAACAGAGTGAAATGACAACCCACTGAATGGGAAAAGATTTTTACCAGCTACTCCTCAGACCAAAGACTAACATGAAATATATAAAGAACTTTAAAAAACCAGCCCCCAAAATTTAAAGACTCAAACTAAAAATGGGCATCTGAAATGAATAGATACTTCTCAGGTGAACAAGTAGAAATGGCAAAGAAATATATGAAAAAAATGTTCAACATCACTGACTCATTGAGAAATGCAAATTAAAACAACACTGTGAAAGAATAGCTGTCATCAAGATATCAATTAATAACAAGTGCTGGCAAGGCTATGGGAGAAAAGGAACCTTTTTCAATTGCAAACTAGTACAGCCAGTATGGAAATCTGGCCTAATAACTGAAACTAACTAGGTGTGGTGGTACATGCTTATAATTCCAGCACTCAGGAGGCTGAAGCAGGAGGAATACCATGAGTTAAAGGCCAGCCTGGGCTACAAAAGCAAGTTCAAGGCCAGTTTACACTACATTGTGAGACTCTACCAAAAAAACAACAAACAAACAAAAACTCCTAAAACTAGAGGTTCCATTTGAGCCATCTCTGTCCCTTCTAGGTATCTTCCTGAAAGAGTTAAAAGCATCATACTTTAGTGATATATGCATAACCATGTTTATAGTAGCACAATTTGTAACAGCTAAATCCTGAAAACAGCCCATATGCTCATCAACAGGTGAATGGATAAAGAAAATGTGATACTTAGATACAGTGGAATACTACTTGACCATAAAGAATGATAAACTTGAGTCATTTTTTAGGTAAATGGATGTACCTTAAGACCATAATTTTGAGTGAAATAAATCAGACTCAAAGTTTAAATATAGCATTGCTTCTCTTGTGTGAGAAACACAATGGTTAAATAGTGAGCAAAATGGAAGATAGATATTGGAAAGTAGGAAGAACATTCTGAGATAAGAAGGGGAACAAAGGAGGGGGGAGGGAGAAGGGAAGGAAAGAAAAAGGGATTTTTAAAAGAGAATGGAAAGGAAAAAATGAAAACAAAATTTTTGCAAGTGAGGAGGAGAAAAAGAGCTAAAGGGAGGGGAGGGGAAAGGGAAAAAAAGAATTAAGATATATTATGTACAGGTACAAATTACCTGTGATGAATGTTATCATCATGTATAGCAAATATGTACTAATAAAAGCAAATAAAAGAAGAAAATCCTAAGGAATCTACAGAAAAATTCCTGCAACTAATAAATGAGTTCAGCCACATCACAAGATACAAGGTCCACATGTAAATATAAACTGTGCTGAGCACAGTGGCACATACCTGTAGTCCGGCTATAAGGGAGGCTGAGGTAGGAGAACTTCCTCAGAACCCAAGAGATTAAGGCCAGCCTAGGCAACCTAGTAAGACCTGACCTCAAAATTAAAAATTAAAAAATCAATTGTACTCTTATATACTAACAAGGAATTAGCAGAAACTGAAATGAAGAATACAAACCAGTTATAATCATTCAAAAAAAGGAGATACTTTGGTATAAATTTAATAAAACAAAGCTGGGAATGGTGGTGTACACCTGTAATCCCAGCACTTGGAAGGATGAGGCAGCACTGTGAGTCCGAGACCAGCCTGGGCTACAAAGTGAGACCCTGTCTCAATAAAAAAAAATAATAATAAAAAAACTAACAAAACATGCATAGAAATTATATGCCAAAATGACAAAACACTGAGAAATACTGTTAGAAAATACCTAAATAAACAGAAGGTCATGTAAATCCATAAATTGAAAGAACTAATAAAACTGTCAACTTTCCTCAAGTTGATATACAAATATCACAAAATTTCTATCAAAATGTCAATAAGACATTTCATATAGTCAAAGTTAATCAAACTTTAAATGGAAAGACAATGGAATTAAAATAGCTTAAACAATTCAAACAAAATAAAAACAATGAAGAAATTTTTAAATTATAAAATGCATCTATCACCTCATATTTTTATTAAAATTTAGGTTGAATACATTTATATCTTAATTATTGGGACAAAGAATAATTAAGTCATGTGACAGCCAATGTGACTTCCTTGCTCTGGTTGTATCTTTTTTTGGGGGGGTACTGGGGGTCGAATTCATGACCTTGTGCTTGCCAGGCAGACACTTATGCTGCTGAGCTAAATCCCTGGCCCCTCTGGTTGTATCTTACAATACAATCATCAAGAATGTTATTGTAGCTGGGCATTGTGACACATAACGTAATACCAGCACACAAGAGGCTGAGGTAGGAGGATCACCACAAGTCTGAAGCCAGCCTAGACTACATAGTGAGTTCAAGGCCAACCCATCTCAAAAAAAAAACGAAACAAAACAAACCAAAAAAAGCAAACAAAAAAAAAGGGAGGAGTGTTATTGTAGAGAAACACCCTGAAGTGTCACCAATTTTTTCTCAAGGTCACATAGGTCCTCATCTTTGTTGACTCTCTCTTGTGAGATTCTGTGGCTTTATATGGCAGTTCTTTATTGTCACTTCCACCAACTTCATGAAAGCCTTCAGCCTCAGCAAGGCTAGCAATTGCACTTTGCAACAGATTCCATGGGCTCTAGAGGAGGCTGGTGGACACAGACTCTGATAGATGCTAGCGCCGATTGGATATAGAGTGGGGACTGAGTTTACAAGTGAATATGTTTTCAGTAGTGACTACTTCTGTGTGATGGCTTCTTTTTCTCTCTGAAGCCATGCAAAGCAAGAACCAGTTTTGTTTAACTTGGGGACCTTAGCTAGGTAACATGCTCCTGCTAAAGCTTCTGAGTTACAGGGAGCCATTTGTCAGTGCCCCTAAGCTCACACTGCATTTCAGGCTCTCTTCTAATCCATCTGGCTCAGGCCAGAGCTTGAAGTCACTAGTCAAGCGTCAGAGAAGCCATGAAATCATAGAATCCCAGAATTTTTAGTAAAGATTCAAAGATGAGAAGTACCATCAAGAAACAGATCCCTACATAAGAAAGATGGGGGAAAGAAGAGATCCAAAACAGAGGAAAAAAGGAGAGTCCACTGGCCTCCACAGGAGGGAGGGTTGGGACAATCTGTGCTCACATTAGGCAGGAGATAAAAAAAAAAAAATACCTACACTGTCACCCTCTGAAATCTGAGGCAGGCTCTGCTGGACTTCTTGACTGGAGAGAGAAAGACCCATGTAGCTGTCCAGTTCTGCCAGGTTTGGGTACAGAACTGATGGAGAAGAGGAAGAAAGGTGTCACACAAGGGCCTGTGCTTAGCTGCCCCTGCCTGGCTCCTGCATGCCCACCCATTTTTATTAAGAGATAGAACCTGGACATGCCATTTATTGTCACAAATGCTGAGTACACCCAGGATGCCCTGAATCCTCAGGAACACTCGCTTATGATGTGGATCATCGCTTCAGTGTCTGAGGTGCTGGTGGTCTGCCTTTGCTCAGGAGCAGCCTAGGACCCCAAGTCCCTCAGGTACCACTTTGGTATTCAACTCAGCTGACTTCAACATTCAATACAAAGACAGTGCTGATGCTCAGGCCATGAAGGGTGCACAGGTGACTGGGCAGAGGCAGATTTAGAGCCAGGGCAGCCCCCAGGGGAGCAGCCTGCACAGTGACAGAGCCGGCCTTTGTTCAAGTTTGCTATACCACAACTTGACCTAAAACAAACCCTGGTCTCATTACAGGATCTTCCATGGTGGCTCCAAATAAGGAAGTTCCTGTGCTCCCTCTAAGTCACTCTTCCCATTGTTCCCTCAGAGGCTTCTGGTAAGGGCAGAAACTGCACAAAGCCCTCACATAGTGGTAGGGAGAGAGAGGCAAGGCCTGGAAATGACCAGAGAGGCGCAGCCATGTCCTCAAGGCCAACAGTGCACACAGGCTCAGGGAGGTGAGACCCATCCCAAAACTGGGAGCAGAATCCTCAAAGTCCCAGCACATCATCCGGGGGTAATTATGGTACAGATGTTCATGTCAGGCTCACTCACGTGAAGGTGAAGAGACGGCCTGTTCCTGGATGGGCATGTTGGGCATCCTGGGTAAGGCTCTGGCCTGGACCTGGAAAGGAACAGGGAGTACTGGTCAGCTGTGACCAGCACCCCAGTTGGGACCAGGACTTCCTGAGGCAGGGGAGACTGAGCATTAGATATGTCGGTGGGCTTGGGGTGGGTGGTCCATGGGCCCCAAGGCTCCAGATCACTTGTAAATGTGGCCTCTACTTGACGTTAAGTGAATAAGTCAGGCACATAAAGATAATATTACATGATCTCATTTACACATGGAAGCTAAAAAGTTGATCTCAACAAAGTATAGAATAGAACAGTGGTTATAAGAGCCTGGGAAGGCTGTGTGGGAGTGGAAAAATGTAGAAAGGATGGTTAATGGGCGCAGAGAAGAGTTGGATAGGAGGGATACCCCTAAGGTTGAGTAGGAAGAATACCTGCTAAGGAAAGGAGGAATACCACTAAGGTTGGATGGGAGGAATACCCGCTAAGGTTGGATGGGAGGAATACCTGCTAAGGAAAGGAGGAATACCTGCTAAGGTTGGATGGGAGGAATACCCGCTAAGGTTGGATGGGAGGAATACCTGCTAAGGTTGGATGGGAGGAATACCTGCTAAGGTTGGATGGGAGGAATACCCGCTAAGGTTGGATGGGAGGAATACCTGCTAAGGAAAGGAGGAATACCCATTAAGGTTGGGTGGGAGGAATACCTGCTAAGGTTGGGTAGGAAGAATACCCCCTTAGGTTGGATGGGAGGAATACCTGCTAAGGTTGGATGGGAGGAATACCCGCTAAGGTTAGATAGGAGGAATACCCGCTAAGGTTAGATAGGAGGAATACCCGCTAAGGTGTGAATGCACTGTAGGATAATTATGGTCTACAACAATTAGTTGGTATTTCCCAGTAGAGGAGATGATTTTGAATGTTCCTACTACAAAGAAATGATGAACGCTTGAGGTGATAACTATTCCAGTTACCCTGATACTTTAAAAAATTATTTTGTTTTGTTTTTAATGTAGCTTCTGGAAATGTGCATGTTTCTAGGAGGAGGTTTCCTGGGGCCTGGGACCTAGCAAATGTCAAGACTCATTTGCTGCCTGTGGCAGCCAGGATAGCAAAGCCCACTTCCTAACCAGGGAGAAAGGCCCAGATTCTCAAAGCCTTCTGGGGCCACAGGACAGTGCATTAGAGGAAGAGAAGGGGACTGAACAGGCAACACCCATGCCCACTGGCTATCCTGTGCAAGTAGCCTTACTTATGAGTCTACCATAAGGGACAGAGTCAAAGGACAGAGCTGAACATGAGAGGAATATCTGGGACTGCCTGGTCTGTTCCATTCCTGCCGTGACTCCACTGGCCTTGACCTCTGGATACCTTCTCCGCCCAGCAGGCCCTGTGGTGGGGAACTGCATGCCCTGGGCCTCCCAGGAATGGTCAGGATCTCAGTACCCCATACTCTACACCATCCAAGGGCAGCCTGCCTTTGTTACCTTGAGGTAAGTGAGCCCTCCATCAGAGACCTCAGGCTCAGAGAGCCGGCAGACTTACCTGGATGACTTGGTCCACCTTTAGGTCCTCCAGAGATGGGTACAGAGCAGACATAGCTGGTCCGTAGAACTCCTGCAGAGCACAGAAGATGAGAAGATGGAGGATGCAGCAACTCCCATCCTCTCAGGAGGTACAGACATCTACCTTTTGCCTATTTGCGCCATACAGTTCCTCAGACATAAAAAGGCAGAGGAAGAATTATTGTCCCTATTGTAGGGACAGAAGAACCAGGATTTAAGCCAGTATATTTGGTTCTCAAGCTCACAGCCTGCACCTACAAATTCCATACCTGTCCATTTGGCTGGCTCTGGGCTTTAGAACACAGACCCAGGGGACCACAGGACATGCTCACCAGGAAAGCCAGGATTATCGACCATGTGTCAAAAGTCAGACTCCCAAGAGCTGATCACTCAACTCCTAAGTTCAATCTAGCTAAGGCAGACCAGGCATAGGTTAAGTGTTTGGACAGCATCACCCCACAATGGCCAAGTGGTTGGGACTTGACCGTAAAACAGAAAGACCACAGAACACTGGTATACAACTCTGAATTTGTCTGGGTTTTTTTTTTTTTTTTTGGAGTATTTTTGTTTTAGCTAGTACTGGGGATTGAACACAGAGCCTCTATACTAGAGCTCCTCTGTATATCACCCATTTCCAGTCTCCCTGGCAACTTTTGCTCTTAGCTGACTTAAAGTAAGACCCATGGGGATCTACAGAAATACATGCACAAACTTAGCAGAAGCCTGCATCAGGGGTAAGCTGCCAGGAACCTTCCCCGTGGGCCTGTCCTGCCACCAGCAACTTAGCAGAAGGCTGCCTCAGGCATAGGCTGCCCGGAATCTCCACCGTGGGTCCGCCCTGCCACCGGGAACATAGAGGAGGCACGCCCAAGACTGAAAACTGCCCTGGAATACTTCAGCTGGGCCCACCTTCCCACCTGGAACATCAGAAGATCTCAGCAGGCTCCAGTTAGTGTGAAACAATTTGGAACTTTGCTCCCAGGTGTCGAACCTTGGACTACAGCAGATTATCTGTATCAGTGTGGTGAGTATACCCCTAAAACAGAGGTGTACGGGGGGATAAATAGGGCCAGTATAAAACCTCCTCCAACTAACTGTAAGACTATGGTGTGTTTGAAAAGAGTGTGCGATCCCCTCCTACACAGAGAAAACATCAGGCAGAGTGAAAATGACAAAACAAAAAAGCAAAATGCAGTCTCAAACATATAGTTCACCAGAAGCAAGTATAGGAGACATTGAAACAGAGGACCCCAAAAGTAACACACCGGGAATCTCTGAAAAGATAGTGAGGGAAATAAAAAAACAACTGCATCAGACTATAGAGGAAATCAAATTAGAAGTAGTCTCCCATGTAAAGATAGAAATAACAATTTTAGTAAAGGAGTTGTTGAATGCAGCTAAAGAAGAACTAGAGAAAAAACTATATGAGCATGGGAAATTGATTGAAACTTTGAATGAACAATATACAAAACAAGCAGAATTCATGAAACAAACTCAAAGAGAAATCCAAGAAACAAAAAAATTATATTGAAAGCATGCAAAACCGCCTAAAGGAAGCTGAGGATAGGATTTCAGACCTTGAGGACAGGATCACATTTAGTGATCAGGAAAGGATAGAACTTTTAAAAATAACAAAGCAGCATGAAATGACAATCCAGAAGCTTCATGATGATGCCAAGAGCAACAATATAAGAATAATGGGCATTAGCAAAGATACAGGAGTTCAGGCAAATGACATACATAAAGTATTTACAGAAATAATAGCAGAAAACTTCCCAAACATGGAGAAAGAATCTGATATGCAGACAAGTGATGTATATAGAACACCAAACAGTCACAATCAACATAAACCCACACCCAGACACATAATAAAGATCTCAGACATACAGCATAAAAACAGAATATTAAAAGCTGTCAGAGGAAAGACACAACTCACCTATCAGAGAAAGCCCATTAGAATCACTGCAGACTTTTCAGCACAAACCCTCAAGTCAAGAAGAGCTTGGAGTGAGGTATTTCAAGCCCTGAAAGAAAACAACCTTCAACCCAGACTGATGTACCCAGCAAAACTTTCATTCAAATTTAATGGAGAAACAAGATACTTCCATGACAAAGAACAACTGAAGAAATTCATGTCCACTAAACCAACCCTAGAAGGAGTACAGAAAGACATACCAGACAGAGATAAAAATGACCACAATCCCCAAAACAACAACAGAAAGAAACCACCAGGTAGGATAAGCAATTAAATAAGAGGAATAGCAGAAAGAAACAACTGGAACATAACATGGCAAAGTCGAGCCAGTACATATCAGTGATATCCATAAATATAAATGGCCTCAATTCAACTATAAAAAGAAATATATTGACAGAATGGATCAAGAAACAGGATCCCACAATATGCTGTATACAAGAAACACATCTGACCCAAAAGGAAACTCATAGATGAAAAGTCAAAGGATGGAAAACAGTATTCCATGCAACACGAACCCAGAAAAAAGCAGGGGTAGCTATTCTATTTGCAGAAAATGTGAACTTCAAACCTAAAATGATTAAAAAAGATACAGAGGGTCACTACATACTTGTTAGTGGAAAAATTCAAGAGGAAGAACTAACAATTATAAATATATATGCGCCAAATACAGGAGCATCCAACTACATAAGACAGATGCTAATGGACATGAAAAACCAAATACACAAGAACACAATTATAACAGGAGATCTTAACATCCCATTGTCACAAAGTGATAGATCAACTAGACAAAAAGTCAGCAAAGAAATAACAGAACTGAATCATACCTGTGAGCAATTGGACTTAGTAGACGTTTACAGAGTTTTCCACCCAACCACATCAGAATACACATTCTTCTCAGCTGCACATGGGACATTCTCCAAAATAGACCATATATTACCTCATAAAACATTCTTAAATAAATGCAAAGGTATTAAAATCATACCATGCATAATATCTGACCATAGTGCACTGAAATTGGAAATTAATGGCAAAAGAAATTGTAAAATCTGCATAAATACATGGAAATTAAATAACAGCCTTTTGAACAACCAGTGGACTACAGATGAAATTAAAAAAGAAATAAAACAATACCTACAGTTCAATGAAAATATAGAAACAACGTACTATAATCTGTGGGATGCAATGAAAGCACTCTTAAGAGGGAAATATATAGCAATAAATTGTCATATCAAGAAAACAGAGTGAGCACAAATAAACAACCTAATGCTCCATCTCAAGCTTCTAGAAAAAGAAGAGCAAGCTAAACCCAAAGCTCATAGAAGACAGGAAATTGTAAAGATTAGAGCAGAAATCAATGCAATTGAAACTAAAAAAATACAAAGAATTAATGAATCAAAAAGCTG
This sequence comes from Hydrochoerus hydrochaeris, assembly GCA_004027455.1. NCBI lineage: Eukaryota > Metazoa > Chordata > Mammalia > Rodentia > Hydrochaeridae > Hydrochoerus > Hydrochoerus hydrochaeris. The sequence continues at coordinate 166,375 of PVLA01002584.1, read as the reverse complement.
GTTTTTTGAGAGAATAAACAAAATTGACAAACCCCTAGCTAACCTTATCAAGAGAAAGAAAGAAAAAACCCAAATTCATGCAATAAGAACTGAAAAGGGAGAAATTACTACAGATCCCATGGAAATTCAAAAGATCATGAATACCTACTTTGAAATTCTCTATTCACATAGAGTGGAAAACACAGAGGAAATGGTCAGATTTCTAGAAACATATGAACTACCAAAGCTCAACCAAGAAGATATAGCAATTTTGAACAACCCAATATCAGCTACTGAAATTGAAAATGTAATCAAAAACTTACCAACAAAGAAAAGCCCAGGTCCTGATGGATTCACAGCTGAACCCTACAAGAAATTTAGAGAAGATTTGATGCCAGTACTCCTTAAACTCTTCAATGAAATTGAGAAAAAAGCAATCCTCCCTAAATCATTCCTGGAGGCAAGTATTACTCTGATACCAAAATCAGAGAAAGATCCAACCAAAAAAAAACAATTATAGGCCAATCTCACTAATGAACATTGATGCAAAGATTCTCAACAAAATACTGACAAATAGAATGCAGCAAATCATCAAGAAGATTATACATCATGACCAAGTGTTTATTCCAGGAATGCAGGGATGGTTTAACATACTCAAATCAATACATGTAATACACTACATCAACAGAGCCAAAAACAAAAACCACAAGGTCATCTCAATAGATGCAGAAAAAGCTTTCAACAAAGTCCAACACTTGTTCATGATAAAAACCCTTCAGAAACTCGGAATACACGGTGTCTACCTCAACCTTATAAAGGCCATCTATGACAAACCAACAGCCAACATTACACTAAATGGACAAAAACTGAAAGCTTTCACTTTAAAATCAGGAACAAGTCAAGGATGTCCACTTTCACCAATCCTTTTCAATATAGTTCTGGAAACACTAGCCAGGGCAATCAGACAAGAGAGAGAAATAAAAGGAGTAAAGATAGGAAAGGAAGAAGTTAAATTATCACTATTTGCAGATGACATAATACTCTATATAGAAGACACAAAAAACTCCATTAAAAGACTATTAGAGGTAATAAACAAGTTCACCAGTGTAGCTGGATACAAAGTCAATGCTCAAAAATCAATAGCATTCCTGTACACAAAGAACTCACTGAGAGAGAAATTATGGAAATATTGCCCTTTACAATAACATGTAAAAAAATGAAATACTTAGGAATCAACCTAACTGAAAATGTAAAAGACCTATATGCTGAAAATTATACTACGCTGAAAAAGGAGATTGAAGAGGATGTTAGAAAATAGAAGGACATTCCTTGCTCTTAGTTAGGAAGAATCAACATTGTGAAAATGGCCATACTCCTAAAAGTTATACAGATTTAACACAATCCCAATCAAAACACCATTGACATATCTCACAAATCTAGATAAAACACTACTAAAATTTATTTGGAAATAGAATAAACCTAGAATAGCAAAGACAATTCTAGGCAACAAAAGCAAGGCAGGAGGCATCTCAATTCCTGACTTGAAACAGTACTATAAAGCCACAGTGATAAAATCAGCTTAGTACTGGCAAAGAAATAGATCTGAGGATCAGTGGAACAGATTAGAAGATGCAAGCACAACTACAAAGACACTCAGCCACCTGATATTTGACAAAGGGGCTAAATATGTCTACTGGAGGAAGGAAAGTCTCTTTAATAAATGGTGTTGGAAACACTGGCTCTCTACATGCCGAAGACTGAAACTAGATCCATGCATATCACCATGCACAAAACTAAAGTCTAAATGGATCAAAGACCTCAATATTAAAACAGAAACACTAAATCTACTGGAAGACAAGGTAGGTAAAACTCTTGGAGACATAGCGGTAGGCAGAGAATTCATGAACAAAACGCAAACTGCACTTCAAAGAATCAACAAATGGGATCTCATATTATTGAAAAGTTTCTGCACTTCAAAGGAAATCACCAACAGAGTGAAAAGAAAACCAACAGAGTGGGAAAGAATTTTAACCAGCAACCCCTCAGACAAAGAACTTGTGTCCAGAATATATAAAGAATTGAAAAACATCAAGCCCCCCAAATTCAAAGACCCTCTCCAAAAATGGGCATCTGAGATGAACATACAGTTCTCAGAGAATGATATACAAATGGCAAATAAATACATGAGGAAATGTTCACCATCACTGGTCATTCGAGAAATGCAAATTAAAACAACATTGAGATTCCACCTTACTCCAGAAAGAATAGCTGTCATCAAGAAATCAACTGATAACAAATGTTGGCAAGGCTGCAGGGAAAAAGGAATACTGCTCCACTGTTGGTGGGCATGTAGACTGGTGCAACCATTATGGAAATCCATATGGAGAATTCTCAGAAGACTAGGATTGGAAGCCCTACTCAATCCAGCTATTCTCCTCTTGGGTATTTTCCCAGAAGAACTGAAAAGTTAATATCACAGTGATATATGTGCACCCATGTTCATAGCTGCACAATTTGTGATAGCTAAATCCTGGAAACAATCAAAATGCCCATCAACAGCAGAGTGGATGAAAAAGATGTGGCATTTTTATACAATGGAATATTACTCAGCTATAAAAAAGGATGACCTTGAAGCCTTCATACCAAATGGAGACAACTTGAGACTATCCTCATTAGTGAAATAAATAAGAATCATATTTATAAATATCATATTGTGTCTCTAGTGTAAAAAGTAAATAAGAACTACAAGTGTAATAAAACCAAAATGTGTAATTGCTATTGTAAAAAAGAGGAAAAGAAAGTGCTCTAAGGGATATATAACTGCATGTATGTTTGAGTGTGTAAAATAGATGACCATATTGCTGAATCTTTGTTGGATTTTTGAGCAGAACTGTTTGTAGTCTGACTGTTTGAATATTTACTATGTACCCTTTAACTTTATAACTTGAACAACTACATCCAGGATGACAGTATGTAATTTATAAATTACTGATTTCTTAGTGGGGCTTTTTCTCATTCTCCTTTTTCTTTCTTTCTTTTAGAATTCTGTATTATTGCTACCCTTTTTTCTGTTTTGCTTTTTTTTCTTCTCTTTAAATAAAATCTTAAAAATGTATAATTGCTATTGTAAAAAAAGAGGAAATAGGAAGCGCTATAAAAGATATAGCTGCATGTATGTTTAGATGTGTGGGATTGATAACCATATTTGTAGGTTCTTGTTGGATTGTTGAACAGATCTGTTTGCACTCTCACTGCTTGAGTGTCCACTTTGTGTGCTTAAATTTTGTAACTTGAATAACTATTTCTTAAAGAACAATATGTAATGTATCAACTAGTGATTTCTTACTGTTTATCTTCTTTTCTTGAAATTCTGTAATAGTTCTACCTTTTTCCTGTTTTTTTTCTCTTTAAATAAAAAAAAATACATGCACAGTGGTTGGGGCAGGGATGTGGTTCAGTGGTATAACACTGGTCTGGCATGTAGGAGGCCCTGCATCTAGACATACACAGAGGGGTGAGAAGAATTTAAATGTTCTCATGGGGAACAGGAGATGAAGCTCAGTAGCACTTAGGAGCCTCTAGGTTCAACTCCCAGCACCACATAAATAAACTTTTTACAGGATGCTGCTCCCTAGAAGGAGGAGAGAGCAGGGCAAGAGGGAGTACCATAAATATCTACTGAAACCTAATTAGGACCAATGAACAAGATGTCAAGAGAGATTCAAAGGAACTGTTACTTATCAAGATATGCTTTTCTTTCTTCTTGGATGAAATGTGTGGATGAATTCTTCCCCTTTACCCACTTCCCCTTTACCTAATTTCCCTAGCTATCAAACTTCCCCCCCTCTGCTGAGCAATCCATTCTAGCCCCTGCCCCACCTCCTAGTCATCTTCAGTTCCTCCTGAACAGGCCTCCCAGGCACAGAGGTCACTGTCCCTTTCATCCAGGTTTCTGCCCTCCAGGACTGGCTCTGGGCCAGATTCCCACCCTGAACTCAACAGTCCTAGCTGACTGCAGTTTCTCAGGGTCAAGGTGTGTCCTATTTGCCCATATGACAAGTACATGTGAAAAAGAAATGCCAAAGAAACCCAGTGGTGGGCAGGGTGTGCCAAGGGCGATGTGACTTGAATACCTTCCAGGACCAGCTCTGCTGAGAACCTCCCTGAGTGATCCACAGGCACTGGGGACAGCCTTAGGAATCAGTGCTCTTCTAAATACCTGCTGCCTTGCCTGTGTCCTTCTAGGCCCAAATCTCTAACCTTTCTAATCTGTCATCAATTCCCTCTCCCATCTCTCAGTTGCACCTCCTTTCCTCTCCCTATCTTCCCTTCATAGGACAACATCCTCCCCAGGGGTTGCTCCCTCCCCTCTTGCTGGTCTCCAGACAGCAGACACTAGGCCCTTTCACAGTGAGGCCAAGATGTCATGCCTCTGTTTAAAGTCCCTCAGTGGCTCCTCATTGCTCTCAGAATTTAGCCTACATTTCCTAAAGTGGCCACGACAACTTTCCAGTTCCTCCAGAGACTGAACTGGTGGTGGCCTGCAGGTCAGATATAAACAAATTTACAATATTTATTTAACCTTAAGAGTATGTAACATTTGAATTAGTGGCCTCAATAAAAAACGTAAGATGTTTCATTTAATAATCTAATTTCACACTACTCCTGGAAAACAGGGAAGCTTTGTCAACCTTGGCCTGAACCTGAGTAGCTACACTGAGGAGCAGCTGACTCCAGAACACCCCAGGACCCACCGTTCTCTATCGCTCTTACACTTTAGTCACTGGCATCAAGTCCCCACAGACACTTGTCTACAACCTCTGCCCAACACTCCAGCTGCTTTTCTTGCCTCCACTTCCAGCTCCAATCACAATGAGCTAGTTTCGTGTTCTTAAATGTTACTTTTTTATGTGTTCAAACATGTTAGTCCCTCAATCTGCAGTACTCCTCTGACATTTGCTCACTTAGCTAACTCTTAACAATTTTCAAGTCCAATACCAGAGGAGGACCCTTCTTGCAGGAAACCTGCCTTGACTTTATGCTCTCTTCACATTCTATTAAGTACTTGCTATTCTTACAGTTGTCTCTTCACTTGTCTGATTGCATTAGTATGGGAGCCCCAAAAGGGTAGAACCCATGGGCCTGCTCTTTAGCTGCTGGGCCTCTAACCCTGGATGAAACATAGAGGCCAAGATGATGCATTCTGCCTGGGTGCCCACTTCCTTCCTTGTAAAGCAAAGTTCTGGTATCTACCTTTCTAGGATAGAGCCAAGGACCAAAGGCACTCTGTGTGCCTCTCAGAGTTGTGTTTTACTCTTTCAATTTGAATCAGTGCTAACATTTTAAAAATGAAGACATAAAATTCTTTACCTCTAACTTGCACGAAAAAAAAAAAAACATAGCAAGAGCGTGGAGCATGGCAATGCTTAGACAGGGCTCCCTCTTAGATGGGGCTGCATCTGCTTTCTTGTTCCCCAAAAGACAAGAATTCCCTAGGGGAAGAGGGAGTTTGGGGCTGGGGGTTATTTCCTTCAGGCCAGTAGGGATGGGGGGTTGGAATGCCTTTACCAGGAAGATCTTTTATTTTGGGACAGTCCGCAGCAGTTACTCAAAGATGTGCCTTGCCACCAGAATCATGCATGAATAGCAGATATGAGTGTAAGTGCCCTCTTTTTTCTTTAACACTCAAGAGCAGAGCAGTTATATTTTTGGCAGCTGCCCTCTGGAATGGCACAGGATCAGAGATTCATTTCCTGAAAATTGTTCCCAGACCCTTTTCCCCTGCCAAGCTCTCTGGGTCCCTACTCAGTACTGGCCCTGACTGGGGGGCAGGAAGAGTCAGGAAGCAGGTATTCCTCTCTCCTGTGGCAGCTTCCCATACAGTGGGGAATGGCTTTCTGCTAGGAAAGATGCTCTGCATGTCATTCAACCATCCAGCATTTCAGTTAAAACACTTGAGCATTCACTGTGTGCCATGCAACCTGGATCTGCTTGAGTCCTGCTGGTCTCTACCTATAGCACTTCCCGCCTCAGTGCCATGCTCCTTCAAGGCCGCTTCAGAGGCTATATTGCTTGGCTTTTCCAGGCCTGCCAGCTAGTTAGGAATATTTAGGCTTGATTTGCAGTGCATCTATATTTTAAGTATTATATTATATGATTACTATTTGGTTATTTCCTCACACTGAACCCCACTTAACAAGGGCAGGGGCTATGCCGGGAGATCAACAAACTATTCCTGTTCACCAAGACAGTGCCCAGCCTATGTATGCTGGCAAAAATTGTTATTTAACTAAATAAATTAGTGGTTTCAAGAAACAAACTGGAAATTTGTGCAGGCATTTTTTGTTTGTTACAAGGCTGGGGGAACTCAACTAGCATTTAAGAGACAAGGGACAGCAATAGGGACTTTTTTTTAATCATGGATAGAATATTCACTACAACAAAATGGCTTTTGTTTTGCACAATTTTTCAAATGTCTCTCATTAAACCTTCGTGTGGGCAAAATAAAACAAAATGGGTGTAAGCTATTTTACATAAGCAGCTTATAATATATAACTATATATTACACTACTATACTACTTATAACTGTACTATGCAGAAATAGATCTACCAGGCTAATGGAAGGAAGTTATAACTTGCTTTCACCATTTTGGAAAATCACTGCAGACCCTGTTCACCAGAACAGCACACCCCTGTCTGCCTTGATTCGTAGAAGTCACAGGGAAGCCACCATCAGAGACAAACGTATTTTAGCCTCTGACTCAAGGTGTCAAATACGAACTGTTAGTTAATAAACCTGTTGGTGAATTAAATCTAATTTATGTGTATTCTTTTATTACAGATTATTGTCACTTTCCTCTTTTACAGCAAGGCATCTTAATTATAATTAACCCCAGGGGAATCTTGGCCTAGGTCTCAGGACACACAGGCTCCTCCCTGGGCTTCAATCGCCCCCTTTGGGTAACTGAAGCACCAGGCACAAACTCCACGCACTGGGACTGGGGATTTAGCTCAGTGGCATAAGCGCCTGCCTTGCAAGGGCACTGTCGTGAGTTCGATCCCTGGTACCGATTAAAAACAAAACAAAACAAAACAAAAAACCTCCAGGCACTGAGGCATCAGAAGCCTGAAGAGCACTAGGGCCGGTCCTCCACGACCGGACTTGCAGGCCCATCTGCGACAGGACTGAATGATCTCTGGATTATCCACAACCACAGCGCACTGAACCCCAGCCGGAAGCGACGTCTCCCCGAGATGGGGCCGCGGCGCCTGCGCAGAGGCGCCTAGTGCGCATGCGTACTAGCCGCTGGCGTACGGGGAAGGGGCTCCCGGAGTGCTCCGCGGCTGCAGAGAGAAAAATGGCTGCTTCCTTGTCCAAGGGGTAGTTGGTCTGGTGGGTTACTAACGTCCACGGACTTCTAACTTTTTCCAGGTCCCCGTGACTAGCGCCGCCCTCCACCAAAAGAGATCAGGTAAAGCACCAGGTATGAGGTGGAACGCTAGGTCGAGCTCTGCGTCCCCTCTTTACTGGAAATTGCGTGTCAGGTGAGCTTTAAAGTAGATGAGTAGGCGGGCGTGGTAGCCAGGGCCTGTAATCCCAGAACTCTGGGAGGCTGAGGCAGGAGACTGCAAGTGTGAAATACACACCAGGCAATTTAGTAAGACTGCCTAAAAATAAGGGATGGGGCTGTAGCACAGTACAAAGCCCCAGGGTTCAGTCCCCTGTGCCTCAAGGGGAGGAAAAAAAAAAAAGTGGGCGAATGTCCCCTCGCTCTCACAGCATTGGCCTCACAGCTCTGGCCTCGGAGCACCACTTGTGGGTGCTGGAAGAATGGAGTACAGTTGAGTCACTCCTTCCTGTCAAAAATTGCTGTATTGAAGCAGCATTTGGCTCAGGCGAGGGCAGGGCTCCACTGTGCTTGTTTCTGGTACTGAAAAGAAGGCCTCTGCCTTCCTTTTGGCTTCATAAAGGCCTTCATAAAGTACTCTCCGAGTACTTCCTACCCATCTTAATTTCACCATCTTTTCCACCTTCTGACAGGATTCTGAATTGGCCCAGATTCTTGATAGTGTTGAGCCAAGAATGCTCTGCCCCACCGCAGTGCACCACCCATCAGTGATTGGTGATTGGGATTCCGCTGCCCTGAGGAGAATGGAGTTTGGCTGAGCAGAACACTTCCCATGGTGAAATCAGACCCACTGCTTGTTATAAAGGACTCAGGCATTTGGGGCACAGGAAAGAGGAAACCAGGAAACAAAGTCTGGAGGAAGGGCAGATGCCTGATGTGGCCATAAAGGATGGAAAGTTCAAGCTGTGGAGTGTGCTATTTCAAGGGTAGGGAGGCCCAGGCCTGAGAATTGAGCTGCCTTTTGCGTATTTATGACTTCTTGCAGATTGTGAATCTTTACCCAGTTTTGCCGCCTTTCCACTGCAGCCCCACCAAATCCACCCATGGGTCAGCCCAGAAATTGAGAGTTGTCTTTAGCTCCTGCCCTTCCCCCATTTTGAAAAGCCTAACCCAACTGTTATCAGGATGAATCTCAGACTTCAACCTGGCATTAAAATCTTCATGACCTTGAAATAGGACAGATACTCTTATGTCACATGAGTCATGGATTCTCAGGCCTGTATCAGCTTGACTTCTCCCACAGTCTTGAGTCTCACCCCCTCAGTCTCTCATTGTATATTTAATTCATTCCAAGCTACTCCCTTGCTCTACAACTCAGTTCTCCAGCTCATTCCTCCAGCTTTTGGAGGCACCTTTTCTCTCAGTCTTGAGTACCATTCAAAGCTTCCTCCTCTTTGTTCATCTGGTGAATTCAAGTTCTGACCCTTTCGCCAAATCTGGCACATAGCCTCAGAGATCAGCAAGCCTTCTTTTAGACCACATATATTTCTTTTAGACCTCATATATTCACCTTGTCCAATTCTTTGTTCAGGACAGATAGGATCTGGAAAGAGGCCATTGGGAACCCCAGCTGGTGACCTATTCCCTAGATGTTTATTAAGCACCTACTGTGAGCAAGACCTTTATAAGGAATTCCACTGTGGTTTTTTTTGCTGCTGTCATTATTTTGGAGTTTGTTTGTTTTTCTTTTGGAGACAGGGTTTCACTATGCGGTTCATGCTGTCCTTGAACTCACTTCGTAGCCCAGACTGGCCTCAAACTTAGACTGATCCTCCTGCCTCTGCCTCCTGAGTGCTGGGATTACAGGCATGAGCCACCATGCTTGGCCATCCACTGTGTATTGTATTTGCTTGTTGTCCTCACTGTTCATAGAATGCCACTCATGTGAGTCCCCATTGCAGAACATGGGGCCCAACACATAGCAGGCACATTTACTGTTTTAGGGGTAGAAAAGCTGACATAGAAGAAGGAGAAAGCCTAAGTCCTAGATACAGTCTTTCTCCTCATTCCCACCTGTTTCTAATCAGTAGAAAGTCCTTTAAAAACCCTGAGACTAGAAAGGGAAAAGAAAAAAGCCTTAATGTGATAAACTGAAAGGTTCCTTGGCTCTTGCAGTTTGACAGTGGAAGACTTTGCTTAGTTCTATGCTTGTTCTATGCTGTGCTTAGTTTCTGAAAGTAATTGGCTCCTCTGAAAAGAGCTTATCTAACCCTTCTCTCCCAGAGGAATTTTCCTCTCCTATAGCACTTTCCATACTATTGTCCCTGTACTTCTGTATTTCTTAATATTATAAGCCATAGAAACACCCACAAAAAACCAGCAACCAGGTCCTTGAGAGATCACCAGAGCTGAAAGGGGTCTCCAGCCCCCATCTTTCGATTTAGAATAGGAACGTTTTGTTCCAAAGAGCTAAGGCTCTGGGACTCCCACTTGTTCCTGTGGACAGCTCATCTATCCTTCAGAAGAGAGTGTGCAGGAGAGATGCGTGGGTTACTGTGGCAGAGAAAAAGCTCCTGAAAGGCCAAATTAGCCCAAGGATCTAGTGAGTTTGAAAGGAAGAGGCTGTTGCTAAGCCATCTACATGCAACCTCCTACCCCCAGCTGCACTGCCTGCCATGGAAAAGCTGTAAACTTCAAGAAATGTAGATGTTTCCAAATGACATCCCAGGGGAGACAGGGCAGGACCAACAACTTTGGAGGCAGGCTGGACTGGGTTCAGACTGCCTCTGACTTGTGAAAGCAGAACATGGGCAAGTCCCTTTTGAGTGCCATTTCTTTTGTAATACAAGTAATAACATTTTTCTCACAGTTATCTGGAGATTAGATTTTTAAAGAGATAAGATATATACGAAAAGCATTTAGCACAGTTCCTAGCACAGTACCTAGGCATTCAGTGTGAGTGAACAAAGGAAGAGTCAGTCAGTTCTTGAGGAAGATACTTTGTAGTGTGAAGCAGGATAAGCTCCCTGAACTCGCAGGCTGGGTTAGGTATTGGGAAGTGCATGAACCAAGATGGAGAATAGACAGTGTCAGAAGGTCCAGAAAAGCTTCACTCCAGGGACAGGGCATTTGAGTAAAGGCCAAAAGAGATGGTAGGAAGAGCATTCCAAGCCAAGGGCCCAGCTGTTGCACAGGCCCTGAGAGGAGAGTGCCTGCTATGTTTAGGAGCATCTGGTCACTGAGACTGACATCAGCTATTATAAGGGGCAGGCAGCAGTAGAGGAGGCTGGAGAAAGGGTGACAGGTACCAGATCCTGTAGGACCTGTAGGTCTTGGTGAGGACATCACCATTTCCTTTGATGACATGTGAGCCACTGGGGAATTCTGAGGAGCAGAACGAGTGCCATTGTCTAGCTTATGCAGCCCTCCTGACGTGTTGGGATACAGGGGTAGGGTGGAAACAAGAACCCAGGTGAGAAGTGCTTGTATGTAGTTAGTTACTAGCTGGGACACTGAATGTCACAGTCAGTACATCCAGTCTAGCCATTCTAAACCCCTTCCTGAGCCCCTGCTCTGTGGGGGCTGAGTACGTACTCTCCACTTCCATTATCTCATTTTATCCTGGCTGAGTTATTTCCAGCCTCTACATGAGAACATAGTTCTTAGATAAAGCAATTGGCCCAGTTTCCCAGCAGGTTTTTCCTGGTGATAGCAGGAAAGTTGTTGGTAGAAACCACTTCAGAGGTAACAAGAGGAGGCCTGGCTCTGTTTTTTTGGAAACAGGCTCTTTGTCCATGGCCTCTCACTTCAGCAGGATGTGTGTTCCAAGAGCCATGTCAGGAAGCAAAGTGTGGGTGCCATTGCCTGGGGATTTCATGATAAGCAGTAAAGTGAGTGCTCATTGTCCAGCTGTCATCTGAACCAGCCTCTGGTAGATGTTTGGGGAATAGAGAAGGGGTAAGGATATATGTGGGAAGCAGTACAGAAAATCACTCAGCTTCAGACCTGACCCAGGTACACTTCACTCCCAGCGTGAAGCATGTTGAAAGTTCCCAAGAAATTTTGAAAGGCAGAGGCGAGGAGGGAGGGAGATGGGATGAGACAGGGTCTGACTCATTCCTAACTCAGCTGATTCGGGACCCACTCTTACCTGCAGGCCACTGCTGGTATAGGTCCTCTTTTGGCCTCTGCTCAGAGAGTCTGTTTGCCTCCCTGGATAGTGGTGGCTCTTGTCTCAGCTGGTTGCTTCTCTGGGAAAGGTGGTGCCCGCCCCTTGTTCAGCTGAGTCACCTTGGGACTGGGATGGGCCCAGGTCAGGTGCTTTGGTTGAGTCAACAAAGCAGGTGACCAGGCCCAAGGAGGTCTTTGCCTTAGTGTGGATTTCAAAGTCAGGTTCATAAGCACAGAGCTGATGTGTGGGGCTCCACAGTGATGTTGATCTGGGTGTGAGCCATGGCTTTTTGGTCTTTTCTTGAAGTCTGCATTTGGAGACACTGTCATGATAATGTGGGAAGGACAGCGGACTGGAGAGCAGTTTGATTAAGTGCCCTGGGCCGTAAAAAGTGCCAATATTTGGTGATTACATTTCTCTTACAAATCTTTTACAATGTCGTTTTAAGGTTTGTCAATGTGTTGCTTCAGATAGGGAAGCTAGAAATCCCAGTACCCAGAACTGCAGGCTGCTTAAGTAAATCACCATCTATGAGATGACAGTCATTTAAGTCATTGAAGGAAGAAGCTCGGAGGAATTGTTCCTGAGATACTAGTGAGATCATGAAAAATCAGTATTGGTCTGCTGTTGTGTTTTGTTTTCATTTTTGCACAGCTGTATACCACAGAGTAACTAGGACACATACATTCAAATGCTGAGTGTCTCTGGGTGGGGAGATGGAGGAAGAGCCAGCCTGCCTACCTGCCTGCCTTCTTTTCTCTTCCCTCATTATTCCCTTCTCATTCCCCTCCCCTCTTCTTCTCTCTTTTTCTCTCCCTCCCCTCCCTTTTCCTCCTCCCTGTCTGTCTTCTTCCTTTCCCGACTCCTTCCCTTCCTTCCATCCTTTCTCTTTTTTTAATGTCGAATATTGAGCTCAAGTCCTCAAGCACTTCCACTGAGCTATACCCACAGGCGCAGGGTAGCTTTTCACTATGTACTTGCATGTGTTCCATGGTGATAACATGTGCATATATGTGTGTCCATATTTGTCTGCTAGTGTCTGTATGTTTTTAAAGTTTTTATTTAAATGCTTGTGGTTTTTATAATAGAAAACCAAATTAAGTTCAATTGTATGAAGGAATTTTGATTGGTTGTTCCCTGGAAGGAGGTACAAAAGAGCTGTGTGATTGAGAGGGGATTTTTTTTTTAATAGCATACTTGGGGGGGATGACTTTTAAATTTTAAAAAATGTAAGTGTATTATCTCAATAAATAATCATATGAAAATCAAGTTAAACCAAAAAAAGGAGGTAATGGTTTACATCCTGGCGAGTTTGGTTGGATAAGGGCAGTCCTATTAGGAATGATGTAGTGCACCCACTCAGGGAAGGGTGAGTATCAGGACTGCCTGCCAGTGTAGGCAAGCACACATCACAGTCCTCATGATGAGCCTGGGCACAACTGCACTGCCCTTGGACAGAAGATGGTGAGTTTAGCCCCTGAGAGGAGATACTCTGCCTGCCTGTGAAGAGCCCTCAGCCAAGAGTATCACACAGGAAACAAATCACAGGAAAAGTGATATCCTTATTCATGTGGCCTTTCACTTCTGATTCTGGAGCAGACAGCTGTGTTCTGTTCTTTGGGAATCATCTTGTATTGTTCACATGTTTCTAAGGCTGCTAGTTATACCCTGAGTTTCCTTAGGACACAGCCTTGTTTAGATCTACAATGGCTGCTATTTTCAAAATAAAACTTAGAAGCTGGGCTATAGGATGATCTTTGCTTTGTTATAAATTTGAATGAACAGTGTTAACTGATCTGAAACACAGGTGGCTGATATACAGCATATACCAGAATCTCCATCACAGCACTATTGACCACCTTGAGTAACCAACCATTTCACTCCAACCTGCCTAGAGTTCTGTCATTGTAATGTTGCAGGCAGTGAGTGGCTGTCACCTGGAGTTGTCCTATAAGGTGAAGCATCTGTGTCATCTGGAATGGGTCCTCCATGGTGTCAGGGGCTTCTCTGTAGGCTTCTCATGCCTGGTACATAGTAAGCACTCAGATATTTATTGAATTAATAAATCCCCCTCCTAGAAAGACAATTAGTGTTATAAACTGAAATGGCTCACCCTTAATTAAGATGATTGAATCAGAACATAAGGTCAGCCCCAAATCTATGACACTTGTACAAGTTAACAAATCTCTGAGCTAGGATTTCTGTCTACCTGCTTTACAGGCTTGTCCTCAGGATTAAATGAATTAGTCATGTAAAGTGTCTAGGACATGGTGGAATCCAGTAGATGTTAGTTTCTTCCTTCTTCATGTCTGTAAATTACAGAAGCATCATATTCAAGTGAAAACAGGCATTCTTACTGGAATAAGAGAGGATGGTTGCTGAGCAGAGAAAGAGCCATTGTGTGCTCTGATCCTCTGCACCGCAACCTCTGGAAGAATCTGGAAGGTGCAGCACAACCTGGGCTTTTGTCACCATAGCGCATCTGTCCCAACTGGTAATTCTGACAGGAAGAACACCATTTATTGAGTTCATACACACTGGTTGCTCTGCTGGGCACTGGGGATAAGGTGAATTATCTGTTGTCACAGTAGTCCACAGATTCACTGTGTGACCTTTTGTCCAAGGCCACACAGACAAAAGAGAGAAAACCAGGCCTTGGCTGAGAATTGAAGGAAGGTGGCTGGACTCCTATCCCTCTGCATCTGAGTCATAGATTTCCCTGGAGGAACCCACTGAAAAGCCATAGGTAGACTTTAGGCAGTAAGAATTTAATCACATGGTCACACAGGAACCTAGAGGCTGCACAGGAACCTGGGAAATAGGGTCTTTTGGTTTGGGCCTATTGCCAGATTGCTGAGTTTCTGTTACTAAGAAAAGGGGAATGTGGATATCAGGTGGACCATAAGTAGGCTCAGCCAAGGTGTGTTGGGTGGCACCTAGGGCCAGACTGGTCATCTATGCCTGCTAATCCCTCCCAGGCAGCAGCTGCAGGAAATCTGCCTCCAGGAGAGGATATGGAAGAGCCCTAAATGGAGAATCTGCTCTCAAATCCATGTTCTCTTCCAGCTTTAGTCTTCCCACTGGTTATGGGTATATCACCAGTGACACCAGCCCTGCCTTAGACAGTTCTATTCTCTGTCAGTCCCTGTTCTCCCTGGACCTTAATCTCCAGTTCCCATATTTGCTCAGGGAAAAGTTTGAGTATATAATCTCAACTTTCCCCTAACTGTGCCATCCAAGTTCCCACAAAGGCCCAACAGTCCATGTGGGTGTATAGATACCACGAATGGCCAGTGTGAGATTTGATCTCTGGAGACAAAATATACTATATGCTTACTATATTTCTTACCTCTATGTTGGTTTTGCTTTTTTTGGAGGTTTGTACTAAACAAGGTCATGCTACAGTAGCAAATAACCCTGAGATTCTACTGACTTAACATAAAGCTTATTTCTACACATAGGTCTACTGTGTTAGTCAGCTTTCTGTTACTGACAAAATATATGAGAACAGGAAAGGAGGAAAGATTTATTTTGCCTCATTTATTTTGTTTCAGTTGATCAGCTAGCAGCCCCCTTGCTTTTAGGCCTGTGATAAAGCAGACACATGGTAGAAGGACATGGTAAAGGAAATGTGCTCACTTCATGGCAAATAAGAAGCAGAGAGGTGGTGAGGGCAAGAAAGGAGTCAGGGTCAAAATATAACCTTGAAAGCCACACCCCCAGTGATCTGTTTCCTCCAATCAGGCCCCACCTCCTAGGAAACTCACTGAGCCATGACTCAGAGTGTTGAGGTCAGAGCCCACACAATCTGGTCACCTTCCAGAGCCTCATCTCTGAACACCTGAGCCTTTTGGGGGTATTTGAGATCCAAACGTAATATCCACCAAGGGTTGGCAGGGATCCATTGTCGCCTCTAAGCCCCAGGCTGGTGGAGCAGCCACCATCTTAAAAGCTGTTAATAGCACAGCAGAGGGGAAGAGGCCTCCATCTGGCAATTAAGTGCTCTGGCCACATTTATCAAATGTCAGTTACTTCTTACCAGGTCACCCCACCGATCACAAAGGGACAGGGAAGTGCTACCCTACCACATGCCTAGAATCCAGTGTGGAAAACACACAGAAAATGATACCAATGATGACCCCAGACTTCAATTCCTAGGTATCTGCTGGGAATCTAATTGCCTGTAAAGGAGAGGGAGAGTAAATGTTTGGTGGGGGAGGGGGCTGCACTGAACCTCTCTGAGACATCAGTGAGGAGTGAGGGAACTGAAGAAAAAGACTTAAACATTTCAGAGTGTGGGGCTGATCCAACTGTCTCACCATCTCATCTGCTATGGCCTGAATGTTGATGATGCTTGGAAATTTAGATGTTGAAAGCTGGTCTGCCATGAGGTAACATGAAAAGGAAATTTGAGAGAAATGATAAAAGTCATGAGGATGGAACCCCTGTGAAAGAGACCTGGGGAGACTTCATACTCTTCTACCCTGTGAGGATGCCCAATACCCAGCACAAATCTCTCTGATCAAGGACTTCCCAGCCCTGAGCACTGTAAGCAATACATTCTGTGGCTTACCCAGTCTAAGGTATTTGGTTATATCAGCCAGGAGCTTGGATTTCTGCTTTTGTAAAATCGAGGTAGTAATTCTTACCCTGTGGGAGTAAGTAAAGATTAACAAAAGTACATGAGAAATGATGAGAAAACTGCCTTTCTACTCACTGCAGTCTTATGTGGAAGGTGGTACTTTGTAGTATCCTCTGAGCCCTTTGCTGAATGTAAGTGTGCAAATTTGAGAACAGAAACCTGGCAAAGAGGGACTTGGGGAAGGGCAGTGAGGTTTGAGGGCACATGTTGTAAGATTACATGCTTGAGAAACAACAGGCTCCTAAGATTTCTTTGAGGTGACAATCTGGAACAAGTTAGAGGGACTGGATGAAAGTGGGAGCCTCCAAACCCCACATGCCTTCCCTCATCCAGACAGATTTAGGGGCTTGTGTGGCACTATACAAGATGAAAGATCAAAAATGGGAACAGAGGGAAGGCTGTATAACAGAGGGGCGCTGAGCATTGCAGTGGCCTCTAGAGTTAGTCCCTAGAACAGTGAAGGCAAGCAGGAGAGTCTTCTAAAAACCTCTGAAGTGGCTGCCTCACTGTGATGTGAGCCCCCTCTGAGGCTCACTTCTGTACAACAGACACTGGGACACATGTCTCGTGTCACCCATGCCATGTCAAACTAACCTGTGGACAAAGGTCCTCTGCTTCCCAAGACTGGGAAGGGAAAAAGCACATCAGAAGCTCTTCCTTCTGCTTAGCACCAAGACCTATAGAAAGCTTCAAACTGCCAGCCCCAATCCTCTGGTATATTTCCTCTTCAGTGCTGAGAAAAGGAAGTAGAGTGCAGCAGTCAGATGAGAAAGAAACATCCCAGTGATCAGAAGCCATATTATTTACTCTGGTGAGTAACCTGCCTTGTAAGTTAGACAATATGAGCCTACGAGGGAATAAATAACTTTCTCATAGTAACCCAGCTAGCCAGTGGCACAGGCAAGGTGAGAAGCCACACTTCCTGTCCTGCAGCCTGTAGAGGAGGGAAACTGAGGCTCCAAGATGGACAGGGCCTTGCCCTAGGTCAGATGGCAATTTGCTAGCAAAGCCAGGATCCAGGGACTCCAAATTCCTGTCTTCTTTAGCTGCTAGCCTGGCAAGTTGCCCAATCCTTTCATCCACTTTGGCCTTGTACTGGGGGCAGTCTGGGGCTGGCTAGAAAAAGGACCCAAGATCTGAGAAGTCTGCTCAGTCCGATACTTGGGATGTGCCCGCCTTGGGCCCTGTCAGGAAGCAGCATTTTGAAAGCCAGTCCCAAGGGGACCAAAACTGAGGGCAGTCGTGCCACACCCAGTGTCTCAGCCCCAGTCAGCACTCGGGAAGGTTCTTTGCAGTTCTCTATTTTCCAGTGAGGAAACGAGAATTGGGCTCAGACCCGGGGCTCTTGGTTCAGTGCTCACCACGCCCAGATGGGCGTGCTCATGGGAGGACAACACCCGGACGTTTTCCTGGCAGTGGCGGTCAGCTCCTCTGGATGCCAAGAGGGGCCGCCACCGGAAAGCAGGAACAATGGACCGGCTCTGGGACTCTGGTTTCTGAGCCAGGGGTGGGAGGCTGAGCCGGCTGGGATACGTGGAGACTGTGAAAAGAGTCATCAGCATATTTGAGCCCTTATATGCCAGGACTCATATTAAAAAACGTTAGAAGGACCATCTCAGAATCCTCACCTTACTCCTATTAAGCCCCATTTTACAGATGAAGAAATTAAGGCACGGAGTTTAAGTAAAAAGCTCAATAAGTGAAGGCAAGATTTGAGCTCCAGATCCTATGTTCTTAACTACAATAGTTTGCATGTATTTATTTGGAAGATAAATATATACAAATAGAATATTAATAATGTATATGATAAAAATTGGGGATTCAGAAAGGTCCTGGTTCACTTACCTGGCAGCTTAGGTGACACCAAAGAAGAAAAGCATCTTTCTTAAATAACTTCACTGCAAAAAGAGTCCATAGGTTTTTAATAGGTTTATAACAGTATAAAGGTTTATAATAATATAATAATTTCTGTAGTCCATGGCAGCCTTGTTTGACATCACTGCCTGTAGATAAGACCTAGAAGGTAGGCCCCACCCACCCCCATCTGTCTTCCCCCCTTCTGAGGGACCAGGGTTTCTACCAAAGCCTGAATTAAAATGTGACTTCTCTAGTTTTAATAGGTGGTAACAGTGGTGGCACCACGGTTTGAAGGGGGGGGGCACTTACATTTTTCTTAAATCTCTATCCAAAGCCCCTCTGCTACCCAGATACACACATCTAGATTTTTGGTACTAGGAATCAAACTCAGGACCTTGTGCTTGCCAGGCAAGTGTTTGTGCCACAGAGCTATATCCCCTACACATCTAGATTTCAGAAATGTGTTTATTGTGTAAACAGTGCTTTGAGATCACCTTCCTGCAGTGCCACCCTGGGCTAAACATTCCCCATCTGTAGCCTCCACTTCTAATCCCTGGCATACCTGGAACCTCTGAGCTCTTTCCACTCTTATAGGTAGGCTAACTCTGGGGTCACCTGAGCTGCCAAGTAGTGATCCTAAACCCCAACTATTATTATTTAATTATCTTTCAAAGATAATTTATTTAAATCACTCAGCATGCATTTCCCCTTGTTAGGTATCTGGCCTGTTTCCCTTTAGAGAAGCCTCTCTACCTCTGGCTCCAAGGGCACAAAGGGACTAGTCTTGTAAACCCCTGCATTCCATCCCCCAGATCTAGAAAGCGATGCAGATCACATGGCCAAAGGCATCAGGCTTAGGGCTGCCGAATGACAGAAAAGTCTTAGAAGCTTTACCTGAGAGTACCTGAGGTTGGAACTGCTGGTCACCGTTCTGCCTCCCCTGGCAGTGGAGCTGCTGCTGAGCAGGCGGTAGGGGAGGCTCTGGGCTATGATGCAGTTTAACCCCGAGTTCCCTCTGTACATGAAGCTGCCTTGACCCTTAGGATATTCAGGTGTAGGAACCACTCAGGTGCCTTTTCACTGAGCCAGTCAGTAGTGAGTTTTCTGTTGCTCACAGACAGAAGAATCCTGTTATGCTAAATTTCCTTGAGTCTGACACCATTAATTGTAAGCTTATTTTTAATGAAAAATATCAAATCTACTTAGTTTTTTGTTTTGTTTTGCAGTACTGGGGATCAAACCCACATCCTTGACCCTGAGATATAGCCCTTGCCCCCACTTTTTTGAGTTGGAGTATCCACAAGTTGCCCAGACTGGGCTCAAACTTAAGATTCATCTGTTTCAGCCTTCTAGAGTGCTGGAACAACCATGTCTACCTGACAATGTTTTGTGTTTTTAACAGTTTCAAATGTGTCCTTTAAAAGTTGACAAAAGTTCATTGTTTTTATAAATTTGTGTATTACTGTCCTCTTTGGTAATATGATCAAAGTTTTTCACATTTGGTGTCTAAACTTACTGTGGCATATTTTACTCCTAATAATATAAAATATATTATTATATTATTACCTGCCTAGTGACAGTTTTTCTTCTGTACACTGGTTAACCTTTTGTCCATGTGGCATCATTTGAGAAGTCATTTTAAGTGATGACAAGGGATCCAGTAAAACCATACTGGGCTTACTCACAGCCACGCTTTTGAACAGTACACAGTTACACTGCCCAACTCATCCTCCACCTGATAGCTGTTTCTCAGACATCAGTCCTAGGACACATCCATATTTCAGAAATGTTTTAAACCTTGGGATAGTAGTGTTGCAGGTAGCTGAGTTAGTTAGAAATATTATAGGCAGAGAGACAGGGACAGGTCCTCAAGGGAGCCAGTGCATAAGCCCAGGTACCTTGCATCTGTAGGGGAGACAGACACCACCTGCTGTGGGCCAGGCCTCAAGACAAAGGATCAAACAAATTCATCCACATACTAAGGACTGATACTCTAAAACAGTTCCCTATCACTCTGAGGAAGCCAGGAGTCACCATTCCAACCCCCTAGGGAAGAGTCAGGCTAAGAATGCCTGCTTTCTATGTTACTTGCTTCCCCATTTGTCCCTAATGTAATCAATTTTACCTGAACTATTAATCTTACTGACTAACCATAGTTAGGTTCCACCTTGTGCCCAACTGCCTTGTGAGTTCCCAGTTTTCTCCACCTTAAACCCATCTCACCCCATGATTTTACTCTATAAAAGTCCCTGGAAAAGACAGAGTCCTTGGCAACCTGCTCAGGACCCCTCTATCTCTCTCAGACAGAAGCTTTCTTTCTGTCAATAAATATATTCTACTCTTAACCTCTGTTGTTCCTAAAATTCATTCTTCAATTTTAGAGAACACGAACTCATGGACATAGTAGGTCAGGAGTTTCATTCTCCTATACAGTAGGAGGCAGTACATCAGAACAAATTAGGAATGTAGTAATCATTTCTTGGGGAACAGTCACAGAGATGTGACCTCAATGTCACTACTGTTTCTCAGTTGCCACATCTATAAATGAGAATAATGTAACTACATTAGTACCTTCTCACATACAACTTCTGGAGAAGGGGACATTAGAGTTCAGGAAGATTGCCCAAGGACATACAGCCAGTGAGTGACAGGGCTCAAGCTAAAACCCCTATTCCCTAACTCCTCACATGGTCCTCATACTTCAGTGCCCTTCCTTATAGACTGCATCCCAGCAGTCTATAAGGAAGAGGGGCCCTGTAGCCATCCAGGCCACATCCACATGCTTCATGATAGGGGTTGCAACATTCACTTGGCGCTTCATGTATGGAGTTTAGAGCCAGGGAGGCCTTTGGTTTGAGTTGTACTTCTACCTTTTTAGCTGTGTAGTCTTTAGTTCATTTTCTCCTTTTATTGGGCTTTAGTTTCTTTACTTGAAAAATGGACTAAAGAAGCCCACCTCATGGATGGGTGTGAAGTTTCAGGTGAGGGCAGCATGGGCACAAAGTCAGGGCAGGTACTTTGCTTATTGCACCTTTCTCTCTACAACATAACTATTTACACAGATAATCATGAAATGAAATGAATAATAGAAATGACCAGAAAAGAGATGCAGACAGTGAAAGTTTTCTTTTGTGGAATTTCACATATTGTGCCAGTGAAAACTAAATAAGTGAACACAATTTTATAATGCCAAAAGAAATTATTACTTTAAAATCACATTAATGTTTTTTTCTCAAAAAAGAGGATCACAAGTTGAAACTCATCAAAATAGCAAAAGCCTGTGCCAAAATAAAAAATAAAAAGGACTGGGGATGTACATGGACCAATAATATATATATATATTATCTTCATTGATTCTTTGATGTTTTTCCTTTTCATAGACTGGGGTTTCTAATCATTGTCCTTCTCTCTGAAGGACCACTCTGAACATTTCTTCCAAAGCAGATACTGGTCACAAATTCTTTCAGGTTTTTTTAAAAAAATTCTTTCTCATTTTGTTTGTCTAAAAAAACCCTTTATTTCTCCTTCACCTTTAAAGTTTCTTTTTTTCTTTTTCCAATGTTGGGGATTGAAATCAGTGCCCCCAATTTAAATAACGCAAGGATGAAGGCTTTTTTTTGCTAGATAGGCCTTTCTTGATGAGAACATGCTGGACTTATTTTAAAACTGTGACTTTTCTTTTCTTCCCTTGATTTCCATGAGATTTTTCTCTGATATTTTCACTTTGGTAAGGTTCTCAGAGGTAAAAACAAAAGGGGCTCCAGACTGGGTGACTAGAGCTGTTTAACTCTCAATCTAGTACACAGTCACTAGTGGCTCACTGTAGCTACCATTTGAATGTTCCTTCCAGTGACTGGCTTCACTGGCTTCTGTTTCAGGTGAGCTGATCTGTACTCTGCATTCACCTACCTTTCAGTTTTTGGAATAATGGTTCATTCTGTGACTTCAATTCTCAGAGTGAAGAAAAGTTATTGATTTTCAGTGTGTACAATATGCCTTCTTGTGAGGGCAGGAGCCTTGCAAGCTCTTTTACATATTAGAGTAGAAGCCTGGGGATTTAGCTCAGGGGCATAAGTGCCTACCCAGCAGGTAGCAAGTCATAAGTTTGATCCCTGGTACCTCCCCCCAAAAAAACATATTACAGTAGAAACTGCATAAATCCTTAGGTTTTTAGATGTTCTTTATCAATTTTAGAAAGTTCTCTTCCTGATTTACTGAAGCATTTTTATCATGCATAGGTGTCAAATTTTGTCACATCGTTTTTTGGCCTCATTGATAATGCTAATGTATTTTTTTATTTTAAAGAGAACAAACCAAACCAAACAAAACATAACAAAGCCAATCAAAACAGAACCAGCGAAAGTGACACAGAACCTCAAAACAGCATAATAGGAAATCAACCATTGCCACCATAACGCCTACCATTAACCTCAAAATCGCTGCACACACCATCAGACACAACAAAATCAAACAAAACAGAACAGAAAAAAACCAACAAAAATGAAACATTGAATGAAACAATACAGTAAAATGGAGCAAAACAGAACAGCGAGAAAATTATTGGATTTCAAAAACAAGACAGAAGAGAATTCCCCATAGTTGCTAATATTGCATACAATTATCCTCTGAATAGATGCTCATACAACCAGCCACAGGCCTGTAAAGTCAGTCCAACAATATAAGCATTAAGTTGTTTTTATATCTCAGTTGCTATCAACTCAAGTCTATTTTCCTCTGAGTCACCTGGTTGCTTGGGTGGGTGGGGGACTTTCTTGTCTCCCAGCCCAAGTGCCAGCAGGCTCTGGGGAAGGGCATTTCCTGTTTCTCCTCCTGTCCCCCAGTTACTGCTGTCGCTCGGGAAAAGTGTATCTTGTTTATCCTCATTGCCCACAGTCACTGCTAGCTCTCCCAGCTCACAGTTACCACTGGCACACTGGAGGAAGAACACATCTTCTTTCTCCAGTAACACATTTTATACTATTAATATGCTGATTGAAGCTGGGGATTTAGCTGGCAAGTGTAAGGTTGAGAGTTCACTCCCCAGTACAAAAAAAAGAAAGAAAGGATGAACATATGGCTGATTGATTTTTTTCAAATATCAAACCAATGCATTACTGGAATGTGCCTCATGTGATTGAGAAATATATAATTTCCATCATCTTGGATCAAAGACATACTTTTTTCTTTTTCTTTTTTTCTCTTAAGTAGCTGAGATAATAGGCACAATGCACTGTGCCTGATTAAAAAATTATTATTTCATTTGTTTTAAATTTACTAAGGTTTATTTCATGCCCCAAAATAAGGTCTATCTTGGTGAATGTACTCTAAAAAATGTGTATTCTGCCTCTGCTGGATGGGATGTTCTATAAATGTCATAAAATTTGTTTTTAAAAGTACATGTTGACAGTATGTAATGATTACTTTCATTGTGGGAGGCTGGTATAAACGTCATTTATATCTTTATGGTGTTAATTTCTTTTGTATCTTTGATGATTTTTTTTATTTTAAAGAGAATAAAACCAAATAAAACAAAACAGAACAAAGCCAATCAAAACAGAACCAGTGAAAGTGACACAGAACCTCAAACAGGATAATAGGAAATCAACCATTGCCACCATAATGCCTCCTACTGGTTTTGTCAGTAAGTAATAGAGGATGCTAATGTCCACAACTATAATTATGAATTCGCTTGTTGCTCCTTTTCATTCTGTTGGTCTTTGCTTCATGTATTTTGTAACTCTGTTTCTCAGTGCATACTCTTTTAGGGTTCTAATGTCTTCTTGGTTTGAGGTATGCTTAAACTTCTTAAATCTTGTGCCTGTTACCAAATTTGGGGTATTCTCAGCTATTACTTCATTAAGTATATTTTCTGCAATGTACTTTCTCCTTTCCTTCGAGGACTCCTAGAATGTAAAAGTCAGATCTTTTGGCATTATCCTGGGTTCCTGAAGTTCTAAGTCATCTCAAAAATAATCTATTGTTTCTCTTTAAATTGTATAACTCTTATTGGTTTAATTGCAAATTCTACTGCTTCTTTCCTTTGTCATCTCCATTCTACCATTGTGCCCACTGTGAGTTTATTTTTGTTATATATTTCAGTTCTAAAATTTCCATTTTTTTAATATCATCTACCTCTTTACTGTGACTTTTTATCTTTTCTACCATTTGAGAATGTTTATACTTGCTTGTTTTGCAATTTTTTAAGCAGTGATAAGTGCTTAAAACTTTCTTGTCAGTCCCAACATCTGTGTCAGTTACCTTCTGTCATTCTACTTGACTTTTCCTGATGTTGCTATGACAACATTCAATTTTATCTGGACCTTTGGGGTCTTTTATAAGACTCTGATTCCTTTTTAAATCTTCAGTGTTAACCTGCTCTATGATCAGAATGCACACTGTGGCATACTTTTGTTCTCAGTGAGTTTGAATGGCAATGTAATTTAAAATTCTCTGTAGCTACAAAGGAATCAGTGCTGCCTCTTTGTCTCCTCTGCTGCATGCAGGGCAGGTATAGTCAATAGGGCTCTAACCCCCATGCTCCACAGCATCTGTTATGATTTATATCTAAATGTCCCTCCAAAGCCTCATTCACTCAAAATGGGGTTTTTGAAAGGTGATTAGATTATGGAGGAAGTATAGTTGGCTTGCTATTAGAAAGTGAGTTTTGCCGGGCATGATGGCGCACTCCTGTAATCCCAGCACTTGGAGGCTGTGGCAGGCAGATTGTTGTGAGTTCGAGACCAGCTATAAAGTGAGCCCAAGGCCAGCCTGAACTGTGTAGTGAGACCCTGTCTCAAAAAGACCCCCCAAAAAAGTGAGTTCTGGTCAGAAGAGGTAGGTCACTGTGAGCGTGAACAGGAAGGATGTATCTCCCTTTCTAGCTCCTCCTTTGCCAGTTTTCTGGCTGCTATGACATGTGCATCTTTTTCTCTGCTATACCTTTCTGTCATGCCATCCTGCCTCAGAACCAGTGGGATATGGACTGAAACTTCTACAAAATATGAGGCAAAATAAACCTTTCCTTTAAGTTGTGGATGCTGAGTATTGTATCTGTGATGAGGACAGTGACTAACTAGGATAGCAACTCATGGGGAGGAGGAGGAATAGAAGAGAGCTATATAGAAGAGAGCTGGTATAGTGCCAGGTAGGCTCCTTGACGGAATTTCGTGTCAGTCCCCATGTCACTGTTGAAGAGGGGTGGGACACTCTCATATCGGTGCATGGCAGGGATAGCTGATGGAACTGCCACCAATCTCAGCAGACCCTGCTGGAGAGATGGAGGGCTGGGGCTTCTTTTATAGTGACTGCCTATAGGAGAGCAAGTAGTCAAAAAGGTTTGTTTTATTGCTGTGCTCTTTAAACTTTGCAAGCATTAAGCTTCATGCTCTCTTCTGTAAAGTACTATGAATTTTGCTTTGACTGGGCCGGGGATTTAGCTCAGTGGCATAAATGCCTGCCTTGCAAGCTTGCAGTCATGAGTTTGATCCCTGGTACAAAAAAAAAAAATTTTTTTTTTTTGCTTTGACTGAACACACTTTCCTTGGGACTTTATTTGTCCTCCTCGTTGGTTGCTTCTAAGTTATGTGTTCTAAGCTGAGATAAACAGGAGGCACAAATAGCGCGCTATGATTTCTGCCTCCAACTGTCAGTCTTCTGTAGCCTTTGTTCAGAGTTTTAAGTTATTACAGGTATTTAGTAAGAGAATATGATGTAATCCAACTCATTCTGTCTTGTGTAGAAATGGAATCCCCCTCCTTCTTTTACTTCTTTGTCTTCCTCTTCTTTTTTTTCAACGATGGGGATAGAACCCAGGGCATCACACATAGTAGGCAAGGACTTTTTACCACCAAGATACATGCCTAGTTTAGAAACTTCATTTTAAAAAAACCCAACATCCTGAAGTATAATTTATATGGGACACAATACAATGGTGATTGTGTTCATGAATGTCTTTGTTTGAGAACAATTCCATTTACAAACAAAAGCATTTGAAACATTTTGTTTTTCTTTTTAAACTGTGCACTGAGTGATAAACACCTCAGCTGTCTTTCCTGCACAAACACTAATGTGGCCATCTTTTCCAGATTCATGGGACAAATTAAATTTGTGAACCAAGGTACCACTATATATCCATTTAAAGTATATTTCCATGAGTTTCAACAGTGTCACACACATGTACCTATCACCACAATCAACATAGAGAACATTTCTGTCACTCTAAAAGGTTTCTTTTACTTCCTCCTAGTCAGATCCTCTATCCCAAGCTCCAGACAACCACTAATCCATTACTACATATTAGACTTGTCTTTTCTAGAGTTTCACATGAAAAAAAATAATGTAAGTTGGCTCTTTTATTCAGTATATCTGTGAAATTTATTCATACTGTTGGCATATCAATAGTTCTTTCCTTTTTATTGCTGAGTAGTATTCCATTGTATTTTGATGCTACCTTCTATGGTTTGCTCTTGCCTGAAAGACTCCAGGAGCCTACTGCCCATGGTACTGCTTGCCAACATTGTTGCTGCCACTTCTGTTCCCGAAGCTGCTGCTTTTTTATACAAGAGAAGAACATTTTGATGTAGCACTTAGTACTTCAGCATATGGTTTGGACAGTATTCCAGAACAAAAGGATGATTTCTTTTGTATTTAATCCAAATTCATCTTCTGTCATATACTGATTAATTGCATGCTCAGACCAAAGTAAATTTGAAAAAAAAAAGCTATTCTCTTGTGAGGTAATTTTAGGGGTTTGTAACTTTGGTCTTATATTGCTATTAATGTCCTACAGTAAGTAACAGAATTATGGGAAACTAAACACAGCAAGATGAGTCATCCCCTTTGATAATCCTTCTACTACAGACTGATAGATTACAGTCTCTTTCACTTGAACCACTCAGTCACAGTCCTGCATGATTATTACCCTTTCTCACTCTACCCTCCATTGGTGCCCTCTTATGAGGTGAGCACCTCACTGCATCATCTTACCCACATCTCAGTTTCTCTAGGGTTTGTCTTCTTCCATTTCAGTGATAAAAATAGCTGGCTGCAGCACAAGTACCACAGGTTCATTACCACTGTTCCAACCCAGGAACTCGGACCTTGGTTGTAAAAGATGTTACTCAAGGAAGCTGATTTGTCTTGTGATACTAACTGTCAAATCGACTGAGGGTTGATATGATATTGTACATTCTCTCTGGGTACATTATATTTACAAGCTGGAAACATGATTTCCCTGCCAGTTTTCTTTACAAACTTCTATACTGAAACATAACAAATGAACTGGAAAGGAAACAAAGCCACTTTTTTTTCTACCAGTGTGAGTTTGAATACCTTCTTTCCAGAAAAGATGACTATTTCCCATCTAGCAAAGTCCTAAGAGACTCAGATGCTAAGTGTTTCTGGTTATGCAGTGTTCACTGCTGCTAGACGTTTAGACACAAGTTTCCTTTAAATGTGCTCAGTCACAATTTCTTCACATCCTTCGAACAAAGCAACATACACTGTAACAGACTGAATGCAGACATAAATGTCAGACTTCATTTGTATCCCGCTAAACCAGGCATTAAAAAGACTTTCACAAGGTCATGAGTTCAATCCCTGGTACAAAAAAAAAAAAAAAAAAAAGACTTTTTAAAATGTAAAACAATGCCATTATTCTTTGTGTGAGAAAACAGATTTGTATAAAATTCTATCAAGGAAACACTACAAGAAGACTTCCAAACTAAAGGACATGTTTTTAGAATAAAATTAACTTTTGAATGTCTGATGTTCTTTTTCAAAAATAAATCAATAAATAATTTAAAATGCAGAGGAGGAGATAAAAAAAAAACAAAGACTCATGCAAGGCCAGATTGTGAAACTTCATCATCCCATAGATAAATATCAGACTCTGAAAGATTAGGATAAAAGAGATCACACATGAAGGAACAGAAATCATAATTGCATTGTCCACGACATGGAAGCATAGACAATGTGGTAATGCCTTCATTTTTAGGGAAAATTATTAATGACAATTAGAATGATATTACTATCAAGTTATCAATCATGAAGGAAAAAGAAAAGCACTTTTAGATGCCATAGAGTAGAGTGTTTTAATGGCCCTGAGCTGGAGATTTAGCTCAGCAGTATAAGCGCCTGCCTGACAAGCACGAGGTTGTGAGTTTGATCCCTAGTACCAAAAAAAAATAAAATAAAAATAATAATAATAATAATAATAATAATAATGGCCCTGGTGAACCACACTTCCCAAAGTATTCACAACACTTTGTAGTGTGACTTGTGACTTACCTATACCTCCCAATGTGACAGAGATCTTTTTCTTTACCCTTTGAGACTGGGTTGGTTTTGTGACTTTTTTGATTGAAGGAGTATGGAAGAAGTCACACTGTGTGAGTTTTGCAGTTTCAAAAGCTCTCAAGATGTCCCCTTTTACCTTCTTGAAACTTTGAGCCTGCCGTTGGCATAAATGTTAGTTTCAGGGATGTCTAAAGCTGGTATAACAAGACATAGCTGTGTTCATTGTGAAGTTCTTAAGAACAATCTAATGATAGAAATTTTCTATTAATTTTTTTAAACTTTAGAATTGTTTATATCTTTAAGGTATGAGATTTTTGTTGTATTTTGCAAATATTTTCATTATGGTTTATCATTTTTCAAATCTAAAATGTGTTTAATGGAATGGTTTCCAACTCACTTTGATTCAAGGTGCAATTTATGCTGCTTCTTCCTGAAATAACATCCTTCTAGAAGCCTTGCTTTTCCTCCTATAGGTAGAAGAGGACTGTGAATCAGCCAGCATACAGAACTACTCTGTGTGCCTAAAACCTGTTGTATCCCAGACATTTCACACCCACGGAGTAGGAATTGGGGCTCTGCACCAGGTGCTTCTTCTTTTCTCCCCTCTCTTCTCAAAAGGGATGAAGGAGACCCTTTGTGAGAGGCATGTTTTTATGTGAAGGTCATCATGGTTAGAATACATGGTTCATCTTTTGTTTATTAAATGTGTTTTTTTTAGGTGGTCAGATAAATAATTTCCCTTATGTCTTTTTCATTTTGCTTCTTGATTGAGGACTTTTTCACTTGAGGATGTATTTTAATTTTTTTTCCTCAAAAAGCAAGTAAGAGAAAAAACAGTAATATAAGCTAGTGCAATATGGTGGTGGGTGTCAGAACAGAGAGCTAAATTTAAAGTAGTTGTCTCTAATGAGTGGCCTGAAGTGAGAAGACGCCAGGCAAGGAACTTGTATCTTTAACAGATTCTCAATCACCTTCCAACCTGGAAGTTGCATTGATACTGAGTTCCCTGAATCTGACCATTCACTAGTCTTACTTTTACCATCTGTCAATGGCTCCATCATCTCTGGCCTTGATCCCAGGTGATTCACTCACAGCCTGTTTTAGAAAACTACTGCTGTTAAATAAACCATTTCAGAACAAAGTTATTTGGCCTCACCATGTTGTGGTTTTGGTGAGCTATGTGGAATGGTTCCTCTATCCATGTGATACTGCTAGGCTATATTGCTTGGGCACCTGTGGGCTCCACTGGCACTGTGCCTACAGTGGCTCTACCAGCTGGCTGGCAGTTGATGCTACCAGTTGGTGGAGACCTCAGCTGGAATATTAAGTCTCAAGTTTCATGTGTGTGGCCTCTGCACAGCCTGGGTCTGGAGCTAGAGTTTTGGAAGACAGTGGAAGCTGGTGATTTTCTTAAGCCTGGGCTTGGAAGTCCCACTTCAGCCTTCCATTGCCTCCTATGGTCAGAGCAAGCATAAGGTCATCTTAGATTCAAAAGCTGTGGAGGAATCACTGGGGACCATTTTGGAAGATCAGCTTTCAGCCAATTTTCCAGTTTCCAGAGATCTTTATAAACAGATAGCAGTCCCTTGTTGAGATGCACCTATGACATCATCATGTGACTAGACCTGTAATGTGAAGTTGCTTTACCTGGCCCCACCCAACTCTGTCCCTCATCTTTGTTCCATTTCTACTGATCTTGCTGCTGTCTCCAGCTTCCCAATGCTACCCCTCGGACTTCTGCACTTGCTGTTCCAGTAGCCTACAACAGTTCTGCTCCAGGCCTTCACTTGGTTTCACCACGCTCTTCACTGCTGTTGAACATTGGATACCTGACATTATTTACTACTCTGTTTTTGGTCTTCTTCACCAGAATGTAAGGTCCTTGCTGGCAGTGTTTCCTCTGTCTCATCTTGTATTCACTTCTAACACCTAGAATAGTATTGATTACAAGAGTAACATAATCATTAATATACTGTGATTAAACGAATTTATTTTCCTAAATCTTAGGCAGGGACTGATTTGATAAATATACAAATTAATGTTAAAATAGGAAAAATTACATCAGTTATTGGCAGACAGATCCAATATACCAGGTCTTGCCAACATAGTCACTGGCATGTATTTCTACCTTTCTAACAAAAGCTGACAGCTGTTTTACTGAGTGCTGTACAGGGCAGCTGCCACAGCAAGCCCAGCCTCTGCTGGGTCTGTAACCAAGCTGCCTGATGCATGTCTGGAACTCAGGGAACTTGGATGAACTCATCACACACTCTGGGCAGAAGCCAGGGGACTGCTGCCCTTGGCATTTTAATTTAAATCCATTTTTGATGTCAGGTGTCCTTCATTAATTCACTGAATATAATTAGAGTCTGAAGGAGAATCCCTACACTGACTTCTCAATGGTTCTTTAAGAAATGAATGCAGTCAAAAGGTTGTCAACCATAATGACCCACATTTATTCAGGATATGTGTCAAAGTCAGAATTTTCACCCACATCCCAAGTGTCAAAGACAAAATTAAATCTAAAATCAACAAAGTCTATTTTTTCACACATAAACATGTAGTGAGGAAAACCTTTCTGTAACTCACCTAGTTTCAGCAGGGGTTCAAAGGTGTGACAGACTGTTTTATAAAATACAAAGAAGAAATACTGACTGAGCTGCATCGGTGGATGTGCTATTAGGAGAGAATCTATGGAAACACAGGAGACTTAACCGTCTTTGAGTACATTTGACCATCCTTGATTAGCTGCAAAGGGCAAGCAGCCACTTGGGAACATTTCAAAAGAGGAAGGGGGTGGAGAGTTTTCTGTGGCAAGCCATTTCCTGGCACAAAGGGGGAGTCAATCGAATGCTTTTTTGTAGTCAAAATTTCATCATGGTTTTCTCAGGGTAGGGTGGGTAAGTGCTAGTGTGTGGCTGCCATGGCAGAAAGTTTCTCACATAAGTCATCAATTTTCAAATCATTAATATTTTAGAGTTGGGAAGTATCTTAAAGGTCACAAATCACTTTGAATATTTCAGTACCCACTTCTACTTCAGGTCCACTTAACAAATGAGATAACTCAGACACAACTGTTCTTCATTAATTCACTGAATATAATTAGAAGTTTTCCTGAGTCCTAGTCTGTGAATGTAACTGTCATACATCTCTTAAGTAAAATAAGAAATGAAAATGTATTCACTAAGCAAAATAAACTACTTCTAGCTAGGTCCCACTTAACAGAATCTGTTCAGGAGCTCTGGCCTCCCCAAGCCTCAGGGTCCTCTCCCAGGCCAGGCAATCTCCACAGATTTAATTCTATCCAATGAAATGAGGGGAGATGGCAGAACAGGATGGTGTTTTAGTACCTCTCATATGGCTTTAACAGAATACCACAGACTGAGTAATTTACAATGAGAACAAATTTATTTCTCACAGTCCTAGAGGCAGGGTAGTCCAAATCAAGGTGCTGTCATCTAGCAAGAGCCTCTCTGCAGTAACATCCTGGAGGAAGAAGAAAGGGCAGAGAGAGAGAAGGAGGGCAAGGGAGAATAGAACTCATCCTTTTATAATGAACACAGTCTTAATAACAAATCCACCTCTGTGATGTTATTAATCTGCTTATGAGAGCAAAGCCCTCATGACTCAAACACCTCCCATTAGACCCTACTCTCAAAACTGCCACATCAAGGATCAAGTTTCCAACACATAAACCTTGGTGGGAATCTTCAGCTCACAGCATGGGGATTTTGGAAAATTGAAGATTCTTGGTTAATAATGGCTCATTTTCTGTGTTGGGATGTGGGTGGTGTTTTTTTGTGGGGGAGTGAAAAACAACTCTGGTCTACCAACTTGGCAATGCAAGTTAAGACATTAAATCTCTTCTGACCCTATAGTTCCCCTTCTAGCATTTTACCCCAGAAGAAGGAACTAAGAAGAAAGAGTGCATGTTCAAAGATGTATTGGCTTTAAAATTCATTTTAATAAAAGTGAAGAATTGGAAGCAACCCAAGTATCTGACAATAGGATATTAGTAAACACCCTGAAAGATTCTGAGATAAGTCAATCCCTGCTCTTCAGAGATGCTGTATCCAGCCCATTTTTCAGGGTTGTCTCCATCTTAATTGCTTTTGAGCTACTTTACAGTTATAGAAATTGAAGGAAACTGATAAAGTAGATTCTTGTCCACAGAAATATACATTGTAATTGTTGGAACGTAACTGATTATTGCTATGGATATTGGCCAATATTGCCAGGTTTGTACCTATTATGCAAATTAATTTCAGCACTCTTACTGGGTGTGGGGAATCACTTAGACTTCTTCAAAGCTCACAGGTGTCCTGCTTGTCCAGTGTAGGCACAGTTATGTAATCATGACTTTGAACAGGTGAACATGCATGCACTGGTTATAGCACTATGTAAGAATGTAAATATGAGATAAGAATTAGACAATAAAGATGCAGGTAGCTCTTGTGCTCTTGAGCTCTGCTCTGCTCCATGCTGCCTGCTATTGCTGATGTCTTTCACATGTAAATTCTTGAACCTGGGGACCTCACCTGCAAAAATCTCCCTTGGGCCCTCTGAGCAGGGTGACAACTGGCTGTGGAAACAGCCCCTGAAGGTGAGGGAGAGCCTCAGGAAATGGCTAATATGGCCCTGCCATGTCTACCTGTAGCCACCTTCTTGGCAGCCTGGAAGGCCCCAGAGGACTGAGAATCAATCCATTTGGAGCCCAGGGATGTCTTGCAAGCTTTAGAAGCAATAGACAAATTCCTCCCTGAGAAAGGCAGGTTGCTTGGATGTTCTTCACTCTTGTCTGCTATATAAATCGAGAGGCTTGTCCAGTAGGTAGACCAGTGCTGCAGATAGAGGAGGACCTTGAGCAATGGCTGGTTGCTGCAGAGTTCATATTGCAAGAGGCAGGAAGCACTGCTTCCTCCAGAAGTGTCTCCAGAAGCTTAAGTCCTCATGTCAGAGAAAAACCCTGGGAAAATCCCCTGGTTTTGCATGCTAGGCCAGCTATTCATCAGAAAGTGGAGGCAGAGAAACCCCTAGCCCAGGAGGGTCACCTACCTCTACCTGGCACACAATGCACAGGACCTATATAGCCATGGAGCCGTGAGAGCTGGCAAAACAAAGCAGGGGGTGAAACAGTGCCCACGTGGCTGCTACAACTGTGAGATGATGGAGCCAATAACATATAGTTAAGGCCACAGAGGTCTCAAATAGCTAGCATAGCCAGCACCCACTCTGTGAGACAGGTTCTATAGAATGTGCAGAGGAGAGTCTCAAAATCAGATAATCAGACTGATAAATTGGTGGATGACAGCAGCTTGCCTGGTTTGGGAGTTGCAATACCAGCAGATGGGCAAGGGCCAGAAGGCCAAAGCAGTCCCAAGGAAGCAGGAAGAAATAACACTGGCCTCCATTTATCCTGATAGGAAGCAGGCCAAAGTACCTAAGTCTTGAAGGTCCTGGGAGACCAGAGGCCACATGTGGAATTGACTATCTGCTGATCCTCACAAAGTGTGAAGTATGTACTAATGTTGAAGTATGTACTAATGCTAGTATATGGCAGCCCAGACTGTTTTACAGGAACTACTACATACCTAGAGGGGTATGGAGGTCACTACATCACAGGCGGGAAGGCCCATGTGACTTTGTTACTTTATCTCTTATTGTTGAGACAAAATACCTGACACCCAAAATTAGGGAAGAGGTTTAGCTTACAGGTTTTGGAGGTTTCAGACCATACTCAGCTGGTTCCAAGGCAGGGTGGCACGGCTGAGCAAGCAACAAGAGAGAAAAGGACAAAAGAAAAAAAAAAAACACCTTCTTCCCTCCCTTATATTGCATGCCAGCTCCCAGTGCTAGACAACAAACCCATCACAAATGCTAGATTCAGACGCCTCTGTGACTGCATGAGGGTTGGGGGCCACCTAGACACAAACCATACCATTGGGTATTTGGCATTTTGCTCCCATGCCTGTGTGATGTTTATGTTTCCCTAGTTGCTGAATACATACTGGAATGTACATAATGACTGGTGCTTAGTTCAATACCAACAGGGAGAATTCTGGTTGCAAATCTGTATGGTAAAAACCATAATCCAAGGATACCCATATCATGTACCACTGATTCTCCCACAGGCCATGCAGGTTATATGCATGAATCACTAACTGCCTGGAGGTCATGAAGCAATGGGACACTGTCTTGAAATCTGAAAAGCTGAGGCAATACTTCCTGCATGGTGCACTTCAGTGTGGTCCATGCAGAAGTCAGGTGGATTGTGGCAAATGACTGTAAGGTTTCACCCTGATGCTGGCAGTCAGGACCAATTTGCCTTCACCCAGGAGGGTAGGCAATAGGTCTTCCAGATTTTGCCACAAGGCTTTTTGCATAACCCAACTTTGTTTCATGGCCTGGTGGCCCAGGACCTGGACACCTGGGCCAAGTCATACTCTGTGTCACGGCTTTGTATTGATGACATTATGTTAACCTCTGATTATCTTGCAGATTTAAAAACACAGTCTGAAGGAAGCTTTGCTGGCACAGGGATGGGCTGTGAATGAAGACAAGGTCCAAGGATGTGGCTTATCTGTTAAATTCTTGGGTATTATCTGATTGAGTACCATGAAAGTAATTCCCAATGCTGTTATTGATAAGATCTAAGCATATCCCAGACCTACAAAAGTTCATCAGTTACAGTTGTACTTAGGCTTGCTAAGGTTTTGAAGGATGTTCAAACAACACTTAGCTACACTGCTGCACCCTTTATACCAAGTGATCTGGAAGGGTGCTACACGGGACATGGGACTGGACAGATGCAGTGGAAACTGCTTTTCAGGACCCAAAGAGGGCTGCTGCATAGGTGCAAGCCCTATGAGTTGTTGACCCTACCTATCCATTCATTCTAACCGTCAATGTGGATGACAATGAGTTTGGCTGGGGTCTATGGCAAAAATAGAGAAAGCAGAAGTACCCTGCTGGATTTTGGTCACAGTTGTAGAAGGAAGCCAAGGGCCAGTATTCCCAATGAGAAAAGGCTGGTAGCAGAGTATGCTGTTCTGCATGCCCATGAAATTATCACAGGACAACAGACAGTGGAAGTGTAGACAAGATACCCTACAGAAGGCTGAGTACAGATATGGACAGCCTATCCTAGGAGCAGAGTGGCACAGGATCCCACTCTTACGCATTGGGGGACATACCTCCAACAGTGGGCCTCTTTCTTGGTTAGCCCATTGGCAGCCAAACCAGAAAGCTTTGGGACCTGTGACATACACAGCCCAGGCATCTGGGTGATGGACTACAGGACTTGACCCCTAGTCCCTATGCAGAAGGGAAAGAGGGACCTCCGGCTGATGCCTAGGATACTGATGGGTCTAGCAATAGACAGCAATCACTCTTTGGCCCAACACTGTACTCTGGTTTGGAACTGGAACAAGCAGGTCAACCCAATGAGCAGAGCTGTGGACAGTGTGATGGCCTGTGATGCATAAAGAAGGCCCCCTATATGTGTGCACAGGTAGTTGGGCCATCTTAAGGGAGCTGACACTGCCTGCTGGCTTGGGCAGCTAAGGAATGACAAATGGGGACACTGTTCTTTGTGGTTTGCCAATCTATGGTAAAATGTATGGGAACATGACCAAAAAGCTGAACCATGTAGGGTATCATGATTCAGGACATAAACCCCTCCTAACAGGAAATGACTTAACATGCCTTGGCCAAGCATTACAATGATTGACTGCTAGAAACAGTGTCTGATTAGAGGCAAGGACCAAAGACCTAGCCCTCCAAGTTGAAGCCCTTGCTCAACATATGTCTCAGGTCTTGCATGTTATACACCAGGCTTTGATGTTGCTTATGATCAAACTGTTCAAATGAAAAAAATGGTTTTGCAAAACCACATGGCTCTTGATTTGCTAACTGAAGTACAAGGAGACATTTGTGCCTTGTGACATATAAACTTACATTTATATATCCCTGACCTTTGAGGGGTGGGATATGGGGAGCTACTCAAGACTGCTTCAAAACTCAGAGGTCTAAGGACACCTGAGGATGTGAACCAGCTTGTCTAGCACAGGTACACAATGGGATATAGAACAGTTAAGTAACCATGACAGCACAGGTAAACACCAATGTAAGCATGTAGATATAACAATCTGTAAATTATACAATAAAGATACAGGCAGCTCTTATGCTCCATGCTGCCTGCTATTGCAGATGTCCTGCACATGTGTATTCTTAACCTGGGAACCTCATCCACAAACTCCCCTCCTCCAGTGGGCTGAACCTGGGCTAATACAATTATCTGCTTTTTGGCTTCTCTTTGGAACCAAAGAAAATACCTCTCATTAATGAGTAAATCACTAACATGTTCATATGTATGTTCATATGTATTTTCATGAACAATAATTTTACTTTCTAAACAAAACAACTATCCTTTAACAAGATAAATAGAAAATTTAAATAATTCCCCAAATTACCTATTCTGCTACTCAAAAATATTTTATTTATTTGTGTCATTTGTACTACTAGCTTCTTTTGATTCACTGAAAAGGAAGTTCTGTTATTGCCTGTTTGTTTCTTCTTTGCAAGAATCTTTGCTTAGTCTACGTCCTATACTGAGTAACTACTCTGACAATGATACACAGTATATTAACTACTTTCATTTTGTTACGATTTTTTTCCACAAAATTAAAAAACGTGGGAGAAGTAGGGAAAAAATGCAAAACTTTTACTATGCTGTGATTAAAAGTGGAAATTTTAAGTGCCTAGGCATGAAATAGAATGGAAAGAGAAACTGAAGTTGGATTTGTTGGGAGCAGTTTTCCTATATAGGAAGTTCCTTATGAACATTCAAGTTATGAATATACTGTGTTAAGATTCACAGGTGTTACTGTACAAGACTCACTTTGTCAGATTACAAACAAATTCAATTTACAAACATTCTCCTGGAAGAGAACTCATTCTTAAATTGGGAACTTAATGTGCAATATTAAAAATATTCTGTAGAGCTGGACATGGTAGCTCATACCTGTAAACCCAGCACTCAGGAGGCTGAGATAGGAGGATTACTGAGAGTTTGAGAACAGCCTGGGCTACAAAGTGAGCTCAAGGCCAGCCTGAACTGCATAGTTTGACCCTATTTCAGAAAGACAATAAATACATACATACATACTATTCTGTTGTTCTATATACTAGTTTCCTGTTTGTGCCTGTTGCTGTAAGACTGTCACTTATTATGTGCAATTATAATTATAACCTGCAATTCTGGAAATCTTAAGTATAAAAAACATCTCATGGGACCAGAAATAAGACATAAGCAGGACTCTATTCCTTTCAGGAACCCTAGAGAAGAATTCATCTCCTTGACTAGAAGTTACCAGCATTCCTTGGCTTGTAATCCCTTCTTCCATCTTCAAAGCCAGTGGCACTTCATCCTCAAATGTTTTTCCACCCTCACATCTCTTTCTGACCCTTGTGGTTACATTTGCTCCACTTGGGTAATCCAAGATAAATCTCTTTATCTCAGGGTTCTAATTAATTTTATCTGAAAAACCAATACTGACGATTAGGAGGTAGGCATCACTTGTGGCCATTATTCTGCCTGCAGAGGCCCAACCCTAATCTCGAGTTTCTCTGAGTTCAGTAAGAATCAACAACTTCTCTGTGCCTGAAAGCACAACACTGACTACCAAGTGCCAAAGGATAGGAGTTAGAATTCTATTTAAATTCAATTCTAAGGTGGCCACAGTGGCACATGCCCATTATACTAACACTCTGGGAGGCTGAAGCAAGAGGACTGCAAGTTCTAACCCAGCCTATGCAATTTAGTGAGCTAAGGCTGTAGCTCAGTGCAAAGGCTGTAGGTTCCATTCCCAGTAACAACAACAACAACAACAATAACATCAAGAGCGATACTAATCAGGAGAAAAAAAAAATCAAAACAATTGATGCCTCTGGAGGTGTGATGACTACCTTGGGGAGAGATAATAACAGAACTTTCCTAAGATAAGGATGTTCCACATTTTGACAGTGGT
The DNA here is from genome assembly GCA_004027455.1 of Hydrochoerus hydrochaeris. Taxonomy (NCBI): domain Eukaryota; kingdom Metazoa; phylum Chordata; class Mammalia; order Rodentia; family Hydrochaeridae; genus Hydrochoerus; species Hydrochoerus hydrochaeris. The sequence goes on along the minus strand of PVLA01002584.1, from coordinate 128,053 downwards.
ACAAAAGTGCAAACACTGCACACTAGTTTATGATATATATTGGAGGAACTGTAGTGATGCCTGACATTTACTATGAAATATGACAAAAAGAATAGTATCTGTCAATCAATTTGTATCTACATATTTATGTAAAAAATAGGTACAGCAATATTTTGGCAATATTTATTTGTCTTTTTGAGACAGGGTCTCACTATGCAGTTCAGGCTGGCCTTGAGCTCACTTTATAGCCTAGGCTGTTCTCGAACTCTCAATGACCCTCCTGCCTCAGCCTCCAGTGCTGGGATTACAAGCATGTGCCATCACACCCAGCTTAGAATATAGTATTTACTGAAACAATTCATCACTTTGTTTGACAATTTTTTATTTTTATTTTTTTGGTCTTTTTGAGACAAGGTCTCGCTATACAGGTTCAGGCTGGCCTTGAGCTCACTTTGTAGCCCAGGCTGGTCTCAAACTCACAACGATCCTCCTGCCTCAGCCTCCCAAGTGCTGGGATTACAGGCGTGAGCCACTACACCCGGCAGTTTGACAAATTTCAAAAAAGAACTTTGGAGGAAATAAGATGTGACCCTGGAATATTACTCCAGCAATATAAATTAAAAACAAAAGGAAGAATTTAAAAAGTCATTTATCAAGTACTTAAATAACCTATTTAAAATCAATGGCTCTCAGAACAATTTTGAAAGCAACAGAGTAATTTGTTGGCCTCCATAACTTTCAGTAAGGAAAAAATGACACTGGCACATACACTCTCATAAGGACCAGGAAGGTACTGTAATGACTCAGTCTCTCTGCATGGCAGTCTTTCCACACCACATGTCACTGAGGAACAATTTAAAACCAAAATCTGCCCTTTGTAATCCTTTGTAATTCATCAGTTTGCTTTCTGCATTTCTCCAACTTTACTGTGACTTCCTTGAGAGGTAGATCTCTTTCTCTTCTTTGTAATCCAAGAACCAGGCACAGCGTTTCACCCAGTTAAGAGACATGTGATGACGGGGGAGGAGGCAGGGTATTCCGTGACTATCCCAGCCTGACCTCCACACAGTTCTTTTGGCTGTGAACCTATGGCCAAAGCTCCTCCTCACCCAACCCACAGTGGCCAATGGGGAGGGATGTTCACTGCTGCAGTTCTGCTAACATTCAACTCTGGATACTACCTCTATTGCTACCTCCTCACTATTGCTTCCCTCTGCACCAAATGGCAGGAGAAGCATGTGAAAGTAACCACCATGACACAGACCTGAGAAAAGCCAGCATAAAGCACTTTTATTGCAATAATAAAACTTGAAACTCATATGTGGTATGGGAGAAGGGGTGACTCTGAAGGTGTGTGGAATGGGGAACAAAGCAACAATGTCTCTCACCAAATCACTACACAGGACAGCAAAGGGTGAGAAGGAACTGAGGGAAGAAAAGCCAGGAAACTCTGAGGTCAGCAGAGAAAGCCAAGCATTAAAAAAACAAAAACAAAGAACAAAAAAAAAAGAAAGAAAAAAAAAGGGATGCTGAAGCTGCGATGACCAGCATCATTATCTTAAGAGAACACTCAAGGATTTGTCATGATGGCAGGGCTTTCACTGGGTGATAAGTCTACAAACAGCACCTTCAATTTAAACTTTCAATTAAAGTTCTTAAAATTTAGGAAGTGGAGCTTGGATACTTATGAAATTACAAAAGTCCTGAAAATCCATTAGAAAAACCACAGGATGGGGTGGGGGTGGGGGAGCCAGGTCATGAAGAAGGCATCAGAGGTCCCTGCTGGCCCAGGGACAGATAACTGTAGTGTCCAACATCGCAGTGAAAGTGACCTGCTTTCAAAAGGCAAAGGTTTCAGGGGAGGTGGCTGAGGCTGTCGGAGGCTAAGGCTCTCCCCCTCCCTACTTCAGTTTTGGGTAGGGTTTTAACTCAAGGACATCTCTCATAATGGAGAATAATTCGGCCCTCAACAGCGTCTCAAATCTGCTATGGCTTTGCAGCGCAGCAGCAAGAATGTTTAATATATAATAGATAAAATTTCATCCAAAAAAAATAAAATAAAGATTCTTGCAAACCCCACCCCCCCAACACCAATTACTATTCTAAAGTTAACCCATCACTTGTGCTGTTAATACTTCACAATATACTTAATTGGAAACTAGATCCAAAACTTAAATCTTCAATCAAAAACAAAAACAAAATGAGTAACTTGAGGTTTATGGCATATAGTGTAGGTAAACACAACAAATACAAGGAGAAATGAAAGAGGAAATGGACGTGTCAGAAGCAAAGCTGAGTAACAGAACACATTCAGTTGGGGTAGACGTTTATACAAAGAGTAGTGGGATATCAGGAAAAGCTTCATATGGATTCATGTGCACGCATCTGGAGACACAGGATCCCTCCATAGCAGATCTGTTGAGGACAGAAAACTGTGAGTTCCAGCACTTTCATGTTCTTTATAAAGATAGCCACAATGCTATCTGCCATGCCAACTCCTGTCCCCATCAGCTGACAGGTCTTGCTGGGACTACATCATTTCTCTTCTAGATGGAGAAAGTCAGATTGGCTGGTGCTGGGTCCCAGGCAAGCCAACTTCTTCCTGCTTAAATTGGTCCATGTATTTTGTTCTGCTCTTTTGTCTTGAAGTTTAAGCACAGCTTGCCGAGGGAGCAGGACAAATGGACCTGTGCTGCTAACAGTATAGTTTCCCATTATCTCTAGTCTCCAAGTTGGCTACATATAGATAGGAATCACCTAGGGGCCTGAAAAAAATCTTAATGCCTAATACCATCCCAAGTCAGGGTAAATGTTTATATAAAAAGTAGTGGAGATATTGCACTGGATTCAGATGGAGAAACAGCTTTATTTGTCACGGTGAATAGACTGGAAAATGTATTCACTCACTCAGTCAAACTTACAACTTCCTGAACTGCCTTCAGGCTTTGCTCTGAGATTTCTTTTTCCCTTTTTTTATTTTTTGAGATCTTTGTAAGAAGCTCTAAGATGTTTGGCAGAGGGTAGGGTTAGGTCAGGATGACTAGTAATCCTCAACCCTTTCTCTCTCTTTTTCATTCCTTCAACCCATCAGATTTACAGAAAATATTCCCAAATAGGATAATGCCAAGTCTCCCTGCATGCATTTATGTTCAAATAACTCATCTCTGTACGAATAGAAGAGGTGGAGGCCTCTGGGCAGACATGAACTATCTAAAATTCTCTTCTGGTACAAATAATGAGCAAAGAAGCTAGAATTATCAAATCTGGCCAGCCCTGTATTACCCCACTATGTATTTACATTTCAAGCTACTGACAGAAAAAGACTGCTAATACTAAAAGAGCGTCTCACTTTAAAAAGCCTGATTGCCATCACTGGGTTAGCAGCCACTTGCCGCAGCTTTCAAACAAAAGTGTCCTAATTTAGTCTCTGGCTGTAGCCAGAGTTCTATGGGCAGGCGGGCAGTGAACAGGAAAAACTGGGTCATTTGGAAAGCAGATGACGATATTCATGTGTTCAATGATTCTAATACCCAAACGAAAAGGGATGCCCTATTAGGGTATTATGTATAATAAGTATAGAAGTGGGAGGTCAGGAAATGGGGTCTGGTCCTTTTGCTACAGCCTGCATGTGGCCTTGAGAAAGAATTTTCACTCTAGGTCTGTTTCCTCACCTGCTGTACAAGAAGGCCGAATCAGATCCCCAGGTCCCTTCCCAGGACTATGTGACCTGAGTGAATCCTTCACACTTCACAAGCAGCCTCTGGCCTCATCTTTTTATTCATTGAAAACAAGCTGCTGGCCTTGAGTATCCTGGGCTTGTTCTCTGAGGCAGGTGGACTAAGGCAGTAATGCCTCGCTCGTATCTTCTAAAAGGCAGTAACTAAATATTGTACAGCTAAGAAAGTCACACAAGCCACACATTTGTATTACACATGTTTTTCTTACTAGCATCTAGAAACATGAAGTAGAGAAAACTCATTGAGTCTTCCAAAGAACTAAAATACCAACACTAGCTATGTGGCTTGTGTCTCCACAGTCCCCGACTCAGTTAATTAGCTACATATAAAAACACTTTATCTGAGTAGCTGCCATTCTCACGAGTATATTCCAGAACATATGCCATCATTTTTCTCTGGGTAACCAGCTTTTACATTCAAGGTGTACATTAAAAGAATGCCCTAGCCAGTAATGATGGTACATGTCTGTAATCTCAGCACTTAGGAGGCTGAGGCAGGATGATTGCCAAGACTTCAATGCCAGCTGGACTACATAGTTAGTTCAAAGCCTACCTGAACTACATAGCAAGATTCTGTCTCAAAATCAAAAAGTCTGGGAGAAAAAAAAATGCCCTATAGGAGAAGGGTGCAAGTAAAAAGGCCTCATGGCTTGTCTTTCTTGTCTCTATCCACCAAACACTAGGCACAAGGGAAATGCAAGGCAGTCACAGGCCCTGCAGCATTCTTTCCTTACCAAGAACAGGGAGCTAAGGGAAGAGGTCACTCCTGTCATTCCAGTTTTAGAAGCTCCACATCGAAGACAAGGGTGGCATGTGGTGGGATAATGCCAGGGTGCCCAGTGGCACCATAGGCATAGTCTGGGGAGATAGTCAGTTTGGCTCGCTGACCCACACTCATCTGTGAAAAGAACAAGGAAGAAATGCTCAGCTGGATACATTCCCTGTCTCTCTGGAGAAGCACAGTGGTTTACCTAACATTTCTTGATCAGCACAGTGTTGTACGGGCTAGGATAATCCAAAGACTTTGCAGTTAGCTGCTCTGACATCAGGCATTCCTCTCTCTCTGCCCACAAAGGACTTGCAAGTTGGCAGTCAGACTCCAAGGGTCCCAGTGGTAGTGAAAAACCCCTCTTGACCCCCTATAGGTTCTTCAACATTTCTACCAGGTCTTACTGATGGACACTGGGCAGGTAATAACCTAGAACTTTCCTCATCCAGTCTTTAGTAGTCTGTCACTCAGAGAAGATATGGTTAAGTGGCATTTATGTTTCCTGAGTAAAAGAACTAGGGTCATCTTTGGTATTCAGGATCTGTGTAAGGACTTGGAGATACCAAAATCTGTGGATGCTTAAATCTCTTATAAAGAATATCTGCATAGTCTCTGCACATCCTCTTGAATATTTCACATCATTTCTGTACTGCTTATAATACCTAATACAATGTAAATGCTAAGTAAATAGTTTTTATAATTTGTTTAGGTGATAATGACCAAAAAGGTTGTACATGTTCAGCACAAAATGACTTCTTGAAATATTTTTGGTATGTGGTTGAATCCATGGATGTGGAAACTGAACACAGAGGGCTCATAGTACCTTGATCAACTCTTTGCTTTAAAAGAAAACAAAGTAGTTGGGTTAATCTATTTTTTTCTAAACTTTCTATATTTATACTCCTACTGAGAAACTTCAAAATAGTATGCTTTTTGCAGTACAAAACAGCATGCTATAATTTATGAGATTATTTATATATTTATAACTCCTGTATACACAGAAAATGTCTTTGGAAAGTTACCCACAATTCCCGTGTTTTCCTATGGGGAGAGTAGTGTGAAGAGTGACTAGGGTGGAATGGGGATGTAGCTCAGTGGCACAGTGCCTGCCTGACAAGCACAAGGTCGTGAGTTTGATTCTTGGCACCAACCTCCACCCCTCAAAAACCTGCCAAACAAAAAATAACCCCACACAACAAGAACAACAACAACAACAATAACAACAACAACAACAGTAGCCAGAGTGAGGGAAAATTTTACTTCAAAAAATATACTTGTGTATTTTTTTCAGTTTCTAATCAAATACAAAGTAAATGTAAATGCCTATTTTCTGAAATGCTGAACAGGTTTTCTGTCATATTTCTATCCTTTACCTGTTTTACTTTTTAGTCTTTGCATGTGCATTTCTGGCTCTGACCTAGCATGAGAAATGACAACTGAAGAGGAAGCTATGGACTGAAATGAAGTTTCTAATCACAACTCACAATCTGTACTTTAGCATCTTTGAGAAACTGGGCATACTAGATCAAGATGGTAAGGACAAGTAAAAGCATATGGTTTTTAATCTAATAAAATGCAAAAACAATCCTGTCTTTTGACTCAACATTTCTACTTCTAGCATACTGTAACCCAAATATCCATCAAAAGGGCAGTGTTTCATAGGAATGTCCTCACCATAGACTTGTCATTTGAAAGAATATGGTATCACTTAGGCAAGATGGTGCACACATATTATCACAGCACTCTGAAAGGCTGAGGCAAAAGAATTCCACATTCAAGTATGGCCTGGCAAATTAGTGACTTAGTGATACCCTGTCTCAAAATAAAAAATTAAAGGTGCTGGGATTTAACTCAGGGTAAAGGCTCTAGGTTCAATCAATCCCCAATATTAACAATAGTAACTACCTTTTAATGTATTAAATGGAAAGATGCCAAAACATATTATGAAATGAAAAAAGAAACTTCCAAAATGGTACTTGTGGCACCTGCAATCATGTAAAACCAAGAAGGGGCCCAAGACAATCCCTCCTTCTTCCTATGGCTTTAACTCAATATTCTATAGAGGAGAGTTTAAAAGATGTCTTACGTAGTTGTCAAACTACCCAATCTTCTCACAAGTGACAGGGCTGAGGGATATGACCCCAAAGCAAAGGAATCTGGACCAGGCCCAGTTCTGCCATGCCTGGAAAACCTGAGATGTGACTTAAATTGACAATGCTACCTCAACAGTAGCTATAGCAGTTGGGCCATGCCACACAGTCACTATCCCAATGCTGAAACAGTCACAGAAGACAAGTTGTTATGTGGACAATGGTTGGCATGGGAGATGGCGGATGTGCTACAGACCCCAGAGCTGGCCAGATTACATGCACAGGGGTGAAATGATATGGCTGACAAGGTTTCCCAAGAGAAGGAAACCACAAAGGGCCTCATCCCTGTACTGCTATTCTTTGCCCTGCAGAAGGCCAAACCCAGACACTTAGGGGAAAAGAGGCTTAAAGTTTCTGAAAGTCAAGCACTTTACAATTCAGTGGTATTTTATAAAGTGGAGCAACATGTATTCTGGAAAAGAAAAAAAATTTTTATCGTGGTTAAATTTCCTGTTCTCTTGGTGAGAGGCAAAAAGACTAATAACCCATCACCCAGAACCTAATTATAAGCCCCCTGGGTCACTGCAAACATCCTTTTACTTGGCTAAAGATAAGAAAAAGTTCCTGGGCTTGATGGGAAGACAGAATCCAACTGAAATTTGGCAACCCTGGGTCCCCTATAGTCTCCTGGGAATTCTGTCATATTGGCAGAATAAAAGCTATTTTCCACAAATGGGAGGGAAGAAATGAGGTGACAAACTCAAGACAAAATAACTTTCTCCACAAGTATGACCTCTCAGAAGTGACTGGATGTGACATGGTCAATAAGAGAAACACAAACTGAAACCACATGACATACCATTTTCCATGTATTATATTGTCCCAAGGCCAAAAGTTTAATACTGTACTGTACTGTTGGAGCTGGGAGGAGCCACCATTGTTACAGCCTCTCAGTGGTAGCTTAAGAGTGCAATCCCTCTGAAGGCAATGTGATAAGGCCTATGCACGCAGCTTTGAGCCACTCATACTACGGAGAATTTTGTTCTACAGCAACACTTGCATACATGTAAAATAAGGTATACATGATGAACCACTGTGGCATTTTTTGTAATAAAATACTGGAGATGGTCTTAACAGCCATCATTAGTTCTCTGTCAAACAAACTGTAACACACTCATTTCAGGAAGAACTATGCAGTTGTACATGTACAGCTGTTTATGTTCTGGTTTAATGTTCTGGTATGTAAAGGCAAAAAAGAATAAGTACATTTTCTTATATGCTCCAAGAAACTGTAATGCAAGACACACTAACAGATTATTTGTGGGGGATATCAGAACAAAGGGTGGGATGAGACATACCTTTTTTAGTTTTTAAACAATGTGAATATTTTCCTATAAAAATAATTTAACAAGTAGACACAAAGAACAAAGCAAAACAAAACAAATGACAGCATACCTGGGCTACCCCTTCTTCCCAACCTCGGATCACCTCCTGCTTGCCGAGCATAAACTTAAAGGGCTTGTTTCTGTCCCGGGAGGAATCAAATTTCTTTCCATCTTCAAGCATCCCTGTGAAAAAGGGCAGATGTAACATGAGAAATGAGGAGAAATGACAGGAGGCAAGTGCGAAACTTGTGGTGAAGGACCCATCACAGATGTCAGCATTAAAGGGCCTGGTAGCATGTTCTAGGCCTAGAAGGAAATGCAGCACCTAGGGAAGATTTCCTGTGACCTCACTGGGCAGCTAGGGAGTTGGGACAGTCCTTGATGCCAAGGAGTAAGTAGGCCCCCAAAGGATTCACCTCCCAGAGGCAGCCACAGTCTACTTTGTTCTGGAGGTGAGAGGTGTATCTTCTTGTCATGACTTTTTCAGCACCACCTGGATTTCTTCCCAGATTAAGAATAACTGGTCCCTCTAAGACTGACACAATTACTTACAATGCAAGAGTCACATTCACCCCTAAACCCTTATCACCTTTTACACATATGTAAAATATAACTGGTCTTCTGTTGTTTGGTTGAGGTAAAGCTCCTTCTACCACCACCACACCATGACCATGTCAGTGGCTCACTGAATATGACAAACACATGGTGCTGCTCTCCTAGCTGGGTAACTGGGTATTTATCCAGGGAAGAGAACCCATTTAGCACCCTGGGGTGTGGGATGAGAAGTGGGATGCAAGCTTCTGGGAGCATTCTGCTGCTGAGAGTCTCGTACTAACAAGGAACCTGAGCACAGGCTGGCTGCTGCTGTAATTGCAAAAGTAAAAAACAACCTAGGCTGATCCAGAAAATGGGAGAACTTGTGCAGCATTCACCTTATATATTTCATCCAAAAATACCTCAGCTCTCCAAAGCTTCCTTATCTACACACAAACCCACTCAGCTGTTTCCCACCATAGTGGCTCCATTTCAGAGAAGAAACTGAGGCAGCAGGGAAATAATTTGCTGAAGGGTTAAAGCTAGACCATCAGATCCAAATTATCATGTTCTTTCTACTACATTGGTCTCCCAGAAGCCAGACAAATCACAGTGGCATCCTCCAATAAAAGGGGAAACACCAAAGATGGAGATCTCAGAGTGAATGCCATGACAAAAGAGGAAAACACATCTGTAACAGACATCTACAACTCCCTTTTCAAAACATACCATCAGCATTAAGTTCTCTGGAAGCCGAGGTCAGCCAATTGTGATGGCTGATGCTGAGTTTCTGGAAATTCTCAAACCAGAACCCCAGACTGGAAGAAGCCAGCCAGTCCACATACATATCTGACATGAAACTGATGTTATCAGAGGCTGAGGGTGGGCACCCCCTAAGGGTTAAATATCACAACTACCAAACAGAACTGCATTATATATGTGTGTATGTGTTTAGGGGAGGAGGGAATTAACACAAAATCTCAGCCTAAAAAAACAATGTCAATATCATAAGGAAGACAGGGAAGCAGAGATGAATAGACAGCATTATTATCACATCCACCAGACTGTGCAGACTTTAAACAAAATAGGAAATGGGGTGGGGAGCGGGGAGTGGAGATGGATGTCTTGAGCAGAATGGGTATAGATACGGCCTAAAGCCCTTCTAGAAGCAGGAACTGCTTCCTTAGAACCTGTGAGCTGACATATTCACTTAGCTAATTCCTTTGCCAGAGTAATCACTACCTGATAAAAGAAATGACAAATAGCAGAACTTGAATACTTTTGTATATATAAGAAACTGAGAGAGAAACAGATCTGACACTGTACCAGTAACTGCCATCATACACAGACCCACTACAAGTTCTATGCTGAACTTGAGCCAACTGAACCCAAAGTTAGGGTGGTAGCGGGTAATGAATACTTTCGGTAGCCACCCAAGGTGAGAGCCAGTGAATGGTAGCACCTGGTTGCAGTGAAAGGTTTTATTTAGCTGAAAGAGGACTGGGAATCGTGGAGGAAACTGATAACCAGAAATAGACTCTTTCCAGTTGTTCTTCTGAACAGACATTGAGTCAGAGTTCACAGCTTCCTGAGTAGCCACAGTGGACAAGGTAATAGGTGAGGAAACATCCCTGGAAAGGTGCAGGACACAAAGACGGTCCCTAGCCTTTGAGCCCCCCCAACTGTTGAATAAAATCTAGAGTAAAACATGCCCTGGGGACTTAGAAGCCAGGCTGTGACACAATCCAGATTTACAGTTCTTCCTCCTTTGTGACTGAGCCATCAACTTTCCAACAACACCAACAGCCCAGTGTAGAAGATGAGCTGGAATCAATCAAAGTATTTCCCTATGCTAAGGTTGGTGTGGGGTGAGGTATGAGCTAGTTTGAGCACTAAGACCTACTAGTTTAGGCATATTTCAGCTACTCGGAATGCTTCCTGAGTCTTCCTGGAAAGTCCAGTCTTATGGATAAAAAAGACAGGAAGAAACCTCCCACCCTAGCTTCCTGTTATAAGAATGTGGTGTTTGGAGCTACAGCAGCTACCCTAAGACCCTGAGGTTAGAAGCAGCAGGAGTAGTCATTCTGATGCCCTCAATCACCTCCCTCAAGACTTGCATTCTGAACTGACTTAATAGTCTGCAATTTGAAGGCAAAATATACAGACAGTAAAATGACTGGTGATTACCAGGAGTCTGGGTGGGGTAGATGAACACATGCAACACAAGGCACTGAAAATAATCTTTATGACACTATAATGGTGGCTACAGATCATTATACATTTGTCCAAACCCACAGAATATGCACCAGCAGTGAATTCTAATATGATACACTTATTTTTAAAAAGAATCTGATTGTGACCCATCAAATTTATTTTATGATACATTAATGGGTTACAATCCATAGTATAAAAAATATAGTATACCTAGTAGAAGAATTATACTATTTCTTACCAAATCTAAACATGGTCCTGACCTGGGCAAGATCATATTTTGATTGCAATGAAGAACTGTTAACTATGAGGAGAAACTTCCTATATGCTACATTTATTTCCAATGAAATGAGTGGTGAGCAACCTTCAGATATTACATGTACTGATGCTGCTTTGCCTGAAATGAGAGGCCTCAACTCTGATCAGTACCAGGCAGGAAGCACAAAGTGGGACACAATCTTTACCTGCTGCTGACCCAGTCTGAAGATGTGGACAGTTGCTAGTGCAACAACTGTGTCTAATTACTGCTCTCTTGAGCCTATGCAGGACAGATACTGAGGGGCAAAGCTTTTGTCTATTATCTCAGGAAATCATAAAAGCCAGGAAGCAGAATCTCTCTGCCTATGACCCTTATTATTCTATGCTATTTCAGATCAGTTGTTGTCCTGAAAGGAGGACATGAGCACTGCTCCAGAATATCAAATCATAGTCACTATCTGTCAATCTCATTTACATGTCTTTACCAGGAAGGGCTGGGGTGTGGAGGTGGTAGTGTTCTCCTCTAAGCACTTAGAGGGGACTTCCCATAATTCAAGTCCAAAACCTAAACAATATCCCTAGAAGTGAGCAAATGGCTGGAGATCAAGTGTCACACAAAGCACAGAACAAGGAGATGATAAAAGAAGGGCTTCACTAGTAAGGAGGAACAGACCCTTCTATATGGCTATAAGTGGCAAGGCTGAGCAAAGAGGCAGTAAAGGGGAGAAGCAGCAATATTTGTTAAAAAGGCAAGAATACATGGGCACATAGTTTTCTAGGGTGTGAATTAAGCCCGTCAACACTGAATGCAGGATATAAGAGAAGCTGTGATGTCAAAATGGGTGGTGAGGACTTCCAATTTCAGGTAATAGAGGAAAAAGGATCAAACTTGTTCCTAAAATAGCCAAAAAACAAATACCCTTTCTAATACCAAGAAACAACCTGAACAACACATAGCCAAACTAGTAATTTTTAAGATATTAGACATTCACATAAAGGATAGCCATCCCTGAGAGATAGGAAACAAACAAGGGGGATATACAGTTGCTCCAGCTTGTATCTTTGTGAGTTTTTGAGGAGAGGGAAATGGAAATAGGGCAGCTAGAGGCTACTGATGGGACAGTGCCAGGCAATAAAGTACTATACAAAGAGAGATCTCAGAGATCAGCAAAGGACCTTTGTTGAGTATTCAGCAGACTACTATCCTGTGCACCTATATGAAGAAAAGAGTATGTAAGATCAGAAGAACTATCCAAAATGTTTACAGGGAGCAGCACCTAGTGCTCATACTAGGTTAAGATCAGAGCCTCAGGCACTGGGTATAAAATGCAGGATCTCACCTCACTAATGGAAAGTAATCAGTCCTAAAATGAACACTGCTCCAGAACTGTTTAACAAATCACAAAAGCAAGGTCCACAAGGACTAAACTGGTACCTAAGTAACTTAAGCGATTCTTAGTAGGAAGCCAGAATAAAATTATCTAGCACTGTACAAGTAAGTTAAAGTCCACAATACCCAGCCTACAAATTACCAGACATATTAGGATGTGGAAATACAGGGAAACAGATAAAAGGATATTGAGACTTGAATTTCCAGAAATGAGAACTACTATGTATGTGAAGAAAAATATATTGGTCTGGAACAATGTAAAAAAAAAAGCCAAAGTTCAGATTCATGCTTCACTACCAACTCAAAATGGATCACAGGCCTAAAAACAAATACTAAAGCCTATAAAATTTCTCCATGTAAACACATGAAAGAAATCTTTGTAATCTTGGCTTAAGAATTACTTAGATATGATGTCAAAAAGTACAAAATATAAAAGAAAAACATGTATGTTAAAATTAAAAACTATTTTAAAAATTCAACCATAACAAAACAATGCATTTTAAAAAGACAAAAGACTTGAAGAGGTATGTCACTGAGATGTATATGGATAGCAAGTAAGCACTTGAAAAGATGTACAACAGTCTTATTATAAAAATGCAAATTAAACCTATTATTAACTAGATGATTACTACTATTAACCAGAAAAGTAAAACTGTAAAGACTGAACATATCAGATCTTTGGGAAGATGTGAAGAAACTGGTATTTTCACATAGGCTGGCTGCAGTTTGAGTTAAATATACCTCCCTTATGACCTAGCTACTCTATTCTGGGTACTTATCCAAGAGAAAGGACAAATTATGTCCATACAAAGACTTGTACACAAATATTTAAAGCAGTTTTATTCGTAACAGTGACTAGGAAGCAACCTAAACATGATCAGCTGGGCACCTGGTAAACAAATACATGTACACAGAGAAAAATACTCATCAACAAAAAAGAATTAACTAATATACGGAATGATTAGAGGAATCTCAGAATAACGATGCTGAATAAAAGAAACCAGACCAAAGAGTACATAAGGTATGACTGTATTTACAATTAGAAAATACAAAACCTCTGACAGAAAAGCACAACAGTAGTTGTTAGAAGAGGGAGATACCAAGGAAGAACAAAGAACACATAAAAACTTATGAAACTGTACATTTTATTTATATTTTACTTATTTATTTAGAGACAGGGTTTCACTTTGCAAGTCAAGCTGGCCTTGAACTCACTTTGTAGCTCAGGCTGGCCTCGAACTTGCAGCAATCCTCGTGCCTCAGCCTCCCAAGTACTGGGATTACAGGCATGAGCCATGACGTCAGCTGAAACTGTACACTTTAAACATATGTAATTTACTGGATGTCAATTATGTCTCCAAAAAACTTTAAAAAAATAGTTTGTGACATTTACTACAATCCTGCACATGTTTAGCTCTGGTAACAGATGGCAAGTGCTTCCTCTGTCTTGGAAGGAGCAGGTAAAGCAGCCAGCAGCTCAGGTCTCAGCAGCTATTCCAATTTTAGCTTGGATAGCTCTATGCCAGGACCTGGAGCTCCTGACCAGTGAAGCCACCTGCCAATTTAGTGCCATTAATTTCCTAGAGAAAGCATGCTCTGCAAGGGGAAGAGCAGGTAAAGCAGGCAGCAGCTCAGGTCTGAGCAGCTACTCCAATTTTAGCTTGGAAAGCTCTATGCCAGGACCTGGAGCTCCTGACCAGTGAAGCCACCTGCCAATTTAGTGCCATTAATTTCCTAAAGAAAGCATGCTCTGCAAGGGAAGGCACTGAGGTTATAGTTCTGACATGTCAGCTAGCATTCTTTAGGCTCTAAAGTCCTGATAGCATAAAGCATCTTGATTATTACTTTCTACAAGCATTTGCCACCTTCATTTCCAACTATGCACTACTTACTGTACCTCATGACCAAAAAACTGCCCAGAAGCCCTCTGTATTCTTGATTTCAAGTATTAAGACTTAGCTCTTGGGACTGAATGCAGCTTGAGGTCACAGACCTGCACTCAGTTTTATGTTTCTATACCATTCAGTTTAGGCCTTGGCATTCACAATGCTGGCACACCCAAGTACCTTTGGATTTGTTTCACTTGCATGATTTTTAAAAACCAGAGGGACAAGCAGAAGCAGAAGGCTTCCATATTTAGACCTTTTCCATATATGGTAAGAAATATCCCACAAGTTATCCCAGAATGGCAGTCTTTACTTTCAGGTCCTTTAAGTTACGAATCAGTGAGAAAAATGAAAATTGGGCATCTTTAGTTAAAAGCAGAATACCACAAAAGATGTAAATGCTATGGTTGTATGCAGAATTAATGTTGCCTTCATCTGGATCTCTCCCCAACTGTATGGTTGCTTTGGGAAGAGCCATATTCAAATCCTTAGTGGTGGCTACATTCAGACTCTTCCATGTGACCTACTCTTTCCTGCTGCTTATCTGAGTCTGTTCTTGGGCAGAAGGAAACAGCAGAGGGATATGACTTGGCCAGCAGCTGCTAGGCACACAACATACACTGGACTGTGTTCCTGGTGACTGGCCCACGACACAAAAGCCAAGACCTAAGACCAGGACATAAGAGACTTACGAGGACCACTGGCTTATTATTTTGCTAATAACTCAACAGAAACAGCCCTTTCCAGTGCATGCTGCTTTGTGGAAGGCAGTTTCCACATGCTGTCTACTGGGTATGGGAAGATAACTGAGGAAGACATCTTTAGTTTCAGCACTGGTAGTAAAAGGTCAATTCACAATGTGGCATACAGCAGCTCATTAATCTCTGCAAATTTTCATAGATAGCATTTTACACAGACTCAAAAAATGTGGATATTTTAAAGATTAAAAAAAAACCAAAAACCTCCTAAACCTAAATAACAAAACAGCCCAAGCCCCAAACTTTTAAAACAAAATAAAGTTCTTACCATTTGTAGTGTGTGTGTGTGGAGAGTCTACTTTCAACACAGGTGAGTTTCATTAAGTATAACCAATGAAAGGAGATAGGGGTCCCCATACTGGAAACATTTCTCTACAGCTGTCCATCTGAAGGCACTTAGAATGTTCCCAAATGGATATACTGACCATGGTCTAATGGCATAGCTGTTTTGCTTCACTTCTCTATTAGTAGCAGCAGCTCTCTGAAACACCTTTTACTCAACTAGTAAAACCCACCTGTACATACAGCTGCTTGGTGAAGAACACTTCTTCCAGCCTGAGTCTCTAGCTCACCCTAACCCCTTCATCCAGCGAGTTTTATGCTTGGGGGTGGGGCAGCTGTATTTGCTTCCGAACCCATTCACTGCAGTTATGCTAATGGTGCACTGATGATATAATTAAATAGCCTGTAAATCAATCAAATATGAGTGTGACTAGAAAGAACAGTCCCAGCTGACTGCTCAGAGACCAGGCAGTCATTAAAAAAAAAAAAAAAAAAAAAACCGCTAGTGAATAACTACACAGGAAAGAGACCACTATATGTTTAGATAAAGAAATCTTTAAAATTGGGAAAGAATTTAAAACTGGGAAAAACAATTCCTTATACTTATTCTTGCTCTATTAGTTAAAAAAAAAGCCAAAATGCCTTTGCATTTCTCATTTTAATAACAATATAAGGAAGTTCTGCCACATTAAGTCACACAAAGTGAGAAGGAAACACTATGGGTGTTGAGTTGGAAGAGGCAGAAATTGCATCTTTTTATAAGGTATACGGTTAAAGACATTAGTTCTAGTCTTCTCCTTCAGGTTGCATCTGTCGCCTCCCTGTTCTTCCTGTTTCTGCCCTTGCTCTTAGGCAGCCTAAACTTGATAGGGCAACCACATAGA
This sequence comes from Hydrochoerus hydrochaeris, assembly GCA_004027455.1. Lineage (NCBI taxonomy): Eukaryota > Metazoa > Chordata > Mammalia > Rodentia > Hydrochaeridae > Hydrochoerus > Hydrochoerus hydrochaeris. Next base: position 111,891 of record PVLA01002584.1, on the reverse strand, counting down.
TACTCCTTTAAAAATGCTAGTCTGGGAGTTTCGCTCAGCTGCACAAGCACCAGCCTGACAAGTGCAAGGTCATGAGTTCGATCCCCAGTACCAAAAAAAAACAAACAAAAAAAACCCCAGATATGAAATGCCAGACTGTTTGTTATTCATCTAAAAATAACTTCCTGTGGCTCCCCATCTCATTCAGGAAAGTAAAGTCCTTAGAAAAATGACTTATAAAATCTCCCCTACTTTGATATCTCTCTGACCTCACCTCTGATTACTCTTAACATTTTACCACGCCCAGAATATTGCTTCCTTATGTTCTGTATATAAACCAGGGAAACTCCTACTCCAGAGCCTTTGCACTTGTTATTGCTATTGCCTAAAAGATTCTTGTTCAAGCAATTACACTGATCACTCCCTATTTCTCTCAGCTCTGCTCAAATGTCACTTTCTCATTTGAGGTCTATGTCATCCTAAAACCTCATCTTTACCTGCCAACTCCTTAGCACTTACTGGCTAACATACACTGTAATTTTGCTCATTACTCATATTATTTGTCTTTTCCACTAGAATATAAGATGTATGAAAATAGGGACTATGCCTTTTTTAGGCCTAAATTTTTGGTACCCAGAACAATCCCCTGTATGTACCAAATGCTCAATAAGTAAAGAATTACCAAAGGCATTATTCCTTCTCTGGATTTTTGCACATACTTGGAAAATCCTTTCTCCTGCCCAAATGAGGCATATATATCCAGAGTCAGAAGGAACTTCTTCCAGGACATTCTAGCCTTATAGGTGCCGGCTTTTCCAGGTACTTCCTTTTAACAAATCAACTCTTACAGGGTAAGCCCCTCAAGGGCAAGGCTGAGGTTCACCCCTCCATCTCCCAACATCTTCACTGAGTAACTGACAAAAGGGTTTGATACAATGACCTGTGTCCAAAGGGTGCAAGAGGAAGGAGTGGCCACAATTTTATTAATTTACAGAGGCTGAGCAAAGCCCATTCAGTTGTAAATACTCTCATTAGAACCTAAAGGAAACAGAAATATTATACTAATCATAACAGGAATGTAGGCTTTGTCCATTCCAGCTAGAATCTAATGCAAGGACTTAAGGAAATAGATATATTGTACCAGTCCTAACAGGAATGTGGACTTTGTCTACCACAGCTGATGTCTAATGCCAGGTCCAAGGTGGCTCTCATTCAGTCACTGAACACCTATTATGATATTCTAGTGCATGAACACTGAGCACTGATTGGGAGACCCTAAACTAAGAAGTGGAGTCTGGCCTCCTAGAACCTGCAGTCTGTTGCGGAAAGAGTAAACGTAACTACACAGAGCCTGACTACAGTAAGAGGTAAGAAAGCAAACAGGCACTCTGTTGGAGAATCAGAGATGTGTTTGTACATACATATGAAGAATGTTAGCCAAGGATCAGGTGAAACTCACTGAAGAGGAATCACTTAAGCTATGATATAAAGAGAAGGAAAGAATTTAATTACAAGGCAGAAAAATGATCCCCAGCTGATGGACACAATAAGCCCATTAGCACTTAGATTTTGGCCACCAAAAATACTCAAAAAGCCTACAAGTAACTGAATTTTATGGTATGTCAGTTATATTCAACAAAGTGTTAAAAAAAAACTCCATGGGACATACAGCTCATTGAAGATGGCTGTGATTGGAGCAGTGAAACCAAGAAACTTACAAAGGAGTAAGTGAGAAAGTGTCAAAGCGAACGATAGCCAGCCTGAAGGAGCTCCTACTGGTCAAATTTAGGGCAACACTGTCACCAATAAAACCAAAAAAATGAAAACAATTAATTTTAAGGCCATCCCTGAGCAAATTTACTGTAACAACACAGTGTAGTAAAAAAAAGAAAAAAATAGAAGGGAAAAATCAGTTGCCATTACTTAAGGATGAATTTGACACTGATTCCAATTTAAAAATGGAAAAAAATTAACTTACCCTGTGTTATCAAATAAAGACAGCCAATAAACACAAAACAAAGAACAAATTTTAAAAACAGCCACTTTGTGCATGCCAAAGAAGAACTTTCTTCAGGTAAAAAGGCTCTGTGGGTGGAAACACCTCCAGGTAAAAGCTGAAGAGGACAGTGCAAAAAGAAATGGAGATGCTTGCTGATGATGAAATATTCATAGGGAGCTAATGTAAAAATCTAACACTGAATGTGCAATTTCTATAAATTGCACAAATCAAAACTTGTGTGTGTGATGAGTTACACAACACCAGGTGAAAACAACGGGCAGATATGGGCCATCTAAGATAACCAGTCTGACTACTTTCTCTCAGAAAAATTAGGGTAAGAAAAACTAGTATGAAGAGTTTTCTAGAAAAAACACACTGAAGACAACTTGGGGTGGTTTCAATGAGTTTAGTTTTAGATACTACTGAATTGCTTTTTCTTAGATGTTACAGATTGGAGGACAGAATACCCTCATTCTCAGGGTATGCGCCAAGTCTTCACAAGTACAATGTTAGGTTTGCAATGTAAAATAATTCAGCAAAAAAACAGATTATGCAATACACATATTTTACAAGTAGAAGAAAATTGCACATATGTCAAAATATCAACCACTGTAGAATCTAGGTGATAGTATATGGTTATCTTTTTCTCTGACAACTTTCCCCTGAAGAGGTGCACACCCATGCAAGAATGTTATGGAGTCTTTGGTTCATTTAAAAGCGCTTTCTTCTACTACTATCTATGCAAGAGTAGGATGAAGGCACCTATGTGATTGTATTTTAGTGGGCACAATCCCAAAGCAAAGTAATGTTTCTATAGCAAGGCTGAGTTTCACAATGTTAACATCTTACTTTGCTATGGAAAGTAGGAGAAACAAGACTAATACACCACGCTTGCTCTCACAGCCACATTGTACAGGCCTACCCTGAGTCTTCTCATACAGTGCTGGCCACAATCCCAACTAATAAACTTCCCTTGGCTCTCAAACATAAAAGAACAGCTTCAGTTTTCTTGAACAAAACATCCTGGGACAATGTTTTCAGATGAATCTTCAGTCAGCTCCACCTCCCTTTCTGAGGTACCTATTTCTGCCTAGGTGAATCAGGAAAAAGATGAGGTCCTAGTAGTCCCCACCAACTGCAAAAATCTTAAGCTGCAGCAAGTCTAGGCCATCGAGGAAGCTTTACCATCAATACAAGGCTCTGCCTTTTTCCCAGCATAGATATAAAGGGCAGGGTGGGTACATCACTCCACACATGGGACACATGGGAGGCCTAAATAACAGTATGTGTAAAAACACCTCATTGTCACCCCCAACTCAACCCAGGCACTCCTCAAAACACGTGCCATTACTCTCATCTTACATGGAAGCTGAGAAAGATGGGACAAATTTCTTAAATTCTCAAGAGTGTAGTACGCAACAGAGGCAAGACAGGAATCCAACAAAAGACTTAGGTTTGCCTTGGGGACCACTGTTCATCTGGCACCACTTCTACCCATGGCTGGGCCAGCATATTCTAACACTTGGGATACAACCAATGTCATCTTTTCTCCCTCACTTGCCCCACTCCTGTCCATACAGGAGCCAAAAGGAAGATTAAAATACAAGTTAACTAAAGACCTTCTAGCAGTTACCACCCTATCACAGGAAAAAGCAACGTTCTCCTAACAATTTGCTAGCTGTATCTTTCCCTCTCTCACAGCCTATCATGTTCCCTCTTCACAACAACTTTCCCAGCCTTGGACTCCAGGGGAGCCCAAGTATCCTTTCCCCACGGCCACAATGCCCACTCTCTTGCCTTCCTCTGAGTGATGCTGAGATGTCCTTATGTCAGAGGGCTACTCCAACTTCTCTATTAAAGGGAAAAGCCCTTTCTACCCTCCCTGCTTCACTGTTTCCACAGTGTCTCTCTTCACTTGCTAAGTCACCTTGCCATGCAAGTCTCCATGTCATGGGTTAAACTCCACCAGATCAGATCTTTTGTGCATTTAGTTCACTGGCTATGTCTAGTGCCTTGGCTTACTGCTGCAGGAAGGAAAAAGGGTCCTTTACAAACTTGTCCAAACATCAGGGGGAAGCCATCTGAAACATCTCTGCTAGAAGCAAGTCTTCTTCAAGATTAGATCACTGGCTAACTAAGAAACAGCCAGTAGAGGAGTCCATGAACTAAAGCACAGAAGGAGATGGAGGCTAACGAAAAGCAAGGGGTGTGAAGAGAGTGCAGGAGAGCAGCCAGGCTGATGGTCTCTGAAGAGAGAAGGCTGAGCAACTCTTGGTTACTCATGATCAGGAGGCCAGATCCGGGATCACTGAAGCCTGATCCTAAAGACAACAGTTACTTTTCAAGAGGGTAAAGAAAGAATTCTTTCAACCCAGTTGAGGTTGCTCTCACAATGGCAAGCACATGTCTGCGGGTGTGAGTAAAAGGGATGTGAACCTAGCTGTGTGCCAGAGCAATCTCAACTGTACACAGATGACGAAACTCCTGTAGGCAGGGAGCAGGCTGTAAAAATCTACTCTATCTGCAAGGCACTTAATTGGGTTACCTTCCCACCTCCTTCCTCCCACCTCAATCAAGGCCTGTCATGCTCCTACAGCTCTTAGCTGCTGCCAGTGAAGTCTTTCACTTTTCCTCTGGCACCACAAAGAGGTGGTGTAGGCCTTGCTCATGCTTTGCTGTTAGAGGTCATGGACAGCACCAGAGAGGGCCTTAAAAGTGTCTTCAATGGCAGCCACTAGTGGCATTTAAAACATCCTTGGTATAAAAATCAGTCTATGCTATGCTCCAGTGACTTTAAGGGTATTCTCGCCACTCTTACTGTCCTTGTTTGGACCCCTACTCAAATTAGAGGTAATCAACACGGAACCAGAACAGACTAGATCGAGTGTTCACTTGGCCCCAACTTTGGTCAATCAGATCCTCACTGTCAGGAACTGTAATTGGCTTCAGCTTCATCAAGCAGTTTGAGCCAGATACTCAGGAGACAGAAACCTAGCACTGGGTGGAGGTTGGGGATAAAGAGAGAAGCGACTTCCACCAGTTAGGAGAAGCAGAAAATAAAAATCTCTTAACAGGATTACTGAGCCAGAAAGGGGGCGGGTTGTTTTGGGGTTACAAAAAACAAAACACAAAACAGAGATGAGAAGTAGGAGCAACTTCACAAGAATTTCTTTTCTCTTCTTGGAGACCAGTGGGCATTCTGCCTTTGAAGACTTCTTCAAATCTTTATAATCCTCTCTTCAGATCACATTTCTTCAAGATGAAGTTTGTTCTCAGTGACTTAAAAGCCCTAAACATACAATGACATCTCACACTCCTACTCCCTCCCTCCCTCCCACGCCCCCACAGGTCTCAAACAGGTTCTTCCTGGGAGGCTGGTGGCAAAGCCATGGGAACAAAGCCACCCTCCAGAGAACAGCCTATTCTGTGAGCATGAAGCAGAGCTGGGTTCTCACTAAGCCCTCTTTGTAAGGCTTATCAAAATGAAATTTTTTTAAAAAAGGAAAGCTTTCATCCCAATGCATGCCAGGGTCCTGCTGCTGTTCTGGGAATGTGTGGGTGGGTGCCACCCGCAAGGAAAACACAGACTTAAGAAGGCACTGGGAGCTCTGATGGTGTTCTGGGTCCCACAACCATCTGTTGGTTTAAGAAAAGGCTCCAGACATATTGTGTGGGGCCATTTTACCAAGAGGCACAACAAAATGAGTTTCTGCCTACTTGATGGTGTCCAGCCCTTAACAGTACCAAAACATGACCAACAATTGGGGGCACAAACTTAGGAGTGGGACAGATGTAGGTAAGCACCTAATGTGGCTACCTGAAAACTGGCGGTAGGGGTGGGGGCAGGGGCTACAGCTGAAGATACTGCCTCAGTAATGGGAGTTCTAGTGTCTGCCCTAGCTGGCTGTGGGAATTCAAGGAAATGCCTACGCAGCCTGGCACTGTAAGTAAAAGGCAATGGTAACTCTTCTCAACTTGCTGATCATAAATGACCAAAGTGATGTACTTTCTTCCACTAGACCCTCTCCAGGTTCAGGTGCCATATGATCACAGTTACTTAAAATGTCAAAACCACTTCGCAGTTTAAGACATAAGACTTTTCCTTACAAGGATGGACTTCTATACCTCTTACATTGGCGATCTTACAGTTTTTAAATCTCAACTCATTCCATCTCTTGTCCCCATTTCTAGTTAGCAAGTGCCAGAGAAATAAAGGGCACAGGACAGAGTCAGTTACCTTTTTTCCCTTCCTAAAATAAATCATTTCCCTTGAGGGATCTCCTTCCATGATAGAGGAGAGAAGGGCTTAAGTTATCCCTGAGCAGCTTGGTCAGAACTGCCCAAGAGGAAAAGGAAGGGGGAGAAGAAACAGAGGAAGGAGGGGGGAAGGGAAACAGGGGAAAGTTATTCATATAAACTGTGGCTACTCCTACAGCTCCAGTCCAGGAGCCAAAGGCCCACAGCTATGGAATCACAGTTCACTCTGACCCTTCCCCCATCCCATACAACCTAGGAGGTCCTTCTAAGGGCATGAAATAAAAGATGGTCCCAAGGCTCAACTGTACAGATGACAAAGCTCCTGTAAGCATGGCGCAGGCCATAAGAATCTACTCCATTTGCAAGACACTTAATTGGAGGGATACAAGACTGATGTTTGAATAACTGCTGCGGGAGAGAGAGGTCTGAAATGTCTGATGACTTACATTACTGCGTGTACCCTCCCTAAGCCTCTAGTTTCATCTTTAAAATGTGTATGAGAAAAAGTCTCTACTACTACAAAGGTTGGGGAAGATTAAATGATAGCCTGGGCCATTAATGCCACTAAAGCTTGGGTCTGTAAGAAGTTCAAAGGTAAGAGACATTGAAACAGTACAGCAAAAGAGGATCTGCTGCTGAACGGAGAATTCTGAGATCCCCCAAGCAGGAAATAGTAGCTCTTTAGGCTAGGAATTACCTCGTTCCTCTTCCTCCACTGAAAAGAGGGTCAAAGCTGGAGAAGAGTGTCAATCGGGACATAAAAACAGCATAAACATTTTAAGGTCTGGCTAGGATTCTGCCCGTTCTTGAGCGTGTGCCTTTGGTCACCGAGCCTCAGTTTCCTCATCTGTGAAGTGGGCACAATGGCAGCATCTCAGACACAAACTGCTTTGGAGTTGCAAGGTAACAGCTGGCCACAGCTACTGCTCATCCCTGCCGGTTCAGGCAGCCTCGGGCTCCACAGGCCTGAGGCTGACCCTCCGGGAGCGGCCACCGCCCCAGGCCTATGGCTCGAACCACGCGGGCCTCATCGCCGACACGCCACGGGATCCCATCCTCGGGGACCGGCCACACACGGACAGGATCCGCGGCTCGGGCCCCCCACCCCCGGGCCCGCCAGACTTACCGGTGTAGTGCACCACGCAGGTCTGGCCACGCTTCGGGAAGGTGCGCCCTGAGGAGACAGACAGACGGCTGGGTGAGCAAAGGCGCGCGGTGGCGAGGCCCTAGGGCCGCGGGCACCCTACTCACCGTCTCCTGGGGAGATGGTCTCCACCTGCACTCCCATGGCGGCGACGGCAGCGGCGGCGGCGGCGGCGGACGCTGGGCGGGCGGCGCGACAAACGGCGTGGACAGAAAGCAAACCTGGCGGCGGTTCCGGGGATCCGCTTCGTTCCTCCGCGGGTCGCCTGCGCACGCGCGCGCCCCCGCACGCCCCGCCCTGCGTGCGCGTCCCTCTGGCGGCGCGCGCGTATCGGAAGCGCAGGCTGGGGCACAGAGGGACCGGAAGTTGAGCAGTTGCGAGGTCCTAGTGTACTGCTGTGTAGGAGGGCCCGTTCTGTTGGCTTTTCCCTGGTTTTCGCCGAGCTTCCCACCAGGTTCCATCTTCCTTCTCAAGTTTTCTCATTCTAGGGATGGGAGCAATGTAAGGGGCCAGCGATTACTGACAGGGTGTCCTTGAGGTTCTTCACAATAATAAGTAGTTATCCTGTCAAAATGGCATTGCCAATGTACTATGTTAGTGTTCAGTAAATGGCTCAAGTTTCTGGCTCATTTATAATGTCTTTTTGTTTTTGGTGCTGCGGATAGAACCCAGGCTTGGGAGCCTGCTGATTATCTACTCTTTCTGATGTCTTTGACCACCCAAGGAGGTTTTTGTTGATTTCTTCATTTCTAACACTTCTATTTTGTTTTTTATAGGTTGTATTTACTTTAAGCTTTCTATCTTTCCATTTGTTCCTAGATGATTTGTGTTCTTTTTTTTCCTAGCTAAATGACCAAGATTATTGTTTATGTTACTATTTTTATTTTTGTGATGCTGGATATCAAACCCAGGACCTTGTGCATACAAAACAAGCACACTGCCACTGAGCTACCTCCCCAGTGCTTGTCCTTATGTTTTTTGAAACTTTTTTTTAAAAAATATTTTTGTAATAGTTACTTCAAGGATTTTCTCAGGTAATTCCATAAGCTGTATTATTTCAGCTTACAAAAAAAATCAGTTTTTGCAGGATAAAAAGTTTTGAAGATGGATGGTGTGATTGTTGCACAATAATATAAGTCAATGGTACACTCAAATGGTTGAGACAGTAAATTTTACATTATGAATATTTCACCACAATAAAAAGGGAGAAGGGACTTAGATATGAAAGCTCCAATATTAGAAAATAAGGTGTCATTTTCTAAGCCCAGCAGAAATGTTCCCATGTCTCCATGGAGATGTCCTGTTAACCTACCTGAACTGTTTATTCGTTACAAGATTTGGGCAGAGGTCATGCAGGAAAAGCTTTGATAATACAGTGTAAAGGCATATAAGTAGCTCTTAGCCAGTCTCAGCCCAATACTGAATCTAAATTCAAAGTGAGGGTTCTTTCCCAGTGGTAGCTGAGTCCACCTGTTTTTACTGCCATTGAGCACTAAATGGTGATACTCCACTTGGCATACACAACGAGGCTGTATTTCTAAGCTAAGAGATAAAACATACAGTCTTGGGAAAGTAGATGGCATCTGAGACCCACATCCAAGGGAGAATTGCCAAAAGTCCCAAGCCTCTCCCCTCTCCTGTCTCAGTTACTTTTCTTTCATTGCATAGCCAAAATATCCAACCACCCAAGGTTATAGGGAGCTCACAGTTTCAGTAGAGGTTTCAGTCCATAATTGGCTGGCTCCAAGGCAGGTGGCATGGCAGACACTCATCGGAGAGGGGAAATAGTTCATGGCAGGCAGAAGGTAGCAAAGCAATTGTGGGGCAAGACAAGCCTCTTTCTGTCCCTTATATCCAGGCTACTGGAATTAGGGTGGTGCCAAGCCAAACTGATTTAGTAATCACCAACTCTTAATCGTAACACCCTTAATGCTAGCATTGCACTGTGAATCAATCACACACTAGATTCAGCCATCTCTGAAAAAGCCCTCTTTATGACTGCATGAGGCTTTGGAGGAGCATCTAGACATAAACCATAAGGGCTCTCATAGTGCTATTCTTTCAGATTTTTTTGTAATAGTTCCTTGTGGATTTTTTCAGAGTATCAATATATAAGGACTAGCAGTATCTTTGCTCTACATTTTAGAGGTTTATATTTAAAGGTTTGAATCTCCTAATTAAAGAGCATTCTCTAATGGTGCAATTTCAGGCATTCACCGGTAGATGGAGATAATCAGTCTGTTAATAAAATAATATACTGATCTGCAGTGTGTGGAATAATGGGATTTGAAAAATGCATACATGGTTTTAGCCAACACTCCAAATGAGATGCACAGTATTGCAAAAGAATGTAGCACTCCAAATGTCATTTTGGCATAAGGCTTATTTTGAGCTGAAAGTGTTTCCTTCCCTCTTCTTCCTGAAAGCAGGAGAAAAAGTATCCACGTAAAAGCTGTTTTCCCTTTACCAGAAGGAAGAAACAATTCTATTGCCAGACACCAGGAATCAAGAATAAGGGAATTCAGTATAATTCTTCCTCTAGATTGACCACACATTTTAGTTAGTTTTCTATAATTTCTTCTCTTTGTGTAACTCTCTCTCCTTACCCACCTCTCTATATATACATGCTTAGATTTTGCAACTTCTCTTGATCTTCATTCTTGCTTGAAAGCTTGTATGCCACATGAAACTTAAGTTACACTCATATATTTTTCTCCTTTCTTAGATCCATTTAAAGTCCCTACAGAGCATTGATACAATTTTGCTTCCTCTACAGTACTACTAAGAAGTTCCCTATTATCTTTCCATTCCTCCACATCACTAAGGTAATCACTGTTCTGATTTTATTTCCATCCTTGACTTGTTCTAGAACAGTGCTATCCCACAGAACTTTCTTCAGTGGAAATATTCTATATATGCACAGCCCAGTACTGTATCCACTAGTCACACATGACTATTCATCTCTTAAATGTGATCAGTGCAAATGGAGAAATGTAATTTTTATTCTCTATAATATTAATTAATTTAAATTTGGACAGCATGGGCTACTAGCTATTGTAATTGTGCTATCTTCTTTATCTCAATGTAATGGTTTTGAGATTAGTCTCTGTTGTTATGTGCTTGTTAGCTTCTTGTTGATGACTAAGGTTTTTAAAGTTTTATTTTTCATTGTCATAAAAATATGTAACATAAAATGGACCATTTTAACCATTTTTAAGTGTATAGTTTTGTGATATTAAGTACACTCACATTGTGCCAACATTACAACCATCCATCTTGAGAATATTTTCACCTTCCCCAACTGAAATTCTGTGCCCATCAATACAAACTCCCCATCCCTTGATCTCTAGCTCCCGGCAACCCATCACTCCATTTTCTTCTGTTATGTAAGCAGGGCTTTTTTTTTCCCCCTGAATTTGTTCGTTTTTACTGTGGAGTAGCATTTGTCTCTTGATTTCACTCTGATTTGGTTATGAAGATAAATAGCATAACCCACAATTCATCTACATGTCTTGACTTTTGCATGTTCTACTATACTAGTGGAGATTTTTAAGGAAGAGCTATACCTTCTGTTTCTCTGAACTCCATACTGTGGATGTCCTGCCATGGAGTTGGAAGAGACCAACTATCTACTCATTGTGAGTTTCTGGTATCTAATGGGGAGCCTAGGTAGGGATCCAACATCTGCTGAATGCCGACATGATATCCTAGTCCCAAGAATGTGCTCTCTCCTGTAGGCCTAGGTCCTTTTAATTCCACTTTCTTAGGGTATCACTGGGCCAAAGCTAAGTCTTTCCATTCATGAGGTCATTTATTATTTTCCAAGACTGTTTCTTCCGAAAAGAAGAGCCTTTATTTATTCATTCATTCATTCATTGAGACGAGGTTCCACCATACAGTTCAGGCTAGCCTTGAACTCACTTCAATCCTCTTGCCTCAGTCTTCCAAATGCTAGGATTACAGGCATGCACCACTATACCTGGCCCCCATACCCCTCAAAAAAGCATTGCGACCTGCCCTCTTCTTTCTGAAAGCAGGAAGCAGGATGCAGGAAGCAGGAGAAAACAAATGCTGGAACTAAAATGAGTCACAGCCAGAAAGTTTGACAGGAATGTGGGAAAAAGAACATTATCTGTGTTAGACTCAAAAACTAAATGGCTAGGCTCATGTTTAGGGTAAGCTAACCGACTACTTAATAAATAGATCCATGATGTGAACACTTGAACATAACAAAGTTTCTTTCTCTTGGAACATTCCAAGGCAATTACGCCAGGAGGAGTGGTGGGTACTCTGCTTCATGTTGCCATTCAGGAACACAGGCTGCCTCAGAGTGTGCCATTGTCAGCCCATAGCACCAAGGTCACCCTTTTCACTTCAGTTCAAAAAGCAGGAAAAAAAGGGGCACAGGGGAGTGGGCATGGGAGGCTTCTGTTTGGAGTGGCAATACATTTCCAATAGAGGGAATTTAGTCACATTGGCCCTTCTCAAGTGCAAGGGAGGCTGGGAAGTATACCTGCTGAGGAGATGGGAGTGGATTTGGTGGTTAGTAGCCTTTCTTTGACAGAGTAGGTATTTGAGAGCCTTCAGTGCAGTAACATTTTTATAGAGAATTTCAAAGTTCTGCAAAGAATCTTCACCTTTAAACTTTGCTTCCTGACACACACATACATGCTTGCACACAGCAGGCACCCAGTATCAGCTATTACTATTCTCAGCTAACACCTTGGTTCTGACTCAGCATTTATTAGGAAATTTCAGTAGGCTTCCCATCTAGATTCACCTACTGGGAAATAATGCGTAAATAGGAATATTTGCTTTACTACATAATTAGGTGTTATGCTAGACACTGCCATCTGCTCATCTTCTTCCTTACTTCAGAACCAGATTTTTGTGCAGAGTTGTAAAGTGCTCCTAAAACTCCCACCTATTACTACCTTCCCCATGCACATCCTTCCACAGGCTCCTTTGCTGGTAGAAGTTGCCACGTCAATAGCTCTGGCTAATAAGATGAAAGCAGAAGTGTCCTGGCTAGGACTTCTGAGAAATGCATGGTATTCTTGCTTTCAAGAAAAGAATAGTTATTGTGAAAGTGAAAGGGAAAGAGACTGCTCAAAAGAGAACAACTGGGATAGAGGAAAGGAGAAAGCAAAGAAGAGAAAACATTATCTATCTACTATCTATGATAGAAACTATAATACTAATCTCTGTTAATTTATCAAAAAGAATGTTTTGTTTGCTTTTAGAGTTCGATCATTTTTTTCATGCCTGTATCTTGTAATCTGAACAACTACTTTGAATAGAAATGATACAGAATTTTTAAAAATAGTAGGACATTAACACTAGTTAATTTATTGCATATTGTTATCTTAGAAGTAGTTGTTCAGGTTACAAGATTCAGGCATAAAAAATGATCAAACAGTCAAACAATGAGAGCAAAAACTGTTCTTCCTGATGAACTAACAAAAATCAGCAGTATAGTTATCTATCTTTTATATGTATACACACACACACACACACACACACACATACCTATGTACATATAATCTTTTCCCTTCTTCCTTTTCTCCTTTCTCCTATCCCAGTTATTCTTTCCTTTCAAGCACTTTCTTTTCCTTTCATTATCATGATATCTATTGTTACATTTTGGATCTTATTACTCTTTCAGGTTTTTTTTTTTACACTAGGGAGACAATACAATATTTACAAATGTGAGTTTGATTTATTTCACTTATGTGTATGGTCTCAAGTTACTTCCATTTATCAATGAAAGCCTCAAGATTAACCTTTATAGATTAGTATATTGTATAAAAATACCACATTTTTTTAAATCCATCCCATGGTTGATGAACATTTGGGTTGTTTCCAAGATTTAGCTATTACAAATTGTGCTGCTATAAATATGGGAAAACATATATCACTGTGGCATGATGTTTTCAATTTTTCTGGGAAAATACCCAGAAGGGAAATACCTGGATTGAATGGAACTTCTAATCCTAGTTTTTTGAGGAATCTCTATACTGATTTCCACAGTGGTTGTACCAGTCTACACTCTCACCAGCAGTGTAGAAGTGTTCCTTTTTCTCCACAGCTCCACCAACATTTGTTATTGGTTAATTTCTTGATGGCAGCCATTCTTTCTGGAATGAGATGTAATCTCAATGTCTGAAGGACAGCTGGCCAAAATTCTTCCCATATTGTGGGTTGTCTTTCACTCTGTTGGTGCTTTCTTTTGAAGTACAAACACTTTGTAATAAAATGGGATTCCAGTTATTGATTCTTTGAAGTACTTCCCATATGGTTTGCATTTTTTCATGAACTCTTTGCCTACCTCTACATCTTTAAGATTTATACCTACCTTGTCTTCCAGTAGTAGATTTAGTGTTTCTTTTTTTTATTTTAAAGATAGTAAGATACAATGAAATAAGACAGAAGAAAGCCAATCAAGACAATGCAGTGAAATTGGTACAGAACTTCAGAGCAAGAAACCGGAATAAAAACAGTAGGTACCATAGTATATTTTGCTATCTTCACAATAGTTGTCCATTCAATCAGGTACAGAAAAATCAAACCAAAACCAGAACCAATCAAAACAGAATATTGAATAGAGCAAAACAATTAATCAGAACAAAGCAAAACTGTGAAAACAATATTGGCCTTCAAAGACAAGATAGAAGGAAATCCCCCATATTTGCTATATTGCATACTGTCATCCTCCCAAGAGATCCTCAGACCTCTGGCCCCAGGTCAGCATAATCAACCAAACAATACAAGCATTTAATTGCTTTATGTACCTAGTTGCTATCAATTCCGGCTGACCTTGAAACCATCCAGTTGCTAATGGGGGGGGGGGGCACAGGACATATGATTCTCAGCCTGTGCACTGGTTGGCTCACAAGAGACACTGACTTATTATCTCCCTGGCACTCCCGCAGCTTTCTTGCATAGCTTACCAGGAAGAATGACTAGTTGCTTTCTTGGTTGGTCCCCCAAATTTCAGCATGGCTGATTCTCGGAGACTCTGACTTGTTCTCTCCCTGGCATGCCTGTAGTGTTTCTATTATGATATTTAGATCTTTGATCCATTTAGACTTTAGTTTAGTGCATGGTGGTACTATTTAGATCTTTGACCTATATGGTCAAATAGATATGGGTCTAGTTTTAGTCTTTGGCATGTGAAGAGCCAATTTTTCCAGTACCATCTATTAAAGAGGCTATCTTTCTTCCAGTGGCTAGCCCCTTTGTCAAAGCTAAGGTGGCTGAGTATCTTTTTAATCTGTTCCATTTATCCTCAGGTCTGTTTTTTTGCCAGTACCATGCTGATTTTATCACAATAGCTTTGTAGTATAATTCCAAGTTTGGAATTGTGATGCCTCCTGCCTTGCCTTTGTTACTCAGGATTACCTTTGCTATTCTAGGTCTCTTCTGTTTCCAAATGAATTTTAGGAATGTTTTTTCTAGGTCCGTGAGGTATGTTAATGGTATTTTGATCAGGATTACATTAAATCTGTTTAACAGTTTTGGGAGTATGGCCATTTTTTCTATGTTGGTTCTATCCAAGAACAAGGGATATCTTTCCATTTTCTGACATCCTCTTCAATCTCCTTTTTAAAAGTACTACAGTTTTCAATGTATGGGTATTTTACATCCTTTGTTAGGTTGATCCCTGAGTATTTCATTGTTTTGGATACTATTGGGAAAGGTGTCATTTCCATAATTTCTGTCTCCATGAGTTTGTTGTTTGTGTACGAGAATGTACAAGAATTCTATTGATTTTTTGAGTGTTGGCTTTGTATCCACTTACACTACAGAATTTGCTTATTAACTCTAGTAGTCTTTTGATGGAGTTTTTGAGGTCTTTTATGTAGAGTATCATGTCATCTGCAAATAGTGATTATTTAGCTTCTTTATTTCCTATACTTATTCCTTTTATCGCTCTTGTGTAATTGCTCTGGCTAATGTTTCCAGAACTATATTGAATAGGAGTGGTGATAGTGAACATCCTTGTCTTGTTCCTGATCTCTTTTTTGACAGAGGTTGGGGTCTTTATTAGGTTGAAATGGGGGAGAAGGCCTATGATAGGTTCAGCTGGAGGCTATGACCTAGTTTATCCAAGTGTTGAACTTGCTAACATGAGTGCATACAGTAAGTGCTCGCACATTGCAATTACTGATGCCCCAGGAGACAATACCAATAAGCACTCATGTGCTCCCTTTCTGTCAGACAAGAGGGTCTCCAGAGTCACCTGTCTGAGTCAGGATTGCTGTGGTTCCAGGTGTCAATTGGTAATGACCAAGCCTTTCCATGGGCTTTATAGGTGAGCCCAGTGTCCGCAGCATCTTGGCACCTGTTGCAGTGATCACACATGCATCTACATTGCCCCCAAAACCCAGGTCTCCTAGGATCCCTGTGGTGATGGGGTACACAGCCTCCAGCCTGGGCCATAAAATGTAGGCAACTGTAAGACCCTTGGGGTGCATGCTGTACAGCTGTGGTGCATTCAGATCTTTTGTTCCTGATTGTAGAGTGAAAGCTTTTTGTTTTTGTCCATTTAGAATGATGTTGGCTATTTGTTTATCATACATGGCTTTTGTAAGATTGAGGTAGATACCATCTATTCCAATTTTCTGTTTCGCTCTGTTGATGTAGCATATTATATCTATTGATTTGCATATGTTGAACTATCTCTGCATTCCTGGGATGAATCCCACTTGTCATGATGATTTGCTACATTATATTCACTAGTATTTTATTGAGAATTTTTGTATTGATGTTCGTTAGGAAGATTGGCCTATAGTTCTCCTTTTTGGTTGGGTCTTTCTCTAGTTTTGGTATAAGAATAGTACTTGCCTCCAGGAATGAGTTTTAGGGAGAATCACTTCCCTTTCACTTTCATTAAAGAGTTTGAGGAGTATTGGCATTAAATCTTCTCTAAATTTCTTATAGAATTTAGCCATGAATCCATCAGGGATTTCAGTAACTGATATTTGATTATTCAAAATTCTTGTATCTTCTTGATTCGACTGTGGTAATTCATATGTTTCTAGGAATCTGTCCACTTCCTCTATGTTTTCCAGCCCATGTAAGTAAAGATTTTCAAAGTAGATGTTTATGATCATCTGAGTTTCCATAGGATCTGTAGTAATTTAACCCTTTTCATTCCTCATTGCATGAATTTGAGTTTTTTCTTTCCTTTTCTTGATAAGGTTGGCTAGGGGTTTATCAATTTCATTTATTGTTTCAAAGAACCAACTGATTGATTCATTAATTCTTTATATTGTTCTCTTAGTCCAAAGTGTGTTAATTTCTGCTCTGATCTTTATAATTTCCTTCTATGAGTTTTGGGCTTGACTTTGCTCTTCCTTTTCTAGAAGGTTGAAGTGCAGCATTAGGTTTTTTGTGCATATTCTGTTTTCCAGATGTGACAGTTCATTGCTATATATTTCCCTGTTAGGACCACTTTCATCTCATCTCACAGGTTCCAGTATGCTGCATTTGCATTTTCACTGAATTGTAGGTATTATTTAATTTTTTCTTTAATTTCATCTGTAACCTATTGGTTGTTCAGGAAGGTGTTATTTAATTTCCATGTTTTTATGTAGGTTTTGCAGTTTCTTTTGCCATTAATTTCCAATTTCAGTGCACTGTGGTCAGATAATATACACAGGATAATTTAACCCTTTGCATTTACTTAAGCATGTTCTATGGACTATTATATGGTCTGTTTTAGAGAATGTTCGATGTGCGGCTGAGAGGAATGTGTATTCTGATGTTGTTGAGTGGAGCACTCTGTAAACATCTTGTAAGTCCATTTGTTCAAAGGTTTGATTCAGTTTCCTGACTTCTTTGCTGACTTTTTGTCTAGTTGATCCATTTTTGTGACAGTGAGATATTAAGGTCCCCCATTACAATAGTTTTACTGCATATTTGGTTTTTCATGTCTATTAGTATTTGTCTTATTTAGTTGGGTGCTCTGTATTTTGAGTGTATATATTTATGATTATTATCTCTTCCTCTTGATTTTTTTCCCTCACAAGTATAAGTTCACATTGTCTGCAAACAGAACAGCTACCTCTGCTTTTTTCTGGTTTCCTGTCACATGGAATACTGTTTTCCGTCTTTTGACTTTCAGTCTATGAGTTTCCTTTCCAATCAGATGTGTTTCTTGTATACAGCATATTGTTTGATCTTATCTCTGGATCTATTTTGCTTATCTATTTCTTTTAATTGATGAATTGAGGCCATTTACATTGAGGGTTCTAGCTATCTGTACTAATTTTGTCATGTTACTTTCCTGTTGTTGGTTCCCTGCTTCCCTCCCTTGTTTACTTGCTTGCCCTGTCTGGTAGTTTGTTTCTGTTATTGTTCTGCGAATTGTGGTCATTTTTGTCTCTATCTAGTGTATCTTTCAGAACTCTTTGTAGTGTTGGTTTGGTGACTATGAATTTCTTTAGTTGTTCTTTGTCACAGAAGTATATTATTTCTCCATTAATTTTCAAAAAAAGTTTTGCAGGATACATCAATCTGGGTTGAAAGTTGTTTACTTTTGGGGCTTTAAATAGTTTACTCCAAGCTCATTTTGACTTGAGGGTTTGTGTTGAGAAGTCAGCCATGATTCTAGTTGGCTTTCCTGATAGGTGAGTTGTGTCTTTTCTCTAACGGCTTTTAGTATTCGGTTTTTATGCTGAATTTCTGGGATCTTGATCATTATATGTCTGGGTATAGATTTATTTTGGTTATGGCTGTTTGGAGTTCTATAAGCCTCACTTATCTGTATATCAGAGTCTTTTTCCATGCTTGGGAAATTTTCTGCTATTACTTCTGTAAATAGGTTTTTTTTTTATCATTTTCCTGCATCTTCATTGACACCTATCAGTCTTGTAGTTTATCTTTGCATCATCTTGAAGCTGTTGAATTATTTTATTTTCCTTTCATGATCACTAGCTGCAATCCTGTCTTCAAGGTCTGAAAGTCTATCTTCAGTTTCATTCAAGCAGTTTCACTAGCTTTCAATGGAATTTTTAATTTCCTGGATATCTCTTTGAATTTTTTTCATGCATTCTTTTTCTTCCCTATATTGTTCATTCAATGTTTCCATCATTTTCCCATGATCCTGTACTCTTATCTGTCTTCTCTAGCTATGCTGAGCAACTCCTTTATTAAGGTTATCATTTCTTTCTTTATCTGAGAGATTATTTCTAATCTGATTTCCTCTATAACCTCATGGATTTGTTTTAAATCTTTTTTTTATTTTAAAGAGGATAAAACCAAGGAAAACAAAACAGAATAAAACCAAAATAAACTAATATAAATGATACAGGGCTTCAAAACCTTACAAAATGAGCAATAGTTACCATAATATATAGTGTTATCTTCAAAATAGCTGCAGATACTTTGGGCATAGTAAAAATCAAACAGAACAGAATAGGGTAGAAACAATAAAAATAATACAATGAATGTAACAAAGGACTTCAAAATAAGCTAATAGTAAATCCAAAATGGCTACCATAATATGTCTTGCTATCTTTTAAATAGATGCTCATGCCATCAGATTTAACACAATCAAACAAAACAAAAGAAAATAAAACCAACCTAAGAAAACAATGAAAATTATATGGTTTCCAGGTGAAGATCACCTCCTTGTGAGGCCTGTTTCTCTCCCTCCAAAGTCCACAAATGGCAGTGACTCACAGAGAGAGAGGCTTGGGTATGGCTGTCCCCACTCTGGCAGTGGCCTGTGCATGGTGCTCATTTCCAGGCAGGGATCACCTCCTTGTGAGACCTGGTTCTCTCCCCCCACAGTCCAAGAATGGTGCTTACTCATAGAGAGAGATTTGGGTGTGGCTGTACACTGCATGGCACTGGATTCCAGATGGGGATTCAACTTCATGGATTTGTTTTTTTATTTCACTTGCTATCCTTTCAGAAATTTCAGGCATATGACTTCCAGTGCCCTCTATTTTGATCTCACCTGTACTTATTCCTGGTGGACTGGGCATTTGAGATTGCATTTTGCTTTTTTGTTTTGTCATTTTCACCTCTTGGGTTAATATTTTGGTCTTTTCAATCCCACTAGTCTCAGCTGTCCATCATGTGTGTCTTAGGGTCCTATTGTATGGATGGTAATGTTCACCTAGTTGCTGGGTCCTACAGTGTAGGGGAGGGGCCAGTCACCTAAATTTCTCTTGCCAGTCCTGTTGGGTGAGTCCTATATTCTTCCTAGACTGACTAGCCTAGGAGTATTGATGTAAGCCAACCTTTAGCTTCTATTGTTGCTTACGGTATTCCTGGCTGCCAGATTTCCCTGTCTATAATGTATGCCCTAGCTGAGACCCTACTGGGGTCACTGGGGGCCTCCTAAGCCCTTTGGGGTTCTTCCAGATGGGGGGATGCCTTGTTGGTTCTCTCTCCAACCCACCCCAAGTTCTGGGGAGATAGTACTAGGAGAGATGGCATTTTCCAACTCTACAGCAACAGTATAGGGTAGGGTTAAAGTATGTCCAACCTCCAGGCAACCTAGCAGGAAGTGAAGAAGACAGGAAGAAGGAAAGGAGGTCCAGGAGTAGGATGCTGAGAGCCACTGAGTCCTGGCTGCATCTCTACCTCACTTATTGAGTAGTAATTTGCATTCCCCTCAGGCTCTCTGGCCCCTGATTTCTCACCTACAGAAAGGAAAATAGATTTCAATCTCACAATGTGGGGGAGATGAAATGATTTTGTTCATATGAAAGCATGAAGGAAAGACAGGTACTTAAATGCAGATGCAATGTGATGACACTCCTCTTACTTACCTCTACTGTTTCTCTTGCTGGTCCACTTTCTTTTTTTTTTTTTTTTATCGGTACCAAGGATCTAACTCATGACCACACACTTGTAAGATAGGTGCTTATGCCGCTGAGCTAAATCCCCAGCCCACTGGTCCACTTTACACTGTAATCAGAATGGTTTTTCTGATGTCAACATCCCTCTTCCTATCTCTTAAAATGTAAGACTGGGTTCCACAGGCCCATCCCTTACTTTTCTACTGTGAATTTATACTTTAGTGCAATAGTAGGCAGTTGTGTATCTTGGTACCTTTCCCTAAGTGATACAGAGAGTGACCTATGAGTTTATATGCATAGTATGCTGAACACAAAGGAGTATGCACATGTGTAAAAGTGTCAAAATGGAGTTTGGAGGCACCTTTATGCTCCATCTAACTGGTTTTATATATGTTTACTTGAGCATCATGGAGGGTCCAATAGACCCATACCATTCCAGGGTTTGTTTATAAAGAAAGTTTTCTTTTGATTTTCTTGATATAAGTAGCTCAGTTCAGAATAATAGCACATGAAAAACCAGATTTGCAAGTTTTGGAGATCAAAAGTGAATCACTAGATTACTCATGCATGGATGATGAAGATGATCCATTGTGGTGAAATATATGGTGATCCATTGTATGCTTTCATAACAGAAAAGTGGTGTGGGTGTATGATGATGATGACAATGATGACTTTGACACTGGTCATGTGATCCAAAGTTCCTGTGACAGTGAAATGGAAGAAGAAGCAACTGATGCAGACACAGGAAATGCAGACCACCTTGATTCAGATCATGAAGAAAAACAGCAATGTGAGTACATCTGACTAGTCAAAATGTTGTAAAATGGACATGCAACCAAATAGAACAGTCTAATGTTAGAACTAGGTATGAAAATATAGTGAAGGTCTCAATAGGGCTGAAACAGATAGAATGCCAGCATTGCCATTCAGTGTTGGAAATTATAACAGATAAAATGCTACAAGATGCTGTGAAATACACAAAGGCTGAAATGCAAGTAAAAAAATTCTGTAAGCGTCAATGTCCCTATTCAAAAATGTATTTATTATGAGGCTCACTCAACTGAAAGCATTCATAGGTCTGCTGTACTTAGCACAGATTTCTTGTGGTGATTGCAGGAATGTAAAAGACTTACAGAAAAGCCAGAGGTCAAAAGGGGCCAGGGATTTAGCTTAGTGGCATAAGTGCCTGTCTGGTAAGCACAAGGTCATGAGTTTGATACCTGGTACAAATATATACATGTGGTATAAAAATGTACACCCTTGTAGAAGTGAAGGCTTAGTATTCTTTCAATTTAGACATTTATCCTGGAACTCAGCCATTTGGTCCTTATTTGTATGCTAAAAAAAATGAATGATATTTTGAACAGACTTATTGCTCCCATCTCCCAAACTAATCAGAATGTGACATTTGACAGTTGGTTTACTAGTTTCCAGTTGATGTTAAATTTTCTAACAGACCCCAAGTTGACCAACATGGGAAACTTATGCAAGAACAAAGCAGAAATTCCAAATGAAATGTTGCAATTACAAAACAGAATTGTATAGTACAATCTTTAAATTTCAGAAAGCTATAATATTGGACTCTTATATGGCAAAGAAAAGCAAACTGGCTCTTTCCTCAGTTGCCGCCAAGATGCTCGGTCCTTCTGAGGGAGCTAAGGTCGGGTTGGGGTGAGGCTCTCACTTCATCTAGCAATTAGCACTGCACCCAGCAGCCTGCATCATGGCCTCCATCTCTGAGCTCGCCTGCATCTACTTTGCCCTTATTCTGCACAACAACCAAGTGGCCTTCACCGAGGATAAGATCAATTGTTCTCATTAAAGTGGCCAGCGTCAATGTGGAACCTTTTTGGCCTGGCTTGTTTGCAAAGGCCCTGGCCAGTGTCAACATTGGAAGCCTCATCTGCAATGTAGGGGCTGACAGCCCTGCTCCTGCAGCTGGTGTTGCCCCATGGGAAGCCCCGTGCCCATCACCACTGCTGTCCCAGCTGAGGAGAAGAAGGTGGAAGCAAAGAAAGAAGAATCTGAGGAGTCCAACGACAACTTGGGCTTTGGTCTTTTTGACTAAACCTCAGTTTGTAACATGTTCAATAAAAACTGAACAGCTAAATTTAAGAGAAAGAAAGAAAGAAAGAAAGAAAGAAAGAAAGAAAGAAAGAAAGAAAGAAAGAAAAGAAAAGAAAAAAGCAAACTGGTACTGTGGATGTCAACATTTCACCATGATGGAAATATGGATAGAGAAATCTCAACAAACAGAAGCAACAAAACCAAACAAGGAGCAGATGTTGTTAATGAGTTATGCAGCAACTATGATGTCATTTGAAGCAGAAAGCATTGCTACTGGTTGTGTTTTACTGGATCCTAAACATGTGTGGCATAGTTTGATAGTCTACAAAGAAAATAACAAGTGCAAATTATCATGGAGAAATTTTCTTAGAGAATTGGGACTAGAGATCATAAGAGATCATTTACAGCAGAAGAAAAACAAAATATTTCTGCCTGAGAACAACACAAAAAAAATGCGGAGCATACTGGCTGACATGTGAACCAGCAGGCACAGTGTCACAAAGACCTACTATGACAACAGGAAAATAAAAGATGTCAACTGTGCCCTACAAGAAAGTGCAGGAAAACAAAACTTATATACTATCAGTATAAGTGATACTTGTGTTTAGAACACACAATTGTCATGTGTGAAGATTGCCTTGGGTGTGACAGTTAAAGCAAAGTTGTTTTTTTTTTTTGTAGAGTCCTATTGGTATTTTCATTGTAGTTCATATAGGCATTTATTTCTGATGTTATCTTTTAGGTTTGAAAGCAAGTACACAGCTGATGTGAAAATATTGACGTCTATAATGCACAAGGCATATTAAGAATTTCATAATTTAGTTTATTGATTATATGTTTTTTAAATCATATACTGTATAATATAATAACTTCTTGAAAAAACAGCAAGACCGCTGAGATGTTAAATATGTCCTACAAAAAAGCCAGGAAAGCAAAAGACATTTAAGCGATGTGTGTGTGTGGAATATGCTGTTGTCATGTTTGCAGACTGCCTTAGGTGTGATAACTGAAGTAAAGATTTTTTTGTAGAGTGTTATTGGTATTTCCATTGTAGTTCTTATAGGACTTTATTTCTAATGTTCTTTTTTAGACTTTGTACACTAAAAACCAATCAATGTTGAAAATGTTGATGCTTTATAAATATTCAATGTTAAAAATTCAATACTTTATTTTTGTGATTTTTTTTCCTGTTAGGTACTCATTGTTTAATGAAATAAAACTCATAAAATTAAAATTAATAATTCATCAATACAGAGAGGAAAAGAAAGGACTCTAAAGGATATAACTGCATGTATGTTTAAGTGGGTAGGATTGATAACCATATTACTAGGTTTTTGTTGGATTGTTGAACAGAACTGTTTGCAGTCTCACTGTCTGAATGTCCACTTTGCATGCTTTAATTTTGTAGCTTGAACAACTATTTCTAAGAGGACAATATGTAATTTATCAACTAGTGATTTCTTACTGTTGATTTTTTTTGAAATTCTGTATTATTTCTATCCATTTGCTGTTTTGCTTTTTTTACTCTTAAAATAAAATTTTAAAAAAATAAAAAAATAATTCATCAATACAAATATTTTGAAAAATAAACATGGGTCTAATAGACCCATGTTTATATGCCTTGATGACAAAATTAGTCTTATGCTCTAAGGGCTAGAAAGGCCTATCTTTCAAGATAGAAGCTAAAATGCCAGCTATTTACTCTGCCAGTTTCTTTATAGTAACAGTGGGCCATATGACTTGGCTTAGCCCATAGATCTAAAGGAAAGGCTACCAAGGATTTAAAGATTTCTACCTCTAAAAAGAGACAAATGAGAGGAAGATATCCCAAGAAGAATAATCTACAAATATCCCTTATGAGTTACAACTCAACAACTCTCAACAGAATAACAAACTGAGCTGGGTGTGGTGGCACAACCCATTATCCCAGCATTTGAAAACTGAGGCAGGAGTGCAGTGAGGAGTGCCATGAGTTTGAGACCAGCCTGAACTGTATAGCGAGACCCCATTTTAAAAAACAAAAAAATAGCAACTGAATCCAGGAACATGTGAATTAGGCTATACCCTAGAACAAATAGGTCTTATGCAAGGAATACAACTATGAGTAGTATCAAAATGTTAAACATTGTAATGCATAACATTAATATATTAGTGAAAAAACCCCACATGATCATCTCATTAGACATGATACGAGCATTCAACAAAATCCAAGATAATTTCATGACCAAAAAAATCAGAAAAGTAAGAATGAAAAAGAATTTCCTTAACCTGCAAAAGGGTGTCTATTAAAAACCTATAGCTAATATCTTACTCATTAAATACTGGATCTTTATCTTCAGGGTCAGGAACTAGACAAGAATGGCCATTATTACTGCTTCTATTCAGTATTCTACTGAGGTTCTGGCCAAAGGTGCTAAAAGAAAATAAAAGCATCCAGATTGGAAAGAAAGAGGTAAGTCTAACTTTATTTACAAATGACTTGATTTTGTATATATAAAATCATAAGGAATTCTCAAAGAAGCTATTAGAACAAATAAGCTCAACAAAATTATAAGATATAAAATCAACATAAAAATTATATGTTAAAAAATTATATATGTTTATAGTAGCAACAAAATCTAAACATATGATTTGAAAATATTTAATTTTATAATAGTACCAAAAATAATAAAATAAGTAAATATAAATTTTACAAAGAAACACAAAATTTATACATTGAAAACTATGAAGCTTTTTAATGAAATATTGTTGAAAGAAATGAGAAGATAAAAATAAATTGACATATTCCATGTTCCTGGATGAGAAGACTTAATTACTAAAATGATTAATATTTTATGAAATTACCTAGGAATTTAAAATAATGCTTATTAAAATATCATAGGCAGGATGGGGGATTTAGCTCAGTGGCATAAGTTCCTGCCTGGCAAGTGCAAGGTTGTGGGTTCAATCTTCGGTACAAAAAAAAAAAAAAAATCATAGGTTTTTAAAAGTAAAAGAAAAGCCATGTGTGGTGGCTCACGCCTATAATCCCAGAACTCGGGAGGCTGAGGCAGGAGGATTGTTGCAAGTTCGAGACCAGCCTGGGCTACAGAGTAAGCTCAGGGCCAGCCTGAACTGCATAAAGACCCTGTCTCAAAAAGACAAAAAAAAAAAAAGTAAAAGAAAAACTGATTTTAAAATTCATATTCGAATTAAAGTAACCCAGAATAGTCTCTAATTTAATTTAATTAATTTATTTTTTGAAACAGGGTCTCACTTGTAATCCTGCCTGGCCTTGAACTCACTATATAGCCTCAACTGGCCTTGAACTCTTGGCAGTCCTGCCTCAGCTTCCTAAGTGCTGGAATTACAGGCATGTACCAACCCAGAATAATTTTTTGTGTGTGTGTGTGGGTATTAGGAATTGAATTCAGGACCTCGCAGTTGCCAAGCAGGTGCTGCTCCACTGAGCTAAATCCCTGGCCCAACCCAGAATTGCCGGAGTCCAGCTGCGGCAGGGCTAGGGTTTCCCAAAGGTGGTCAGGGAGTCGGCGATTGAGAGACAGAAAACACTGCACACCAGTCTGTGAGTGAATCTGAATCTGCCTTTATTTTTTAGAAGCTGGAATATATATTTGCCAACCTTGGCAGCAACCCCCAGCCCCAAGCAGGAAACGCGCCAGGCCCAGGGCCAGGCAGGGACAATCCCAAACAATAGGTGTTAATTGACCTCAACTCCAAGCAGAAGGCGCCCCAGGTTCAGGGCAATAGGTATCAATTAACATTTTAGTCTTGACATTTAGTCAGCCCGGGAACCGTACAGGACACCCGCAGGAGGAAGAGATGTGTGAGATTATTAGGCCACTCCCTACATTGCTTTCCTTATCATTTTTGGGAGTGGCAGTCCCTGCGAGGACAGCGCCTGTCTTAGGTCAAGGACTCTTCACATGTACCCAACCAGGCCTTACCCGTCATGGGCCTGAAGGACAGCAATTGGTCCTGTGCCTGTCTTAGGCAGCCGGTGGCGTAACATATGTGTCCTAGTTGCCCGTCTTTGGCTGCCTGTCCAGTGTCTCAGGGCAGTTGTCTCACAGGAATTTTGTAAATCCTCCTCCATGAGCTCTTTCACCCAAAGCTCCCGCATAAACTTCTCTCACATTATTCACAGAAGGCAAAACCCCACAATCAGTCCTCACAAAGGGGTTATCTAGAGGGC